>CM035181.1:3936194-3963891 GCA_020233015.1 Callinectes sapidus
GAGAGGGAGGTCAGAGGGGAGGGCGTGACCGTGACCCTTGGGCTGAATACCAATACACGTCAATTTGCATACACAACACAACAGTGGAATGCAACACACACACTGAAATGAGACAGGTAAGGAACATAACACCATCAACACTGCCACGATACACAGCTAAATTACAATGGTGACAACACAACACAGGTGGGGGATACACAAACACAAATACAGGTAAACTCTATACACAAACACAGGTAGAAACACTGAACACTAGTGGGAAATAGGTAGAAACAAGACAGGGGTACAAAATAGGAACATTACAAGGACAGAGATACATAAGTACAGGTAAACTCTAAACACTGCAAAGGTACAAACACAAAAGTAAACACTCCGAACATTAGGAACACAATCAACACCCGCATGAAACAGAACACAAAATTGGGACACCACACAAGAACACACACTCACACACACACACACCACTACACAACAGGTAAACCTCCAAAGATACCAACACACAGGTAAACAATTGCAACATAAAACACAGGAGGAACACAAGTAATGTAAACCTAGGAAAGCAACACCACCACCAACACTACCACTGCATGACACCCTCCCTCCCTCCTCTCCCCTCTCCCCCCTTCTCGTCCCTGCCTCACGCGGTAGACACACGAAGTCAAGGTGGTGGGTGGTGTGCAAGACAGGGAGAAGGAAAAGTAAAGGACTGTGGGTCAAGGGACGGCTCACCACGACTCTCCTTCTCCCTTCCTGCGCTAATGAAAAGAGGAAGTGGTCATGGTGGTGGTGGTGGTGGTGGTGGTGGTGGTGGTGGTGGTGGTGGTGGTGGTGGTGGTGGTGGTGGTGGTGGTGGTGGTAGTAGTCGTCCTCCTCCTCCTCCTCCTCTCACTTATATTATTTGAGTTTACCAGTCTCATAAGGGCCAAAAGCTATTATCTAGTATTCTATTTCCCCTCCTCCTCCTCCTCCTCCTCCTCCTCTTCTTCTTCCTCTTCCTCCTCCTCTTTCCACATTCCGGCATCACTTCACCTCAATTACTTACACCAGTTACCAATCTATCCACCAAAGACACACCGGTTCTTCCACTAATCCATCACAAAAATGAGCCATTCCACTTGTATATAAAAACAAAATACTCACACGCTAATTCGCCAAAAATAAAACTCACATACTAATTCGCCAATCAAAATCATACGGTTTTTCCCACTAATCCATTACGAAAAGTCCTTCCACTGTCCAAAAATTCGTGTTAATTTATGCATTCCTGTGTGTTCCTTCACGTCCCCAGCAGTAGGTAGGGCAGTGCAGCTCCTGAAGGTCCGTGCGTCATTTATCAAGGTGAGTGGGTGGGGCCGGGTGAGTGTGGGTGAGTGTGGATGAGGGCACAGTGCCATTCTGCCGCCCCGCTAGTGTTGACATTGCTTGACGTGGCACTCATCAAGGTTGGCATTTCTCTCTCTCTCTCTCTCTCTCTCTCTCTCTCTCTCATCCTTCATTCATTATCTCCTTGATTTCTTCTTTCATAATAAACATTTTTCTTCTCAATTTCAACCTTTTCATCCTCCCAACTCTCTCTCTCTCTCTCTCTCTCTCTCTCTCTCTCTCTCTCTCTCTCTCTCTCTCTCTCTCTCTCTCTCTCTCTCTCTCTCTCTCTCCTACAAGTGTCCCCTCCCTCTCTTTCCCTCCCTTAGCCCTTCTCATTAAGACCAAGAGGAACCTCCATCACACTGCATTGTAATTTAAGCACACCATAATTAAGAGTACATGACCGCCGACCCTCAGTGCTCTTCACACACCCGCTGCCTCTTCCTCTTGAGTCTCCTCTTGTTGAATCTCCAAGTACCACGAGGAAAAAAATTAGAAGAAAAAAGGAAAAGAGTGAGAAATGAGACTATTGATTTTGCTACGCTGCTCCCTCGTCTCACATCTCCCTCCGTAGGCTTATGAGTGAATTCTATAGGGAGAAGGGAAAGAGGAAAGGAAAGGGAAAGGGAGGAAAAGTTGAGGGCGCCGTAAGAAAACAAAGAAAGTAAGCGCGGGAAACTGACCGTAACTTTATGGGGAGGAACTGAAGGAAAGCGCGCCTGGTGAAAAGAAAATGGAGATAATGAACCTGGAGAGGATTAATTAGGTAGGAAGTGACCGGTGGAGGAATGAATAGTGGTAGGATGATAAAAGGAAGAGAGCGGTAGAAAATAAACAAAAGAGACTCTCCTCCCCCCTCTCCCTCCTCTCTCCTCTCACTACAACACAACCTTGACAACTTTTTCTCTCGTCAAGCGTCTCTCCACTCTCGTAATGGTGTCCTGGGGGAAGGGGGGGGGGGGAGGGGTGGTCACGGAAGGGGAAGGAGGTTAGATCCTAGAGACCTTTCTTATAATCCTTCACGTTTATTCAGCTTTTTCTTAGTATTTCTGTTTTGAGTGTGTGTGTGTGTGTGTGTGTGTGTGTGTGTCGTAGGAAGACGGTGGTGATTGTTGCTGGTGGTGATGGTGGTGGTAGTCATAGTAGCAGTGGTGATGGAACTCTGGTGCTGACTATTATTTGATGTGAAACCATGAGACTAATTGTCAGACTGTGATAGATTACTTTAGTATTTTGTTGTAGGCTTTTTTGTGTGTTTATTTATTCCATTCTACAAGTGTGTGTAATGTATTGGCATAACTTTAGGCCCCTTCTGCAGATAGACAGAGAACCATGAAGCTACCTTGTGGCAAACATAAACTTTATTCAGAGAAGGATCACAACACAGAGACACACATTCATAACAATAATGCTTCTTTTACACAAAGTTAGATACAATAAGAGAAAGTTTCCTTGCCTTGAGCTGCACTGTGGACTCTAGATTCTTGTTTTCCTTGACTGCAGTGAGAGTCTGGCCCAGGTGGGAGTGGACCAGGGCAGGAGGAAGGACATCATAGTGCATCCCAAACTCCACCAGCAGCAGCAGAGCCAGGAGTCGTGTGGTCCTGGTGTCTGTGTCGGGACTGGCAAGAGGAGGGACCACATTCTTTGAGTCACAACCAACCAGGAAAGGATAGTCTGTGCTGCTGCAGGAGGTCTCACCAGCCTGAGGGTCACTGGTGGTGGGAGCAGCAAGCAATGAACACTTGTGGCTGATTTTCCCCAGCAGGAGGGGAAGGTTGAGGGTGGCACAGTCCTGGCTCATCCCCACCAGCATGTCATGGTCCAGTGGCCACCTCATCTTGGCGTCTGTGAGGGTGTTCAGGAGCTGTTCCTCTGCAGCCCCTGAAGAGTGTGCGTCAGAAGAGGAGTGGCTGCTGGCTGGGCCCGGGGAAAGGTCCATCTCGGAGGTGAGTGGGGAGACTGGGACCTCTGGAATGTCCTCATCACTTTCCCAGCCACCTCCTGCACGGCCCTTCCGGTGCGCTGCAACACACACACACACCATATTTAGTTATCTTGGCTCAGCATAACACAGACTAATCTACTGTTCAGCAGTGCATGAATGTTTCCTGATATAAGGTAAATAAGGATGAAGAACAGATGACACAGCTTTCTTTGTTTGTATTTGGCTGCTCACCTTTGTACTTGCTCTTCTGTGAGGCAGACAGAAGCTGCATCTGGATCTGTGGGACAGGCTGGGAGGGCGGCACAGAGCCCAGGGAGGGAAGGGACAGTGGCTGGTAGTCTCCCTTGTCCCCCTTCAGCAGGTCCAGGCTGTTGGTGTCACCTGAGGTGGACATCACCCGCTCCACCATTCCTCGCACCTGTGGGGACAAGCATCACATTTACCCAGTCTTTGCTTACCTAACCTGACCTGTACAAAATGGAGACTGTTCAGAGTTTCACATTCATGAGTATTTTATATCTGTTTTCTTATACTAATTAAGGTTGAGTACCAAGAGACTGTAAACAGGAGCTGATAAACCCACTGAACATGAATCGAAATATGATGTTTCTTACAGTGCTAAGATACTGAGACTACATAAGTAGATGATGTCAACAAACCTGTGTCACCAGACTGTCACTGGGGACATTTGGGGAACTGCCAAACCCTTCATACTTTCCCTTCACTCCATGGGAGCCATATCCTTGTGTTGCCACACTCAGGCTGCTGCTGCTGTTCTCTTCTGACTTGTCCCTGCCTGTGAGAAAATCAGTAACATGTATGATGTGGGAAAGCTTTGGTAAAGTCATATATCTGCATACTTCATTACAGTCAGAATGAGATGGAGACAGGAAAACTAAAGATTTCTGTTTTTAGTCACCTGCCAACCACTGTTCATCTTCCTTCATTGTCTTGGAGTCAAAAAGTTGAGCCAGCAGTTCCTGTAAACAGTATATCAAGCAAAAGTTAAAGCATCATCATAGCTTAGAAGGAATGCACCACCAATGATACTTATCTCTCCACACATTTGATGCATAGTACATATATACTTTCCTATTATAATGATAAAGTATGCTTCATGTACACAAAAAAGTAAATAAGAATCAATAACTTTCATATAAGAGTAGATGTGATGCATACTGAAGTAAACAGCAAATATTTTCATAAAAGTAGGAGCAATATTTGAAATGTATAACATTGTCTGTGGTTTGGCTGGTGGTGAGGACCTGTATAGCAGAGCTGAGGAAGAGCTGCGGTGTGTTGGCCAGCAGGGGGTCAGGCGGCCCTCCAGCTGCAGCAGCCTTCCGCAGCTCCCCATCCTGGCCACGCAGACTGACCCTCACCCCCCTGTGGCCGCGAGTGCACAGGTGTTGGAAGATTCGTATGACCTGAGGCACAGAGGAAAAGTCAGGAAGTAAGTCACCTGGACTAACTAAATGTTATCTTACTCATTACTCATCATTATGTGACTCACTGTTGTATTCCTGCATCAGCTTGTTTCTTTCTGAATGTCATCTTTTGTAATGATAGGGAAGTAACAGTCATGTATGGAATCAGCTAACTTTCATTAATATCTCTTTGAATGTATTCAGATCATGGAATTAGTAAATGTATCCATCACAAAATATGAATGCATAGTAAATCTGATTACAAAAACACTTGAATTTAATGTTAAAGTAAATGAAAACTGTCAGAAGTGAGAGATGATTGTAAATTCCCATCAGATAACATTGATCCTCACCTTCTGCTTGCCAGGCCAGGAGGAGCTGTGCAGACGTGCCAGCAGAAAGTCAATCAGTAGTTGGCGATGGCCGGAGGAGTTGTGGCTCATCTCTGACAAGTGTTAAGGAAACTCCCACCAAACTTCCTGAGGTGACTACATCTGAGTCATCCCATACTTGCCAAGGTGAGTGCACAACTAAGTATAATATTTTAACAAATTTGAGAGCATGAAGTTTTAATTAATCTGTCATTGCACACAAGGTCCACAGTGAACAAATTGCATAACTATTGCTTCAGACTGATGGGAAACTTAGTTGTCTTTTAGTTGGCGTACATGATATGGTTAATGTGTAGATATAAGAACACAATAAGGATACTGATGATTTCTTCATACACGTATCCCGGGGTTGGTGTGTCATTGTCTGTGGTTGCTTTGTTGAGGAGAGGATACTGCAACACAAGAACAACAACATTACTCACTGCATCACTGCCATTGGATTATGCAACAATACAAATGCCTCACTTTGCTGCCATAGACACACACCCCAGACTCACACTAGTACACAGTTGCCTCAGGTTGCATGGCACCATGTCTGTAATAGCATTCAGGAGTGTGGTAGAAATTCAAGATTTTCAAGATTCAGCGGTGTAATTTATGAAGTGTTTGGTAAGGGTGATATCCTAGTGAGGGTCTGAGAGGGTGCAGCCACCCCAGTCAGGGTAAATTGCCTTAGAATAGTGATGTGAGAGGTGGATTTCGTACCACTGACTCCTTTGTTTCTTGGAAATAGTTAACTTTGAGGCAAAAACAATGGAATGATATGCATTTTTCATTGAGACTCACATAGGATGCAAAGTCCACCACATTCTTGGCCTCCTTAAGGAGCTCCATCCCTCTCCCAGTGGTAAAGTTGCTGAGATTCCCTTAAAACATTGGTTGGGTGTCACGATCAGCTGTTCTTTGTTGACATTCCTCTCGCCCACCACTCAGACAATCAGTATTCCTATAAACTTTGTTCAATAACCTCAGATTATAATTCCTAACACAGGTAATAATTCTGACCATTTTTATCTGATTTTTTTTCCATATGTTAAGACTTAAGACTCAACTTTTGAGGAGTCTTTATTGTATGGGGCACCAAGATCGAGATTGTCAAGTGCGCCGTGCTGTCTCTCATTTGAGCTCAGCGTGTGGCTGCGCTGGCTGCTGCTGGTGGTGGTGACCACGGGAAGTGTGCAGTGGACAGCCGGCTCAGTACGAGGTAAGTGAAGCAACCATCCTGCCCTCATGTCTAACTATTGCCACGTGTCAGCTCCAGGGATGTTAGTAGGTAAATGTCACTGTCATCAAGTCTTAAGTAAGCCTCTTCACCCGCCCCTCGCCAGACCAGCAGGACCGCCACACTCCTACGGAAATTTCCCACAAACTATTTTACAAGAGGTCCTTTCTTTGCCTAACATGTCTGCTTGACTCATTAGATTTTTCAGGAAATGCGTTTATACAAGACTGTATTGTATGGCAAAATCTACAGTAGCTATCATACTGAAGAAGAAAGAGGCATTATTTATTTTTATAAGCTTACAAAACTTCATCTCCTTCAAAATAATTGCCTGTCACATCTACACACTGGTGCCTGTGCCTCTCCAAATCCTAGAAGACCTCCTCAAAATCCTCCTTCAGTAGTCCCTTCAGGTAACTCTCCAATGCCTCTTACAGCTCCTCTGTTGACTGGAATCTGATTCTCCTGAGGCTGTATTTCATGCGTGGGAACAGGAAGAAGCACAAGGGGCTAGGTCAGGGCTGTGGGGAGGGTGTTGTACCACTTTCATTCCCGTGTCGGCCATCCAGGTAGTCAGTCACCTGGGTTGACTTGTGGCATGGGGCATTGTCCTGGTGGAACTACCACTGACCACTACTCCACTGCTGAGGCCCCTTCTTCCAGAACAGTAAGGTAATATTCCTTATTGGCGGTTTGACCCAGAGGAACCCATTCAACTTGAATGAGCCCCTGGGAATCAAAGAAAGGAATGACCATGGTCTTCTCTTGCAACCTGCTCATCTTTGCCTTCATGGGCCTGAGGGAGGTCACGTGCTTCCACGGAGCACTCTGACGTTTGCTCTCAGGGTTGTAGGTGAACGCCCAAGTCTTGTCGCAAGTGACAACCTTATTCAGGAAACCTGAACTCTAAATCATTTGGAGAATGTCACTGCAATATTCTGCACGAAATTGTCTCTGGTCGTCAGAGAGGATCTTTGGCACAAACTTTGCACAGACTTTGTGGAGCTTCAGATCTTCGGTCAGAACTGTCTGTACTGTGCCAATACTAATACCAACAGCTTCAGATATCATCCTCACAGATATTCAACGGTCTTGCATTACTAACCTTTGCACTTCCTCGATGTCTTCCTCCGTGCGTGCAGTTTTCGGTGCTCCAGATCTGATTTCATCTTCAACTTGTTCATTTCCTTCAGAAAACCTGTTTAACCACAGATAGAAACTTGCTTGGCTCATCTGTTCATTCCACATAGGCCTCCTGTAACATTCCATAAGCTTCTTGTTTGGTTTTCTTAAGTTTAACACAAAATTTGATGGCATAACGTTGCTCCACGTTTCCTTGTATCTTGTCACGTGTTCACGGAACAGCTAACCATATTAGACTGATTCCACCACATGTACTGCTGCACTCAGACTTGCTAAGATAGAAAGTTGCCATTAAATCATTGTATAGAATGTATGTATGTGTACTTCACCATGAAGTAGTATTTTTATCAAATCATATTTAATGTTTCTCCTGACATTTTCTCATTACTTATTGAACATACATCGTATCTTTAGATTTTGACTAACTTGTAAATAAAAATTAGGGAGATTATCAGTCAGAATGGTAGATACACTCATATGTTTTAGACTGACTTTCCCCTTCACATCTGCAGGAAGTGAAACCATCCATCCTGGTGACCATGAAGACCTTGAAGAAAGATGCTGCGGAATGGAAGGACTTGCTTGAAGGAACGACTCAACATTCCAATGTCCTCTCCATGCTGTGCTGAGAAAGGTGAGACAAACTAACTAAAATGCAGTGCTAGAAAGTGTCTGTTCTGTCTTGTCTCCTGAAGCTGATCTAATTCCTTCTGACTTTGCCCCGTCTCTCCACTTGCCTTGCAGACTCCACCCAGAAGTCTGTGTGGTCCACCATACTAAGCAACTCTGAACCCTGATGTCTTGGTCTGGCCTTGGATCCTGTGCAGACCAGATGCCGTGAGTGGTGGAAGGCGGTGCTGCCTGCCGCCATCACCTCCACCTGCGTGCTCTCCACTGCCATATCATCAGCAGTGATATAGATCAAGTAAGATTATTGTTTTGTTTTTTCTATCTTTGTTTCATAATTTGTAGGTAGTATAGCACCACTTTAGTGTATTTGATAGGTTTGGGTTGGGATAATTGAAGCACGTAAACAATCTTTCAAATTTATTCAAAAATTACTTATATTAACCTCGTCAGTGTATACTGGATATCCGTATCATAGGCTACGTCAGTAGACACAGTCACCAAGGCCGCTGCTGCTGGACTTGCGCCACAGCCTCATGTGAGCCGCATCTATTGAGTCCTCCTGCACTGCTTACTTTACTTCCAGGAAAGGCTGGCGGCACTTGTCACTTGTAGATTGTGGGCAGGTCAAGACAGCATGGGTCATTAATTTAGTTATACAACTTTACTGCAGCAGTAACATTTAGGAAAATTTCATTTAGTACAAAAGTAACAACGTCGAATTCCAGTGGAAGACTTTTGTAGTTTGATTTTAGAAAGAACTCAAGTTCTGAGAATCTCTTGTCCTTGTCTGGTGCAGTGAAGTGATCAAGTTCACTCTTACTGGCAATAAATAAAGCAGTGTTCAGAACACGGTATGTACACAATGAAGAACCCTACATTACTTTTTCTTGGGTGAAGTAAGCATGTACAGGAAGACCAGAAGGACAGTGAGAGGAAGGCTGTGGCATAGGCACTGGCAGCACATACAATCTTGATAAAGCAAGAAAGCACGGTCATTAGCTAAATCTTTGAATGTTTTCTGGTTAAATTCTTTCCACAAAATATTTACTGTTGTGAAGATAAACTTATATGTATTAAATGACCCACATTGTATGATAACCTAAAGCAATAACATTTCTACTGCAATAAGGTTCCTAGTAAACAAAATTGAAGAGATGGAACACATACATCACTTTGTAGGTTCAATTTTACAACATCCTTCAGAGCTCATCTGAATACTCCAGAACAATAAACAAACACTGTAAGGAAGACCTGCATGGGAATAATATTCTATACAGCATTCCCTTCCCATACAAAACAGAAATCAGTAATAATAAATGATGAGATAAAGATCAGACCTTAAATTCTGTATATCAGATCTCTCATAGGTATCAAACTGTACAACACTAGAAGGTGGCCTAACGTTAGGTGGTAGAAATACAAATTTCAATATTCAAAATAGACTACCCATCAACCAACATATATTTACAGTCAACAATCTGGCCTTACTTTAGCATTCAGGATATTTGATTCTTTAGATATTGCTTGATCAGCAGGATCAACCAAAGTAAGGCAGGGAGAGGCTCGTTAAATTAGGTTTAGTCATAACTTTAGAATGGTGTGAAACAAAGATTGTAAGTTACACATACACTATCATTCCAGATTTGAGAATGTGATTGCATGGTACAGCACCATTTCAAGTGGTCCACATCATTGTTGTAAGTAGTACATAGCTTCTGCCAAATTTAAAAGTAAGGAATTTTATATATATATATATATATATATATATATATATATATATATATATATATATATATATATATATATATATGTGTGTGTGTGTGATTCTTGTAACAGTATAATTTCAATCTCGGAAAACTCAGAATCATAAAAAAAAAAAAAAAAACTAAATGGCCTCACCAAGGTTGAAATTTATTATAGAGCAAACTATTGTATAACTTAATGCAAGATGAGAGTTAGGAATAGTAGTAAATATATGACCATGTCTGTAGTGTGTGTGGTTTGTGTGTATCAAGTGTATATACCTGTTGATTCTATGGCATTCTTACAAGTTTTCAAACTGATCTACTCGTCGCTTTGTGTTGCCTTTACGGATTTCCCTCAGAGTCTTGTATTTGTCTCGCCCCTGTCGTACATTCTCCTTGTGGATCTTGTCCATTGTTGTCTCCTTCTCTGTATCTCTTGTGGACTCCAAGTCATGTTTGAGTGCCTGCAAAACACATGTCAATCAATACCACAAAGTGACAGGGGCTAAAAGTTACAAATTTCTTAATTCTACAACTAGAAAAGATGCAAATTTTGTTTCCACATCAGATGACAATCCTATGATGTATGTAGAGTTGCTGTACAAAAATGTATGTTGTTCTGACAACATTCATGCAAGTTCCTTACCTTGAGCTGGTTTTGTAGACGTTCATTCCTCTCTGCCAGGGTCCTCCTCTCCTCGATGGGATCCTCAATAGGCTCGTCACTGGTGTACAGTTCCTTGGAAATGTCTCCATTGGGAATGTCATCATCCTCTTCAGTCCCTTCCTGTTCAGCCACATGGTGGTGCTGTGGTGTTGTTGTGGCAGCAATCAAGGCAGCAGAGGCTTCTTCCTGTTTGCGTCTCATTTCTTCAACCTCGGTCTGTAAGGAGTACAAAAGGTATTCAAGGCATTAGATTCAATAATCTCAAAACTATTTTTAATTCTGATCATTTGCTAGAGCAAAAGTAATTGAATGTTTGCAAGAACACTTATTGACAACATAAATCACTTCCTTGAACAATTTCACAGGTTACACAAGGTGATACATTATCTTTCCATGGAAAACTTCACATTGATCATTAATTTAATTGTTTTAATGCTACATTCATTAGCATATGTACTAAAAACTTCAGTCTGAATAATCTTAGACTGTAAATCTCTTGTGATTTCTGCAGGTAGTCATGCTGCAGTGGATGGAGAATGGCATATGCTGCAATCAAATTTGAATGGAAAAAGAAAAAAATGGAATTCAAATGGAAGAACTGGAATGCTGACCTTAAACGTAGTACAATGGGAACACAAGAACAGCAATTTGTCCTTATGACAAATTATCAGTCTAGATTTTGCTTGGGGTAAAATGTGATCAATTCTCACACTATCAAATCATTAGCATTTCTGTGTGCAAGTCACATGGGTAACAATATGCAAGAAATTAATTAATCATAAGCATTTCATGAATTTTATTACTATTATACAGGGTGTCCCATGAAAGGTACTTACATACATTGGGATTAGCTAGTTGAAGTATTTCAAGGTCAAAAATACTCTATACACATCTGCAGTGTTTTGCTTTATTTGATGGGAAATTGAAGTGGAGGTTTTGTATAGCAGGTTTCACTCCCTTGGTGGGCCTTCTTCCCCCTCCCCCCCCCACAGCTTGCTGCTATATACTCAAACATTTCCTCGTGACATTAAAGATATTATTTTGTCCAAAATACTCAGTCAAAGCCTTACATCTTTAATGTCCTCAAGAAATGTTTGAGTAGATAACAAACCAAAAGGTGTGAGGAGGGTGGCAGAAGCCCACCAAAGGAGAGTGAAACACAAAACTTCCTTAATTTCTCACAAAATAAGGTAAATCACAGCATATTTGTATAGAGTATTTTTGACTTGGAATTACTTGAACTTGGGAATCCCAAAGTATATACCTTAACTCACAAGACACCTTGTAGATCTGCACTATAAGAAATAATGCTTTCTCAAAGTAATATAATTCATTAAAATTTCAAATGAAACATTGAACAGCAACTGTAACAAAGCAACATATGAGTGCAAATACATATTATAGTGTAGGCAGGGAAATGTTTCACAGGATTTGTGCCTTACAGGAACAGGCATGGCATGCTATAGAACACATTGCTGAAACAACTAATTATTGTTTGTTTGTGAGTAAATCAAGTAAATCTTGTTTAGTCTTCAATATTTGAAGTCAGGACTTTGGTTTGGGAAAAAAATAAATGAATTTGAACATTCTGTAAACTAAACTTGAAACAAATTAAAGGGTCACTGTGCAAACTTCACACAAGTTACCTTACCACCCATGCCCACCCGAGGCTCTCCCTCACATAGTTCTTGCTTCAGCATCTTTTAAGAAATTCTCCAGTAAGATCAGGCAGTTATATCTACCTACTGGAATTCTACATCTAAGCTACAAACAACACTGTGTAACCAAGAAAATAATTAAGCCTGTAATACTAAATGTTCAAGTTTTTTTTTCAAACCTAAGATATGAGAATGAATTACAAATAATGTAAAAAAAATAGGCAAAAAAAACTTATCCCATTATTCACAATAAAGCAAGCAATATCTTGTATATAAAAAGAACTACTGAACTTATTCTACATAGTATTGTACTAACCTGCAATTTCCTGGTTTCCTCATCCTTGTTGTTCACTTCCTCTTGGATGCGACTGACTTCTTCCTGCTTGGTACGGATCTCTTCTTCCAGCTTGATCTTCTCCTCGGCTTCCATTTCCTTGGCCTGTTCCAGACGCACCATCATTTCGTGAAGTTCAGTCTGCTTGGACTCCAGCTCCTCCTTTGCTGCCTGTAGCTGTTTGAGCTGCTCCTCAAGGCGGCGAATGGTTTCCTGAGCATCAAGGAGTTCCTTCTGACGGCGTTCCATGTCTTCCTGCATGGATTTCAATCGCTCTTCATATTCTTTCTGTTTCCTTTCTGCTTCTTCACGGAGGGCAATTTCCCGAGCCAGCTTCTCTCTGTCAAAAGATTCTCCAAGTGAGATTTCATAATAACAATAAACAACAATAATCATAATAGCAATTTCATAAATACTTGCTTCAAAGTATCCACCACCACACTGATTCTCAATACTGACATCCCATCATTTACAGGTGTAACAGTTTGATTCTGATTTTGGAATCCTTTCTGGTACCACACTTACCTCTCCTGTTGCTTTGCCAGCTTCTCCTCCCTGGCCTGTGCCTTCATCTGCTGCACCTCAATGGTGTCAGGCTTCCTGCGGCGCATGTACAACTCATGGTTGCCCATACACAATGCAAGGATCCTCTTGTTGATCCTGAGGCGCGGTGCAAAGAACACAAAGTCCGGTGACTTCTTGTCGATGGGCTTGATGACAAATTTGCGATCGTTGAAGGAGATATTTCGAATTTCACACCATGGGAAGCCAATTTTCGGAGTAAGCCTGTGAACCAAAGGAATCTGTTAATGCTTTTCACAGAACTGTGGCCCCAATTTTCTAAAAGCCAACAATCCTTAATACAGATATGTAGATGATACAAATACTTATGATACTTAGCATTTAATATGAATGTAAATCAAATGCTTGAATACTGAAGTTATGGCATTCTGATAGACACCTTAATAAATTTTTGCTTAATAGCAGATTATAAGAAGTGAGATTCAAATGGCAAGTCTGACTTGAATGGGGTATTGTCATACAGCTTTGGGCCTAACAATTATATAGCAAGATTTCTATTATGGCCACTGTAATTATCAGAAAAAAAGCGAATTCTTGTTATTACAAACATTATTCAAATTCACATTCCTTACTTGTCCTCTTTTTCGTAGATGTTGAGACCCAAAGCATCAACACCAAGCCACAGCTCAGTGCCTTTCTTGTTCTTAATATCAAAATAGTTTACACCATACATCTCCAGGTCCTGTGCCAACTTGAGGTACTCCATCATGGCATCCTCTCTGCAAAAACAAAAGTCTCTTTACTATGCTGCTACATACAACTTTCCTTCATCTTTCCAGATTTCAACACAACTGTATCTTGTCCACGTATTCACGTTACCAAGACTAAGTAAGTAAGGTAATGATCCGCACCTCAGCATGCCCTTGTGTTCGTGATACCAGGTGATAATGCGCTCTTCCCACTCCTCACGAGTCAGCTTGTGCTGGTCCATTACCCGCTGTGGCAATAGTCGGTGATCGTTGGATAAGGACTTGTGGATGTCAGCACTCTGGTCACCATACTTGGCCTGCACTGCGTAAGAAGCCAACAGGACTGAGGTCTCTGGCGGGCAGTAGATTTCATCACTGAGGATGGCATTCTTGACTTGCAAGTAGAACAGGCGCTGTGGATGGAAAGGAAGGCTAAGGTTAAGATGCTTTTCTTTGCTTCCTGTTATGAATATATTGATTTGGTATTACCACATGAGATAGGCTGATTCTGCAAGATGATGATCTTACCAGCGTGATGTCCTGAATGATTTCCTCTGAAACATCTTCTGGGTAAAACTTGGCTCTGAACTTGAACTGTAGAGGAGTTTCTTTCTTAACATCTTGAGATAAGACCTGAAACAAGCAAAATTAGAATGGATCTCTACACACATATGTGAACACATGCAAATCCGATAAAATCATCTTTAATATTAGAAGGGGATGTGTTTGGACACCCAACCCAGTTCCAGCATTGGCTAAGTGGCTCTGGGATGTTTACTTTATCATACATACAATGAACAAAATCTTAATCATGTAAAAGAAATACTTCATCCATCAGCTCAGCATCACTGGCATTTGGAATTTCTAAAATCATAAGTTTCTCATTTGGTAAACTAATTATTTTATAAAATTTAGATACAATAAAGCAGAAGAATGGAAAAGCTAGTGTTACATCTATTTACAAATACATGTAATCAAAAAGATATTATTTAAATAAGGAAAAGAAACAGATCAATCAATGTAAAAGAACTAAGTGAAGGCTGTAATAGTGAAGAACAATAGAGTACACTGTGGTCTGGTCCAGCACCAGTTCAGTGAATGGAAGGGTATGTATCCCAGATGTGCAAGAAGGCATAAACTTGCTTCACCTCGTCTGGCAAGTACACTACATTGAATATACAACCGTGTACTGCACAAAACACCTTCACAATGTCTACATCTTACCCAATGAGTATTTAACTTAGTTTTGAATTTAGTCCGCGGGAACCGCCACAAGTAGTACGCAATGCGCCATGTCAAACTCTGTAGATGAAGATTTGTTCTTTAGTTAAACTAAAGCTTTTGCTGTTAATACTGAGCTGATGGAAACTGGGCTGAGACATTTCAGTCTAAGAAGAAGTGGAGAGGGAAAAGATTGTGTAAAATGCAGGGTAGGATAACTCCACCACTCACACAACACAGTAAGTATTACAGCATTGCTTACCTTCTTGTTGAGCTTCAGCCAGGTGGTGTAACCCTTGGAATCAACATACTGGAGACCAAAGAACCAGATTTCTCGCAGGCCAATGGTCTTAACCACCTGGTCAAACAACTGTTTCCCTGTGGTGTTGGGCTGGATCGCGAACTCCAGCTCCGCGTCCATGGTGACCACCCGCACATTGACCTGGAACACAAACACACACACAGTCAACACAAATTCACAACACATCTCATTGAAGAGCAGTTTTGTGACCTTACAATACGATCAGTCAGAAGCAAGCAAAGTTCCTTGCAGACTATCAATAAAATGGCAGCCAAGAAAAGGTGCCACAAATTTATCTAACATAACACACAATATATTTCATATGCAATGTTCAGCTCATTAATTAAATTCTAAACTTTAAGCAGATAGACTGGGTGAGATGAGGAAAATAATTTATTGGAGGTTAAGGAGTCTTACTAAGAATGTACTGCTACAATACGTATTAGTCATTGTATTCACATCACATTTTACACGATAGAATTGCCATTACAAACAATTTAATCCACTGAACCTCCATGTTGAATGAACACTTGGATTACATTTGCATCAAGTACGACATTGTTGCACAGATCACCAAAGCGTGGTACATGATTAATGCCAACCACAAACCAATGACCATAAAGGGGATGAGAACCATTTCCTGTTCCTCTTAGTACACCAACTCAACTGAGGAATCCTTCTTTCCTACCCACTCAGTCTGGCCCTCCCCCCCCACCCCAAGCATCTGCCAGCTGCAGTACCTTTCAATTTACAGCCTTCTGAATAATTTCCATGGTCAGTAATTGTATGGTGCAAGAATATAATTTCCCAACCACACTGCAGCAAACATCAGGTGATTGTTTAATTGCAAACTATAAACAAGTCGAATTTAACAACCAAACAGTTGTTACCTAGACCAATTAGTTTCATCAATATTGCAGATACATCACCCTGACAGCCATGCATAACAACAATGACAGAACCTTTACCGATAGACCTACCCCACAACTTTCACTTGGAACCCTTTTTTTTTTTTTTTTTGTTACAGAGATAGACTTCACGTTCTCTTAGCGTGTTTGACTGACGGCGGTGAAAAAGTTCCAGTTACAATGAAATGTAAGAGGCGGGATGTGCAATGGAGTGAGGATAAGCCATATACTTGCGCCCTAAGGTACTAAATCGCATATAGTAAGTACTGTACATATGTTCTTAAAAAGTCAGCCTTGTCACTTCTTTAACCCTGTACTGCATCAAATAAAATCATCGCAGTATATATTTATTTGAAGCGGAATGTTGGATCATGACGATTGGAATAACATTTAACAATACAAGCGATACATACAATAACAGTAATTCACGCATAGCTCTGATAGTAAAGTAAAATACGGTAAAAAGCAATGTAGAATGCAGTGAAGAAAAAATGTGGCGCAAAACAACCAGCACTGAGCAGCACGCCAGGTGGCAGCACACCTGAGATCTGACCCACATGAGCAGCAGCAGCAGCAGCAAGTGAGAGGAGTTTGGGGGAGGGAGGGGGGGGGGGCGTTGAAAGGTGGTCTTCAGGGACAAGACGAGTATATTCTTCCATCTTTTATTGACTTGTTCGTTTGTTTTCCTTCATTCTTCTCCATTATGTCACTATAAAATCGCAATCCAAATATTATTAGAGGTACGTAGCCGTGTTACCTAAAATCATGCAATTTGGTCTCAAACACAAAGAAGCAGAGCAGAGCAGTGATTACAGTATACTTGTACCATTGATCATTGCTGTATACAACGTTCGTGTCTCGAGTCTCAAGCCGTGAGCTTAGGGATAATTTGATTGCGCGACAGATTCTGTGAACAATGTGGCGCGGAGAGAGAGAGAGAGAGAGAGAGAGAGAGAGAGAGAGAGAGAGAGAGAGAGAGAGAGAGAGAGAGAGAGAGAGAGAGAGAGAGAGAGAGATTCTAGAAGGCGGTTAAGAACTAGTACTTTCATGTTAATTACTTTAAGAAGCACACGTGTGTACAAAATTCCTCACGGGTTGTTAAACACACGAATTCAACTGTTTTTAAAGATTTCTCTCAAGTGTAAATCAACTAGCAACAGCCTGCGATGCAAGGCAGACGTGACACACAAAGCTTCATCCAGACCGACACAGTGGAAAGCAGGCATCTTGTCCACGTCTTTGTAAGCATTATAATATCATCAGCCACATGATGAATACAATGGAGTGCGCACGTCTCCTCACACCAACTTTTGTTAACACGAACACGTCCCATGGCAATTTCTGGTAACATCCTTTATTTATGAAGACTGAAGATTCTTTATAGTGTCTCGGAAGATCAAACGCTGTACAATGAATTACACACACACACACACACACACACACACACTTTATGGTCATACTTCTAAGTTTGTAATTCTATTAGCCATGTAAAATAAATATATATATAAATAAATAAATAAACTTAACGCAGGCACCGATTCTAAACATCAAATTAAAGAACTATCATATGTCGCAAACTCCACATTGCTTGAAATAGCAGCAATTGTGACGTTAAAGTTTGTAGAGCAATATAAATGTCGACAGTTACTCCACCACTTCACACACACCCTCGCCTTTAATTGAACGGTCTGGAAGGCTATGATTCATAAAGGTCATCCAAACTACACCATCCAACTCAGCATTAATTAAATATGAAAGGAGTGTCACGCGACACATTTACAGCTGCCGTCGCCACCACCTGCGGGGCCGCACCCCAATGAACCTCTCCGAACCAACCCGCATTCAACAGGTATGACTCACCTCCACCTCATTACAAACTACACCAAACACTAACCTTATTTTCACCCAAAATCTCCCTCAGGAATATACGTATTCACTCAACATGCCTTGTTTTCCCCACCCTCACACTGTTTGAACCTGTTTGGTAGTCACTGGGCAGTCTTGAGTGCTTGATATGCTATGCTTTTGTCTGCTGCCCACATTTCAAACATTTTCCCGTTCTGTTTCAGTTTACATGCATTCGCTTAAAGAAACTACTCGTCAAGGGTTAATTTCATGGACGGCTTTACTTTCCCGTTCACTTTGTAATTCCATTTGAGTATGTACTGTTTTAACAAACATGCATAACAACGCACCCCATACACTACTGCCTGAATACACAAGAGGAAATTCCATAATACAATAAAAAGAGTTGCAGTCAACGAACAAGTAACTTTCTGGTGCTTACCAATTGAACCATCTTGGCGTTCAGAGATTCCGGGACTTCTCAAATAGTATTCCTGAAAGAGCAAATTCAACACTGAACGAGGCTGGGAACGAGCATCAGAGGGCGAAGGAAAGGATGTTGAGGGTAGGGGTGTGTGAGTCACTCTGTACACACCCGGTGGGGGGCGAATGGCTGTGGCTGGCTGGTCCACCACCCAACAGCTGCTCCAGCTACCTAACGTCCCTTCTACCGACTACCACCAACAACGCTATCAACTAACACTACTACGAACACACCAACACTACACCACTCTCTCTATCCACTGCACTGTATTGATCATGAAAACCAAGACACCACACATGAAATTCACATACAAAAAGTCTAATTATTCACGACGTAACACAACTGATCTGTTTTCCAAGACAAACACTGACACTCCACTAATCACCGCAACACACGACAGTCTCTAGATCTAAACCAAAACCAGAGTCTGCTATAACACTAGGGACGCACGCAGGTAATGACGCGACAGCAAGCGTGCGCTCCGCGCAAGGGTTCGTTCAAAAGTGGCGGCCGCCGGCCAGCCAGCCGCCACCCAGCCGGTGGGGACGGGACGCGAAGCTGTGGGGCAGACCACTCACCCCCCTCCCACTTCCTCCGTACCCCTCTTTACTCCCTCCCATTACTCCTCTTCCTTCTCTTCTACCCCTCCTCTCCCCCCTCCAGTACAACAGGTGACGGCTGTAACCGGATGCGGTGCCCCACAAAGTGAATATCTATCTGAACTTGAAGAGAGCTGTCGATCACGAGGGACGGCAAGTCACCGGTGTGGAATTTACGTAGGCAAATATTACATCATCAATGCAGAGACGGCGGAGAGCAGGAGGGCGGGGGTAGGGGGAGAAGAGAAGAGAGGAGGGTCTAAAAGGTGAGGATCGTAAAGCGAACGGCAGCAGCTCAACGAAAACAAGTCTCCACAGTAACACGATCTGCTGAACATATTTCATTTTCGCCAGTCAATACCAATTGTTCGAGTAGCTTCGTGTCTACGCTTTAAGAAGCTGTTCAAACCTGTGATATGAGACCACATGGCCCGGAATACTTTAAAGTTTGATGGTAAACAGATTATCATAGAGGTTTTCACTGGTTCACTGTTGTGAACCAACTGCTTCTTACAGCGCTGGCGGCTAAATAATCGAAGGACACATTAGACATTGTAAATGGGTCACGCTACTTGCCATGCGTCGCGGACACGTTGCGCCATCAGTTTGCGTGGCCATGAACGGCTGGGCAACACCGGTCAGAATAAATACTTCAGACGAGCATCACGAGACTCTCGCTACCCTTGTAAGGGCTGCGACCTCACACACCATGACACCAGCCAGCACAACAAGATATAATAACTGCTTGTAATGTTGGGACCAGCCGAAGCACCGCTTTCTCAAAGGCAAGCAAAAATTAAAACCAAACAGAAGAAAGTTTTAATCACTGGTAATTTGTAGTAAAGGAAGAATAATTTCCCTTCCCACATTCACACCAGACAACTATGAACTCCACCTCAAATTAACAAAAATGAACTCGTTCGCCCCCCTCCCTCTCAAAATGTTCCACTAAGAAATTTCGAGAACCTTGAAGCACAATGGAGTTTCCGACAGCGTGCTTTCACGGTGGAGCGTAGTGTCTATGTGAATACAACGTCAGAACGCTTCCCTAACAAACACTGCATAGAACAACCCAAACTTGAGGCCACAACAGACAATTGTGCAAGAGCTGGAGAGCACAACGCGAGGTGAGGGAGGACGGGGGGTAACAGGGAAAGGGGAGGGTAAACGTTGAAGGTTTGGCAGCTCTGTGCGTCGTATATACTGGAAGCTTCCTCCTCCCACGCATAAGGGCGCTGCTCATACTAGAATTGCGTCATATTCACTGCCCAAACAACGTCTAAAGCCCTTACAGTACATGGGGGCTGCTTACATAAGTGTGTGTGTGTGTAATGGTCATCACCGAACATACGCAGCATCAGGAAGGCTGACGGTGAGAGAGCAAACCTTCAGTCACGTCCACATTTTCAGGTTAGTGGCACCTTCCCTTCTTCCTTTCACTAGTGCCCGCTATCAAGGGCAGCGTCGCTATCAGACCGGATGGCGCGCGCACACATACATACACACACACAGCGCAACAATCTTATCTCACAGTAAGAATTCATTAAGGCAACGAGACAACAAGGAACAATGAAATCATCCACCCCTAAGAGCACATTCATCGTGTGGGAGGGGGAACTAATCACACTTACCCGGACCTTCCTACCATTACTACTTGGAATGACTGAGAAGTTTGGTATGTCTATTTACCGCATCCGAGAGAGAGAGAGAGAGAGAGAGAGAGAGAGAGAGAGAGAGAGAGAGAGAGAGAGATGCACGTGGCAACATAAATACTACTCAGTACACTTCTTTCTCAAGTCACAGTGAATACAAAAAAGTCACTCATGAAGCATTACAGTTTACAGGACGGGGGAAAAGAACTTCAAACCCACGAGGGAGGACAGACAGGACAGGGTGGGGTCGGTGGGCGGGGATGACGGAGAAAGGAACGGCGGGAGGGATGGGCCGGTGGGGGTGAAGGAGGGGGAGTGAGGAGAGAGGAGAGAGAGAGGATGGGGGGGAACTGAACCAAGGCAGCGACCGTTGAGGCGGTTGCTGACTCACGACGTCGCTCTTCCTCCTACAGCTCCTCCCTCTCCCTCCTTTCCTCCCACTTCCCAGTTCCCTCACACCCACTCTCTCTCCTCTCCCTTATCCTCTCCCCTGAAACGCGCGCTCACCAGCCAGCAGTCTCTTGCGTAACAAAGCCATGCCACTCGCAATATTTCCTTCCTCCTCGCTGCCTATTTTCCGCTGTTCACTGGTGCATGGTCGCCCCGTGGAAGACATGTAACAGGGAGAGGGGGAAAACAATGCAAACCCTGCACGCCTCCCCTCCAACCTGCCAGCCAGTCCTTCACGAAGCTCATGTGTACTGTACGGAACGAACGGTGCTGTTCCCCCATAAGCACAAACACCATCCGTCGCACAGTACGGACCGGATGGCTGATGTGGCGTGAGATATGAGTGCAATATGAGAGAGAGAGAGAGGGGGGGAGGGGGAGGGGGATTATTTTACCAGCACGTCCTTCAATCCCCATCCCCGGCACGTGACAGTCCCTCACCAGGCCAGGGATGAGGGTGGCGTAGAACTCGAAGTCAGAGCGTCTCCGCGGGGTGAGGATGATTTCCTGCAGCAGGTCCAGCACCTGTTGGTCCCGACCTGACCACCGGCGCAGCAGGCTGTTGTTCCGCGCCTTGGCTTCCGCAAGCCTGCAATGGGAGCAGTGGCGAGGCAAGGGATTGTTGCCGAGGGTCAGCACCGGGTCGTTCAGGTCTTGTGGGATAACATTGGGTGCCGTGGCGGCGAGGAAGGCGGCGCACTCCTCATCACTCGCCTCAAGGTCGTCATCGTCCTGATAGCCAGACATGCGGTAACTGGCCCGCCGCACCCCCAGCAAGTTCTTCATTCGTTGGTTCATACCTGTCCACGGCCCGCAGCACCACGCCCACACTCAAGCCACGGGAGGTAAGCACCATGGAAGGGGCGCGAGTCAGAGCTGCGGCCACGATCTGTCACAGGACTGTCACGCCACCAGGTAGCGGTTTGACGACTGTCACCGGTGCCCACCTGTCACACAGCCTTGCGGTGGGAGCCATAAGGACACACATACACTCAACACAACAAGCCAGCGTTTGACGCCCATCAGACACAGATGGCACGAGGTGTGAAGCGAGTGCCAACCCGAGGCAGTCTTGGTGGTACTCCAAAGCAGACTGGAGAGCTCTGGGATAAGAGGGCGAGAAGTGTGACGCCAGAAGTCTTTAATCTCTGCAGAACCACGTAGAGCACACTCAAGAAAGCCGCCAGAAAACCCTGCGGAATATTTATAACCATGTTTGTGTGGGCGGCCATTCTTTCTTAAAAAGATGTGACGAATCACCGTTTTCAATCCGTCTTGTCAAAAGATAAATAACGTTGGCCGTCTCACCCAGCCTATCACGCCTATCAAGGATATTGAGGGCACACGTCCCTGGAACTTGAGATACGTGACAGCTCGACCCATCACACTGCAACACGACCACACAACAAAACGTGATGATTTCACCAACAATTTGAAGCAACACCAAATGTGACGTGGTGTCTTGGATAAGACTCATTCCACCACGAACCCTCCCTCGCCCTCGTGCCTCACCACCAGTGTTGCGGCAGCAGCCAACCCTCAAGGCTTGTCCCTCGCGGTGAACCAGAACGTGACTACACCTATACTGACGAAACATAAAAGTCACGGCCGCTCCGACACGTCTGACGAGTTGAAAATGAATCAAAAGACCGAGGAATACAGGCAAGGCAATCTTAGGCTTCTGAGAAATGGCCTCGGGAAGCCACTCAGAGGGGGTTTAAAAATACATCGTAATCTACACTGAAACGTCAGCAGCACTTAAGGATTGGAGGGCCGAGGAGGGGTGAGGAGGCTGGAGACGAGGAGGGGAAGGGTAAAGAACCAACATGTATGGATAGATGGGAGAGGGAGAACACAGCGGTGACGGCCATGATGCACACAACACAATACAACACAATGGCCTTATTCAATCACTATTTCCACATGGTCCCTTTCAGATTCAGACGACGTAACCTTCTCATCTCGACTTTCCATGCTGAATAAGGCATACAACTTTCTCCTTTCTCCTTCCTCTTCATTTTATCTTCCATTCTTTATTTAATCTCAGGAAGTGACATGGTGAACAGAATACCCCCCCTCCCCCCCCACCTCTCTATGTTTGTTGGGGAGTTTCTGAAATTTATTTATTTATTTTTTTTTTTTTTACTTGCATCCCATAAGTCAAGAAAGAAAGTGAGAGAGAGAGAGAGAGAGAGAGAGAGAGAGAGAGAGAGAGAGAGAGAGAGAGAGAGGGCAAATAGGATGAAGGAAGAAAACTCGCGGGAAGTAGGAAAGTGGGGGAAGACATGGAGAAGAAAGGAAACTCAAATGTAAAACAGGAAAAGAAATAAGGAAAATAATAAATGAATTCACGCATATGTATAATTTCCTTCTGTAACGACAAATAAGAGCTCTCTCTCTCTCTCTCTCTCTCTCTCTCTCTCTCTCTCTCTCTCTCTCTCTCTCTCTCTCTCTCTCTCTCTCTCTCTCTCTCTCTCTCTGTTACTCTTCAGAATAAAATTAAGACACAAACACAAGGAAAATGAAAATAAATATAATAATGACACATAAAAAATAAAAACAAATAAAAAATAGAGATAAAAGATGAGAAAAGAAATCAACAAGTGTTAAGCCAAGTGTTCATACTAAAAAAAAATAAACAAAACAGGGGCGACGAGAGAGAGAGAGAGAGAGAGAGAGAGAGAGAGAGAGAGAGAGAGAGAGAGAGAGAGAGAGAGAGAGAGAGAGAGAGAGAGAGAGAGAGAGAGAGAGTGACAAAGAACAAAATTGCTAAACAAACAAACGATGACAGGAACTTATGTCGACCCAAAAACCCGAAGAGGAGAGGGTGCTGTAAGCCTCCTCCTCCTCCTCCTCCTCCCCTATCATTACCAGAACCTTCTCCTCTTCCACTCTTCCTCCTCCTCCTCTTCGTTCCCTTCACTCTCCCTTACCTCCAATTCCCCCTCCTCCTCCTTTATCCTCACCTAAATCCTCTCCTCCTCTTCCTTTTCTTCCTTTTTCCCTCCTTTAACATATATCTTCCCCCTCTTCTTCGTCCCTTTGGTGTTCCTCTTACTCCTCCTCCTCCTCCTCTCCCACCACCACCATTATACAGGTCAAGAACACACACACACACACACACCCACCCCAACACACACACACCCACACACGTCACTCATCATAGTTATCATTCACAGCAATCGTTCTTTATACAGTTCTTTTCTTACATAGTCTCCATCCTTAATATTCCCCGTGGCATTTCGGTGGCCAGGTATATACAAGTCATGAAAGCGTCACAGTGAGGCTGCAACACACACACACACACACACACACACACACACACACACACCATGACGTCAATGCGGTAAGTAGTGGTGGATAGAGGGAGAGAGCTTGATTCAGGTGCCTTCATTGATGACGCGCGAATGGTTAAGGAAAATTTTTAAAGGGAAATGCTAGAAACTGAAGGAAATAAGGGAAGGTGTTGCAAAAATGGGAGTTATTTTAGTGGCAGTCCCTATGTGAACACCGATGCCCAATTCCACCCATAATCCTCATTCATAAACTTGTCTAAAATCTTCTTTTAAAACTCCCCATTGTCTGATCACTAACAATATGATTACTGAGTCTGTTCCATCTATCGACTTCTCCATTTGAAAACCAGTTCCTTCCTATTTCTCTCCTCAATTTCTCCAGCTTGAACCCGTTATTTCTGGTTGATAGGATGAAAGTGAAAAGGAAAATAAGGAGCGAATAAGAGAGGAGAGGAGATGAGAAGGGGCAAAAGGCTACGAAAAATATAAAAAAATGTTAAGAGAATGGAAGAAAGTGAAAAGGAAACCAAGGAGGAAAGAGGAGAGAAAGAGAGAAAGATAAGGGCAGGGGAGGGAGGAAATCAACACTAACATAACTGAAAACTAAAACCCACATCTCTTTCAAGGCAAGCTGGTTCCAATTAACACACACGAACACCTGGACATGAATTACGTCCCGTGTTAATGGTAAAGAAGAGTACCACCCCCCCGCCCCTTTTTATGACATTATATTGAGGGAGGTGGGTGCTACGTGCAGGTAAAGGTAATGGGGGTGTGAATTAGTGTATTGAGGTGAAAACGGGTGTTGATGATTTGCACGAGTGACTCAGCTGTGTGTGTGTGTGTGAGTGTGAGTGTGTGTATGTGTGTGTGTGTGTGTGTAAGGAAGATATTGGGAAAAAATCACAGGTAACTAATGAAAAAGATAGTTAACAAGATAGACAATATAACACAGACAGACAGACACAAAGACACACACACAGACAGATAGACAGAAGAGGAAGTGACCTTAAAAACAGGTTGAGATCGACGTCACGAAAGAACCTAATTTCTCTCTCTCTCTCTCTCTCTCTCTCTCTCTCTCTCTCTCTCTCTCTCTCTCTCTCTCTCTCTCTCTCTCTCATTATTACACAAAGCACTCCCGTCAGCACGCTACGCTATTTTTCGCTCAACCTTTCTTTCTTCTCATTATTCGTATTCTTCCACCGCCATTATCATCCACTTTTTCTTCTTTTATACTTCTTCTTAGTGTACTTCCAAATCAATTAATAGCTAAACAACAACTTCTACTACAACAACTACTACTACTACTACTACTACAGACTCATTCTTTGCTCCACCTTCATTTTCTTTTCATCATCACTCATCCAGTTGCCAGATTTGTCAGTTTCCTTTATCATTTTGTATAGTCACAATCGTCACTCTCTCGTTTCCTATTATCCATCTAATCTTTTGGCTCCTCCTCCTTCACTACTTCTTCTTCTTCTTCTTCTTCCTCCTCCTCCCGTGTCCTGCAGCTATGGCTTCCTGGTACACACACACACACTACTACTGGGTAAGAGATCATGGTACAACAGGTCATAGCCAGATCCAGACTCGCTATACAGGTTCAATACAGGTCTTCAAGGCTGGGAAGAACGACCTTAAGATACTACTACTACTACTACTACTACTACTTTTGGCGCACCTACTTCTGTGTTAATTTTCTCTTTTCTTTTCGTGTATCTTCCACTATTTTCCTCCTCCTCCTCTTCTTCCTCCTTCACTTTTTGATACGCAAATAAAAACTGTCTACACTCGTCATGATTTCTTTTATTCATAGTATTCGTTGTATTTTTATTCGCGTACAGACATCTAAGGAAGTTTTTTTTTCATTTTATTTTTATTTTGGTGTGTGTTTTCTCTCTCTCTCTCTCTCTCTCTCTCTCTCTCTCTCTCTCTCTCTCTCTCTCTCTCTCTCTCTCTCTCTCTCTCTCTCTTTACATCTTCATCACTTCAATATATAGTTTCTTTCTTCTAACATCAAACACAACCACCACCACCACCACTTCCTCCTCCTTCCTTCCTTCCTTATTTCTCTGGCTCATTTCCCTCTTCCTCCTCCTCCTCCTCTTTAGTCTCTTCCTTATCACAAAGTAAACTGCAGCCATACAACTAACTCCAGAACCGCTACACACGCACACGCACACGCACACGCACACACACACACACACTGGACAGGTAATCTAAGGACCACCCTGATCTGCCGTGGGACTTTCCTTGCCTTAAACCACCACCACCACCACCACTACCACCACCATCACCACCACCACCACCACCACCACCACCACCACCGCTTCAGTCTCAGCCTCTCACTCACGCACTTTGATTTATTGCTCCCTTTCTCCTGGGGTGTGGTAGTTCTTATTCCTCCCTTCATGCCTGCCTCTCTCCCTTCCTCCCTTCCTTCCTTCCTCTTCTCTTCCTGTACCTTCGTTCATTATTTCTTCACTTCTTCTATGGTAAGTTTATTTTTCTCCTTTTTCTACTCAAAACTTCTTTCTCTCAGTGATTAACCGGTGACTGTGAACTTAAGTTATATTTTTCTTACCACCACCACCACCACTACTACTACTACTAAAACTTTCCTATTCTCTCCTAAATCGTCCACTACTACTACTACTACTACTACTACTACTACCTCCAGCACCATTTTCCACACACTTGGTTAGGTTAGGTTAGGTTAAGTTAGGTTAGGTGTTGGGTGTTGAAAATGAAAAGGTGGCGGGCTGCAGCACACTCCCTCTTCTTCATAAAGGGCACCTCTGTAATCACCAGTCCTCCCACCGCTCCCCGTGTAACTGTTACCGCTATTCTTCACCTTCTCTCGCTACACCAACACCATCCACAGCCACCACCGCCGCCACAGCCACAGCTATCATCATTACAGCCTTCTTTGTTTTGTTTGTTCCTTGTCCTTTTGTTTGTGTCATCTACTTTGCTGTTTCTTTGTATTGTCTCCTTCTGTCTTGCTTTTCATCTTCCTGTGTCTGCATCTTGAACTTGTTTACCGTTTTTCTGAGTTTTGTTATGGTGTTGTTTTTGTTGTTTTTCATTTCTTCTTTCTTTTCCTCCACAAATTTTATCTTGTACTGTAATA
>CM035181.1:3990753-4008438 GCA_020233015.1 Callinectes sapidus
TCTCTCTCTCTCTCTCTCTCTCTCTCTCTCTCTCTCTCTCTCGTTCACCCGCTCACTCGGCCATCGTAGGACCTCCCGAGTAAACAAAGTAGGGCTCAACAGGTACCGGAGACACGATGGCCATACAGAAAGACTGAAATGTGGGATGGAAAGCCGCTTCTCTCTCTCTCTCTCTCTCTCTCTCTCTCTCTCTCTCTCTCTCTCTCTCTCTCTCTCTCTTTCTCTATGTAGTTTTAAGATCGTTGCCATGAAGAGCGGATATAATTTCTGGAGTTCATGCTTCTTTCAGTAGTTCGAGATGATAACCAAGATAAGTTTGAGGGATTGTTGAACTGGATGCTTGTTTTTCTGGTTTGGTTAGTATTGTAGGCGTCTATTGAATTCTTTATTAACTTTATCTAGAATAGGGCGTCCTCGCAAAGAGTGGTGGTGTGGTGTTGTGGTGTGTGAGGAGGTGCATCGAGTTGAGAGAGATGGTGACTGGAAAGTTAAGAGTGAGCTGAACGGAAGCTGATGGCGGGAAAATGAACTACATTCTTGTCTTAAGGTTAGAATGTGTGACAGTACTGAAGTGGTTAAGATTTGGTTCCCTTCTAGCGTGTTCGTGATCTCAAAATTTTCATCGTTTTATCACAACTCTTAACACACTCTAGTAAAAAAGAATTGTTTTCTTTGGGGAGAAATGTTCAGACTTATTTCCATGATTCTAGTAACAAGGATCCTGCAGAATTAATGCTAGAAAAAAAGTCGAGTATTAATATTTGTTGCCTTTAAAAACAGCTGTAACAAAAGCCGCTAGTGTTTCAGAATATGAACCTCTGTCTTAAACTACGCACTTCTCGAACCAGCTCCTTCACATCCTCGTCACGTAATGGCTGTCCATCCTCATGTTTGCAATGCGTCTGGATGCGTCAGGAGCACGTCTACCTCTGTTTGAGATGTGTCTACCTGTGTTGGGCGACGTATGTGTGTATGTCTGTTACCTGTACACGTTGTTGTCAAGTAGCGGTCCGTTAGTGTGTTTCAGAATCAAGTTGACAGAGGAACTGCTAAGTGGACCGTTGCCTTTTTTGTCGGACAGGTGGTCTGAACTCATTACCAAGAGAGTATCAGGGTGAGTGTTGGCCGTGTGCGTGCGTGTGTGCATGTGTGCATGTGTGCGTGTGTGTGTGTGTGTGTGTGTGTGTGTGTGTGTGTGTGTGTGTGTGTGTGTGTGTGTGTGTGTTTTTAGGTTTCTGGAATAGTAATAACGGAATAAAACTTTTCTTTTAGTGTAGCAGAGGTTGCCATTTAGTGTTGGTTGGAAGGTTTATACTTTTAATGTATAGTAGACTGTTTTAATGTTGAAGTTTAAAGATTTTTGTCATTTTTGTGGACCACTTAGTTATTTTCCTTTATTAATGTATCTTTTTTTAATTTTTCATTTATTTTTTATTTATTTTTATTTCTAATTTGGCAAGCTGTTGATGTTTATTGTGGTTTGCATGTACTTTTAATTTCTTTTAACTTTTACTAGTTCTTTGTGAGTCTTGGATTACGTTTTCCAATTGTTCTTTTAACTCATTTATGCAATGTCAATAAAATGTTACGGTAACTGTGGTAAAAAAATATCTATCATTTATTTATCTATCTGTCTGTGTGTGGTGTGTGTGTGTGTGTGTGTGTGTAATTCACTGTTGCGGTCGCCTGCTGGTTACCCAGCCAGCCTTTTCCCTACGGAGGGAGCTCAGAGCTCATGTAGACCGATCTTCGGGTAGGGCTGAAACCACATCACACACTACACACCGAGACAGCGAGGCCACAACCCCTCGAGTTACAATCCCGTACCTACTTGCTGCTGTGTGGGTGAACAGGGACTAGATACACATTAAGAGGCTTGCCCATTTGCCTCGCCGCGCCCAGGACTCGAACCCGGGTCCTCTCGGTTGTGAGCCGAGCGTGCTAACCACTACACTACGCGCGCGCGCGCGTAGTGTAGTGTGTGTGTGTGTGTGTGTGTGTGTGTGTGTGTGTGTGTGTGTGTGTGTGTGTGTGTGTGTGTGTGTGTGTGTGTGTGTGTGTGTGTGTGTGTGTGTGTGTGTGTGTGTGTGTGTGTGTGTGGGCGCGTAGGTAGTGGGCGTAGGAGGATGGGTAGGCGGTTGTGGGTCGTGAAAGGAGAAAATCATACCGTTGGGCCCAGCATTTGTCAGACAATTAGTGGGATGTGTGTCATTTTCTCCAGTGCTAAGTGACGGGAAGGGAGTGATGGTTAGCGTGGGGTGACGAGTGTGGTGACGCAGGGGTGTGCCAGATGAAGGCTAAGAAAGGGGAGGGGAAGGTGACGAATTCCATATATGGTTACGAGTGTGCATTATTTAGGGTTGATGGATCCACTTCCTGGGTATGATGGGAGGAGAGGGAAGGAGAGGGAGAGAAGGAGGGATGAGGGACGTGACTGACGCGGGAGGGGCAAAGGAAAGGAAGGGAAAGGCAGGGAAGGAGGGATGAGTTTAATATTGATTTGTATGCTGTGGGTGAAAGTCTGTTAAAGATGAAAGAACAACATCAATGACAGACCGACAGACACATTGACAGACACATTGACAGACAGACAGACAGACAGACAGACAGACAGACAGACACACACACACACACACACACACACACACACACACACACACACACACACACCTTCCCTCTCTCTCTCTCTCTCTCTCTCTCTCTCTCTCTCTCTCTCTCTCTCTCTCTCTCTCTCTTCTATTGCATACGGGTCTCAAGTACAGCTCGAGTCTTCGGTATTCATTTCATGGCACCCACACACCATCACTGAGGTCAAAGGACGCACTCGTAAACTCTTCCTGTGCTCATTCTGTCTATCTTCATAATTAAAAGTAAACCAATAGTCTCACTACCTCATCCTTCTTCTCTGGTGAGGTCTGCAATAATCCTGTTCTCTTACAACTCAGGACTTGTAACTCTTGACTTTTTAATGAAACTGAAAATTTATTGAATTCTGCATGAGATCCGCTGGAACGGTTTCATGTGGTGCTGGAATCGGTTTAATGATGATAATATGAAGCAAGTTTATTGATCCGAGAGCTACAAGGTAAGTCTACTGAATAGAAAGGAAACAAAAATGAATTTCATATCTGTGCGACATTTATTTAGCGATCTGAGAAACACAAAGTGAATGTAATAAACATAAATTAAACTAGAAACTCTAAAAAGTTTAAAATGTAATATTTCAACATATGCACTACAACCGTTAAACTGTCAATCTCTTTTACGAAGCATTATCAGATCATCAAATGGACGGACCACATTAACCTTTTCTTCACACTTAACTCAACATCTACTGCTATTTTTTTAATTTTTTTTATCAACATTCCTTTCACAGCGTAGATAATCCAACTAATACTCACTACATAAAACAAATGCGCCACCACGTAATACGACCTTGTATCATGTCACGAGCGTTATCATGGGTCCAAAAAATATGATAGATGAGCCAACACCTTCCTGATGATCTATGTTTTCAATTAACGGGAACACACGCACACGGAGGCGAGCGGGTTAAAGTAACATGACCTTCCCTTCCACCCTGAGATTGACACGGGCATGTATTAATGCAGGGAATTAATGTGACCCGGGATCGTGTTGGGTCAGGTGATCCGGGAGCACGATTCATCTCCCGTGACGTGGAGAGAGAGAGAGAGAGAGAGAGAGAGAGAGAGAGAGAGAGAGAGAGAGAGAGAGAGAGAGAGAGAGAGAGAGAGAGAGAGAGATTTCAAAATGAGATTAGAGAACAGATAGATAAATACAAAACCACAAAAGATAAATATGAGTAGATAAGGAGGAATGAATGAATGAATAAAAGCTACCTAAGCTCTCTCTCTCTCTCTCTCTCTCTCTCTCTCTCTCTCTACTCTCTTTCCTCTCTCTCTCTCTCTCTCTCTCTCTCTCTCTCTCTCTCTCTCTCAACATTGAAAGGAAGGGGGAGGAACCGAGTAATGGCGGAAGATATGTGTGTGTGTGTGTGTGTGTGTGTGTGTGTGTGTGTGTGTGTGTGTGTGTGTGTGTGTGTGTGTGTGTGTGGGAACGAGAACAAATAGATCACTCAGTAAGGAGACAGAGGATGGTGGAGGAAGGGGAAAAAAAGTTAAGCACACATTTACATTTGGAACGGCGAGTGAACGAGAGCATATAAGGGAGATGAAGAGGCTGAAGGTGGATTACATTGCGGGGAAGGCCAGGAAGAGGAGGAGGAGGAGAGGTACTGAAAGAATGATGATGATAATCAGAGAGAGAGAGAGAGAGAGAGAGAGAGAGAGAGAGAGAGAGAGAGAGAGAGAGAGAGAGGTCTGTTTTGAGGGAAAGGAAGGGGAGAGAAGCGGGGGAAGTGTGTTAGGACAGGGGCGGCAGGGGAGCTATTTCTCATGCTCCCCACCACCACCACCACCACCACCTGTGTACGCCCACTGATGGTGAAATTACTCGTGTCTCACCTGACACCTCGGGAGATGGCTCAAGGTCAGGTCAAATACATTATCTCGGGTCAATTTGGGTCTTGTACGACGTCAGAGGAATTTAATTGATTAATTCTAGTTTGTGGACTCTGCGTGAAACTTCAATTTTCCACTTGAGGATGAAGAGAACTCGGAAAACTGTTTGATTTTTTTTTTTTTTGACGATATATATATTTGTTTCACCGGTAATTGAACATGATTTTTTCCTCCCCTTTTTTTTTTTTTTTTTTTTCTCATCACCAGCCTGTACCACACGTGACAAGAAAGGGTAGATTTTAAATTTTTTTTTTACCAACTTAACATTTTTCAACGAGTTCATCACACCATCACCATTATTACTCGATACATACATCACCGCCACCACCACCACCACCTCACGAATCTCACCACCACCACATTTCACCACATAACATACATACGTACACTACAATACATTCCCACCCAGCCAGCTATAGCTACCACCACCACCACCACCACCACCAACACCAACACCAACACCAACATCAACACCAACACCATCACCACCAACGTCGACCAGCGCATTATTCTACAGCAAACTCTTCTCTCCGCTTTCCGTGTTTCTGGTCGCCCGCAGTTTTGATATATTAAAGGCATGACGTGGACAAACGAGAGTGTTAATCAGGTATTCCGGCCGTGTCTCCCCAAGGTACATCACCGGGAGGAAGGGGTTGGAGGGCGGGGGGAGAACGGGGGAGTAATGGAGAGAAGGAGAGAGGAAGGACGAAGGAGTGGTGGTGAAGGTATGAGACGACAGCTAGATTGATAAATAGGTTGATAGAGAGATAAGAAGATAGATAGATGGATAGATAGATGCAGATACCTTAGATAGGCAGGTAGATAATGGGTCTGCAACATTAGGCAGATAGATGGAGGGACAGGTGTTATAATAGATGAATGGACCAACGGGGAAAAAAGAGAAGAGATGGGATGCTATCAGATTGAAGGCGGCGCTGGACTAGTGTATTGGTGTGTGTGTGTGTGTGTGTGTGTGTGTGTGTGTGTGTGTGTGTGTGTGTGTGTGTGTGAAAAGCTCAAGCAATGACCCCTTCATTTCCTTCTCCCTTTACAGTAGAAGCTCCCCCCCCTACCCATCCGCTTCCCTTCCTCCTCCTCTCCCCCCAACCTTGGCCACACGCCATTAGGATATTCAACCGCAAAATTAATACTCGTGGGAGGCGAATCATGCACCTGTCCCTATGAATCTACGTAGCTTGAGTCTGCCTGCAGTAATGGTGAGGCGAAGCAGCTGCAGGTATATACTATAAACTTTTAATGTAATTGTATCAAGCCGCTCCCCAGCCTGGTAATGCGCGTTTGCAGCCATCACCCTGCCTTGCCGCTTCAGGTTACGGCGGCCATAAACCGGGATACGATGAGCACTTTAACTTTGCCGGATGAGTCTCCTTGTTTACGCCCGAGTTAACAGATTTATGTTAATGCCGAGGGGAGAGGAGTGGCCCCGCGGTGGCATCGGGGCGCTAAACCCTAGGTCAACTCCAGCCCACCGTTTATGGATCTGGCCGCGGAACTCGTGATGCGCGCGGGTGAAGCTTTACACCGCCGCTCAGTGCTCAGGCCTCGCTGCCTTAACATGTGGAACACATCTCTCTGCAACAAATGGAAGTCTTCCTCTTCTCAGGCTGCAGAGGAGCTGAAACTGACTAGGACAACTATTACAGGTAAAAATAGCACCACCACCACCACCACCACCAACAACAACAACAACAACAACAACAACAACAAGAACGTCAACAACGATAGTGATCTACAATAATACAGACATAACTCAACAGGATGACTTATAGGTACCAAAGGTCCGATTCCTTCTGTATCTGAGAGTCGCGGTAGAATGGTATGACAGACAGCTTTGACACAGGTGGCCAGGTGATGGCCGCCACAGTCTCTCTTCCCTGGGAACGAGATTGGCCGTGATTAAGATGTACTTCAGACTCCCGGGCGGCGGTAATGTGGTGCGTCGCGGCGCGGGTGGTGGGGGGCGGATGTGGGCTGCTTACCTTAAGAATGCAAATTTTAAAGAACAATACCGGTGCATATATAGCAGTGGAGCTACGCGAGAGAAGGTCTCACTCTCCACATTGTGTTAGGTCGTTTTCATTGACTAACCTCTTAGCGCCTTCATCCTTACGACCTTCCTTACAGGTGTGCTTGTCTTGCCGCCGCTCCACCAATTGGCAACATTGTGAGGGTGACGAGGAAGTGACGCGCCCCGAAGATAAATTACCGGACACAATTACCATAAGAATATCGCAGGGACGTCTGCCGGTCCTCCCAGGCAGCTGACGGAGGGACGGACGGCGGGGCGTAGGGGACCCCCGCCACTGCCACACCTCGACACGCTACCTGGGCTATGGTATCTACAGGTACGTGGATCGTGGAAGTCTTTCACCTTGAGTATTTGTTTAGGGTCTTCAGGTAAAGAGACAGAGAGTTAGAGGAGGAGAGTCAGTGAGGAGGGAAAGTAAGGGAAGTGTCGTGTGTAAATTACGTACAGCGCCGCGCCGCTCCGCGCTACCCCACCACTGCTGATGCCCAGTAAAATCACACTTGAACGCCACCACCACTACCACCACCAGTACTTCACCCCCTTGTTAGTGTCACTTTACCGCTATCATAACCACCTCTGTCCCATCCTGTTCTCCCATGTGTAGTTAGGTTGATGATGAATAAGGCCTATTAATGCACTCCTCCAATGCAATCTCATGGCACCTCCATTACTGTCACCACCACCTTGAAACACTATTTTCACTACCCTAACAATACTACTATATCAGTCACCGCTTTGTACATTCACTACTGACACACTTCCTTTCTCCCTACTACAGCAACGACAACATCAACATCAAATTCATCCACAACTTGAGTACTAACACTGTATCCACCACCACTTTAGCTAACCAACAAACTATGCTCTAATACACCACATATTATAAAGTCTCAGATTACTCACTCTCTTCACTAAACACACTTCTCGACTAAACAACCGCGAAACACACACACACACACACACACACACACACACACACACACACACACACACACACACACACACACACACACATCCATGTACTTAACTCCCCCTTCCCCCCCTCCGACACATGGTGAAAACAAAACGTACCAGAGACTCGGAGAACGATTACGCAGCGCAGACTATTAACGCAGCAAAGATTATGGAAGATCATCATCAGCATTGAGTAACAAGGGGCAGAGAGGAAGCAAGCAGGGGGTTGATAAAGGAGAGGGAGGAGAACAGGGAGTAGGGAGTGGGTGGGAGTAAGAGGAGGAGGAGGAGCAGGAGGAGGAGGAGGAGGAGGTGGAGGCAGTGACAATGACAGCAGAGAATGAAATGAAAGGAAAGATGAGTGAGTTCAAGGAAGTGTTTTCTTTTTTCTCTTACTTCTCGTATGTTGTTCGGCTCGTAGCATGATTGTTGTTGTTGATGTTGCTGCTGCTGCTGCTGCTGCTGCTGCTGTTGTTGTTGTTGGTATAATAATTTGTATTACTGTTCTGCTGTCGTGTCTGTACGTCTGTTTGTACGTCTGTATCAATTATATTAATCATAATTTATTAATGATAATTTCACATCTACAACACGTGCTCGCTTTCTCTATCTATCTCTCTGCTGTCTGGTCTGTCAGGTCCGTCCACACCCTTATGTCCATCTCACATCTTCCCTCCTCCTCCTAATTTCCTCTACCTCAGGGAAAAACTAATGTATCTTTAATGACAGCGTGCCATTCTTGCCGGTTTCCAAACTCTTGGGAATATTCCTCTTCCTGCTAACCCTAACCTTTGACCCAGATTGTAAACCACACCTACGCTTCAAACTCCGCCTTCCTACCTTTTAAAAACACCATTCAGACTTCATTCGAGATGATATCATTTTCATTCTCTCAAGACTCAGGATTCACTCTAGCGACACTCATCACTCAGCAGCATTCTCTCACTCTCGGGCATCTCACCTACGTTCAACAGGCACCTACTTAGCCTATATCTTGGCCCACTGAAATCACATTCTGCTGTATCAAAGAATTGAATATACCAAGAAAACAGAAAACCCAAACTACTGCATCTCCTTACTCCACCTACCCACCAAAGCAACCCAGTCTGCCTGCCACTCTCGCCACGGACTACCAGAAACCATTATAATACGTACTGTCTGTGTTCCATACCCAGGACCAGAACACGTCTCCTGAACGTTCACCTGTTCAGAAGACCTTGGGTGAGGTCGTCTGTAATGTAGAAAAACTGTGTTTGTGTTTGTGTGTGCGTGGCGAAGTTACAATGAAAGCGCGTAGTTATATGCAGTAAGTCGACTATTGACGCCTGCAGGAAAACAAAGCTTGCACCCTGATAGAGATGGTATCAATTGGAGCAGGTCATCTCTCATTCATTCTTTTCTTCTTCATTTCCCTTCAGCTCCTTCACTTTCCTTTCCACATCACTCTCCTCCCAGCCTCCTCAGCCTATCATGTATTGCTGCTACTTCTTCACTCAGCCTGCCTCGGGATCAACCACCTTCATTCATGGATATCACTGCTAGTGATTGGTCCATTGTTTATTCATCCCTGTTGTTATTATATTGAGAGTAAGTGATACAAGCTCGATCTCTCGCTGCTAATTGTATTATTCGCAGAAACTTGTTGGTTTTCATGTTCTTGTTATAACACAATTCTAGAGTACCTCAGGGCCTCCAGCTCTCGGCGTGGGTGAGGTGGGGCGGGTTACCACCACAGGCTAGTCGAGAGAGAGAGAGAGAGAGAGCAGGTCTGCACGACCCTAGAGACCCGAGGGCCTGGCGGGGCAAAAAACGAGGCTTTTGTACATGTTTGCCTGTCAGTAAAAAAGGGTGATGTTTGTGGTTGTGGTAATGAGTGGTAATGGTGATGGGGATTCCTCACGTGAGGGAAGCAAGGGAGTGACAGCTGAACTTATTGATTATATTCGTGCTTCCACTAAGTAGTGTTAATTAACTTGTGCATTGTCATTGTCTTACGATGGAAGGGATGATGAAGGGATGGTGCCAATGACTCATAATTTTTTTGTTCTACTACTACTGCTGCTGCTACTACTACTACTACTACTACTACTACTACTACTACTACTACTACTACTACTACTACTTGTAGTATTTCTAATTCTAATCATCAACTTGCCTCCGTCAGAAAACACGGTAGGAGTAGCAAAAGTTCAGGTCAGAGGAAGGCAAGCTGTAAGTGGCTGTGTCTCCGGGCAGGCAGCCTATGTGTGGTCCAGCAGCATTTGGAGGGATGGCAGTCCTTCCTCACTAACATAATTGTATCAGGTCAGCGCAAGGACACACACACACACACACACACACACACACACACACACACACACACACACACACACACACACACACACACACACAGTGGGGCGGATCTCACCCCGGAAATGCCGCTCTGTTTCCATAACAGGTTCGGGAAATTTGCAATCAGTTGAGACACTAATCCTAACTAATCCTTAAATTGCCAATGGTAATATTGGATCTGCTTGGGTTTGATTAGTATACCTAAACAATTTTACTAAACAAATGTTGAATTATTGTCATTGAAGGAAGAGCGTCATACTGTTCGATAACTTTTATTTATATATTATTTTTTTGTCATTTCTAACATCTGAAATCATATTTCAATTTTCAGCTGGACATTCTGTTGAGCCTGAGAGACCATGGCAAGTAAAGAATTAATGTGGAATTTTTCAAAAGTGGGCACAGTAACGCCCTAGACTGCTTTGAACGTAATTCTGAATATTATAACAGCACTCTATAGAGCTACCGTTACAACTGTATTAGTTTAGTGAGTTTGTGGGAAATAGGTTTGTTGATTTCAAAACCAGTAAATTCTAATTTCTAATCCATTAGTTTGTTCACAGTTGGAATAATTCGTCTAATATTCTTGAAGGAAAAGTCATAGTGGTATAAGTTGTTTTGCTTTCCTCCGTTAATCAGTAGTGGAACACATTTTTACCACGAGTTTTGGGTGTGATTAGATAATTTTATTGAAATTTGGAGTGGTCTTTTGAAGTCACAAGATTAATGGCCAGTGTCTGTACTATTTTAATTCCTACATGAGTCTCTGAAGCTGCATGAAATCGATAAGGGATAAGCGGAATAAGTATGAAGATGCGACCCAGTACTGAGGAGGTTAAATACAAAAGGATTGAATGAATAAAATAAGAACAAAAGATGAGTTTAAGGTAAAAGTCTGAAGTTTTACTGGTGCATACTACTTGTCAACATTAAAGCCAAATGTTGCAACGAAGTGAATGTGTTACGTGGACTGCTTTGCGTAGGCTGGTCCTACCACTGACGGTGACGAGTCTCCCGGGAATGTGGTCAGGGAAGGGCCCGAGGCGACTCTCATTTAGAAGAGGGCAGCGGGTTGCATGTTGAGCACCCACCCACAGCAGCGGGAGGCATGAATGACGTGGCGGATCCGTTCTGGGTGAAGCAATACTTACGCAAGAAAGAAAGAATGAGGACGTAGGAATACGGACTCTCCTGATCCCGCCATTATTGTGTACCTTAAGTGTTGTCAGTTAACCTCCTGACCTCTGTGTAGGATGACTGGGATCCACCAAAGTTTGATGGGGACTTCAGAACTAAACTTCTTACGTTCCACCAGGGAAAGATTTTTGGTCATATAATTTCATCACATGTAATTTTCATGATCAATTTAAGAGAGAGAGAGAGAGAGAGAGAGAGAGAGAGAGAGAGAGAGAGAGAGAGAGAGAGAGAGTGTTAGTTACAGTTGTCATATCGAACTCTCCCCTGTGAACTTGTGAGATGCCGGGCCGTCATTTATTATTAGCCCTCACTTGGTTACAGACTTATGTCCAACACTTACAGAGGTGTTTGCGCTGCAAGCTCTATAACTCTAAGAGCTGGATAGTGTATACATATATCAAATCTTGTATTCGCGCCTGTATGTTTCATTGAAAGTATCTAAAATCACACTGAATATGATTGCCATTTTGTTGTATATTGTTCCGTACTCGTACATGCTTAGTTCTTTCTCCGCGACTGTTTTCAAAGATCACAGAAATGAATACCCTGATTTTCAAGAATGTTTTTCACCTATTCGTAATGTCAAAATCTTATTAATTTGTCACTAACATCGTAAAAACACTCTTAAAAATCCGCTTCACATCACATAAAGCCTTTTAGAAATAGTGGAAGTGCAGCGCGGAAGTGTTTTAGAACATGGGCCATTGTCGTGTAGAGAGATTAAGGATGTCCTTTGATGTATTCTTTTGCTTACTTAGGAATATCCTACTACTACAGCTGCTGTTATTACTAGTGACTGTAAATGCGCGATAACTATGATTCTTGGTTCCGGTGTTATCAACAACGACTGGGGAGGCTGGCTGATCAGTTCAATCTCTGGGAACAGTGAATGGCTGAACTGGGATGGCCTCATGCAAAACGCGATGGCGTCGAGTTCCTTGTCTTCATTAACTAAACTTTTAATTATTGAAGCTGTCTGGCACGTATTTCCCTAATTGTTAGACATCATAAGATTGTTGCTTTCGTTCTACAGACACTTCCAAACATTATATTGGTTGGAATTGTAAAATCCATTTTTTTCCGTGTGTTGTTTCTGGCAGGTGCTTATAAAGACCTGACACATTACTTTCTATGGTTGTGAATGGTTGCATATCGCACTGTAAAGAGTCAAATAGCGGAAAAAATCAGGAAATTCAATAAATTCTACCATAAAGATTCCAGCTGTGACTCTTCATAACAAGAGAGCGTAATAAGGCGGCGTTCATCTCCAGGGTAAAACATCAAGTGATCGTGGAGCAGGTGGGCATTACAAGCACGAGGGTCCACCACACACCGCACAGACCCTCGGGCCGTCCAGCTACTGTACCACTTCTCTAATACCTTGTGAATAGCACGAGCCGGTGTAACTTGACGTGTTCAAATTGTTGATAGAATATGCTTCGGTAACTCGGAAAAGATAAAGGAGCAGATTTAGATGTATTTTGACGGAAGGGTGCCGACGAGATTGGTCAGTTTTAGTTTTTTTCTCTTTTTGATTCCATATGTAATGGACGATTGGAGACGAGGCGACTGACGGTGTTGTTGTTGTTGTGGTGTGATGAGGTGATCTTGATATCAAGTCCTGTCAGTAATACACTCTAGTTTGTGACAAAAGGCTTCTCTACACTTTCTGTGTCCTCTTTTGCTATTCCTGTTTTATTTTTAATTCTAATCAAATTGCTTTTCTCGATTAATTGAATTTTACTTTCTCTCTTTCTTTCTCTGTATCCGGGTTGTCTTTCTTCAGCGTCCACTTATCGCGGTTTGCACTCACAGTCTCACTCGAACACATTCTGTAAAATGTATTGAAGAATTCTAGTTGTGAGAAGAAATGTGTGACCATTGCACATAGCGCAACACAACACAACACAAAACACACACACACACACACACACACACACACACACACACACACACACACACACACACACATGATATCATTGTTTGTGGCGGCAAGCGTGGCAGGCGTGGCAAGCGGCGCACCGAGTGGTCAGTGTGTCGTGAGTCGTGACTCGGGCTGGGTTGGCATGGAGGGGCGAGGCAGGAGAGGCGGCCTTAAAGGGCACTCACCTGAGAAAGACTCCTCACGACACTTCTGCTCGATATATAAGGTGAGGGCAAGGGCAGCCTCGGTGCCCTTGCTTCCTCTGAAGAAGCCATCCAGGCGAAACAAGTCAGAAATTAATCTCTATCTGCACCTTGTGTTGCTCCTCGCCGTCTTAGCACCTCCTGTGCACGACTCGTGAGTGGTGGTGGTGGTGGTGGTGTGGTGGTGGTTGCTATTTTCATAGTGGTGATACTAATGATGATGATGATGATGATGATGATGATGATGATGAAGATGATGATGATAAATGATAATAATAATAATCGTTCAGGGGATGGATATTAAACAGCGTTAAGGGATATGCCCAGGAATATTTCAGTATGATTATCGCTGACATTCCCGTCAAGTCATCAGGTATTTCATCATTGCAATCACCACTATCTTACATTTTTTTCGTCCCTTGTAAATCGTCAATTACATTCTTTTGTTATACTGCGCAAGAGAGAGAGAGAGAGAGAGAGAGAGAGAGAGAGAGAGAGAGAGAGAGAGAGAGAGAGAGAGAGAGAGAGAGAGAGATCCTTTGCTTTGGTTACATATTATCACACAAATAAAAAAAGACAGGATGGAAAATGGCTTGTCAGGTGAATGGGTGGAGGTGATTAGCAGTATCGGTGCGAGAGGCAATAGTAATGACCTGATTGGGAGAGAGAGGCTGCTCGACAAGTACTGCGGGACTGCCACTGATGCCATTAGAGGACATGGGATTCCTGTCATGTGTGGCGCCCTACTGAGGAAGAGGGTTGGCGGCGGGTGGCTGTCCACTCTGATTGCCATCGATGTCCAGCGATTAGAATTTGTCTGAAGCACTGAGCACAATTTTTCGGACTTTTGAGCTTAATAAATGGCTCATCTGGTTGTTGTCACGGAAGAGAGGAATTTATGGGGGTTAAAAATAGTCAGGTTGTAATATTTGAGATGAGAAGACTAAGCATTAAAATACAATACTTTCTTAAGAGTAATTTGGTTCCATTGTAAAGAACAGGTCGTAGAGGACGTGCTGTGGGTTGTGATGTCTCGACGCGACTTATAAATAATAAGGAAATAAAACTGATCTAATACAAACAAGCAATGGTGATCATAAAATAATGTGTGTCTCCTTGGACTGTCATTGAATGCGGCGTAAAAAGTGAAGGAGCTCATATCAATCATTCTTGTAATTAGTCAAGCGTATGAAATAAGTGGATAATACAAAGGAATACAAAGAATACCCAAGAAGCAACAGACCTTTCGGTTCTTTCAAGGCTGCTTAGTGACTGCTTCTAACTATTGACAGGGAAGAGAGACAGAACAGTACAGGAGAAAGCTCTTCCCCAACCGCAACTCTCTCCAGCATTCACTGGCATGGAAAATAGTTTGGAAAAGTACCATGCATGGAGTATGGAAAAACTGACATGAAATTTTCACAGAAAAGGATGAAAGGAAAATCTACTATTCACCTATCTGAAAAAAAATTAAACAAAATAATGATGTCGTTAGGGGATATGCGTGTGTAAATCATTCCGCCAAGAAGAGAGCTTACTGTGAGTTAGCTTTTAAATATTTGTCATTATTTTTAACGATGGAATAGAATTGGTGTTTTTAATTTCAGAAGGGAGCTTATTCCAAGTATTAACATCTGGGTTAGAGAAAAGTGCTTAGCCTCATGAGATCTAAAGCGTTTGGCTATAATCTTACAAACATTATTCCTTGTTATGTTCGAATGATCAATGGTAAAATACTCAAACGTCAAAGTTGCTATATTACATACACATTTTGAAAACTCAAAATTAGGTCTTCTCTTATGCACTTTGTTAAGCTGAATAGATTCAATGCTTCAGTCATCTTATTTTGTTATTCTGTAATTCCTGCCACTGTGATGCTGACGTTCCTTTGCTCATTGTTTTGGTGTCGTCCGCGAATTTACTTGTATTGAAGGAGTTAAAAGAAAAGAATGCGTGCAACGTCATAATATAAATGTTTAATAAAGAACTGAACTGATTAGAAACCATAAGACTTTGTATGAGTATCTCTTTGTTTGAGGCGCGTGAAGGAAGCAGTGTGTTCTCTCCAGTGGCAGAGTTTCCGAGCGTGACATTCAGCACGGCCAGGAAGCTGTGTCGTCCAGTGAAACAAATAACGCATTATGAGATCACTGCGCAAATTGAGTTTCACTTACAGAGGCATGGAGGCCACACCAGTAATCCTCCTCACAATGGTTCCTCTGAATTAATTTTCCTCCCTATGAAGCTTCCCACGCTTGCCTGCTTTTTATTCAACGAATCGAGATTTCTCCAGTCTCTAACTTAACCTAATCTATAATAGGACTGTCACACGTGCCTCATAACAAAACGGGGGCGAGACTGCCTTGCGGTACCTCCATCTGATAACTTTGGCCACCTGGTGACCTGCAGTGGCCTCTCCGCGTCCCGGCCCGCTGAGGACATCACGCCTTAACGAAAATTACTCCCCTTAAGTAGCTGACGCGTCCTTAAACCACGGAGACGCGACACTAGTTAACGTATTGTTCCGTGCTTATTTGTAGTTTTTGTTTAGATCATCAATTCATTCACTTACATTGAAATTCTTTATTCATATTTTGTTCATAATTGAAGGAAATTATAAAGACCAACCAAAGAGAAGAAATCACAATGAAGAAAAATTTGCTTAATTCTTGCCCTCAAAAACGGTGTGTGTGTGTGTGTGTGTGTGTGTGTGTGTGTGTGTGTGTGTGTGTGTGTGTGTGTGTGTGTGTGTGTGTGTGTGTGTGTGTGTGTTTGATCAAAATGAATTTGGGGTGGTTGTTGTTAGTCGTCGTTCACTGCGTGTATGTGTTGGTCCTGGGCCGGGGTACGGTGCGGGGCTCACTCACGAGAACACTGATTTCTGCAAGGATGACTCTGAACTCTTGCCTTTTCTGGCAGCTATCTTAAGTGGGAATTAATCTCTGCATTGCCTACGTAGTAAATGACTGCCGTGCTAGATTTCGTTTCTTTCCTACTGATATGGAAGTAAGCCCCCAACTCATTAATGCACTTCTCTTGGGATTCTGATGCCAATGAATATATAATGAGATAAAGACTCTGGGTAAATGATGCCCGGGATATTAACAACGATGAAGATCTTGAGTTACCAAGTTATAAGCAGGTATTTGACGCTGCTTTCATAATTAGATAAAGACTTTTGTTATATAACTTTCAAGTATGTGGCTGCATTTTCTACCTCTAAAGAAAGTTGTTGATGTTATTGTTTTTCTAGCCTACACCGTTGTTCTGGTTTTTACTTTTTTCCTGCACGCATACCAACGCATGTCTTGGAACAGTGTGCGCTTTATTACCATCCCCGCCTCCACCACCACCCGGAGCCGTGAGATACCTGAGCTTCCTCCTCCTCCTCCTCCTCCTCCTCCTCCTCCTCTTCTCCCTCATCTCGTATTCGTGCCACGACCGTAAGTGTGTCCATATTCATTCTGGTTACCTCGGTTTATTTCTGCTAATTTAATCTCGGGTCTTGTTTGTTAACGGGACGTAAACGTTGATTATATTAGGAGATAGCCGGGTTTTAATTAGATTTAAGGCAGAATTACCATCCGGCCACTGCCTCCAGGAACGCCACTCGCTTCCTCCCTCGCTTGTCCGCCAACGATGAGCGTCAGTCGTCGTCTCTTTAGCGCTCACAGTCTGTCGTAAAATTTGACTTCAACCTCTCGCGTATTACTTTTTTCCCGTCGACCCTCACCGTAAACACTGCAGATTAGTGCGGCTGTTGCGTGGGTGTTTAATGGCTGGCGTGGCGGGGCGAGAGGGGGAAAGCAGGAAGAGATAAGGAAAGAGATAAGGGAAGAGGCGGGATGGGCGAGATGAGATTATGTGTGGGAGAAGGAGAGTGGACGCTAGTGAAGGAATAAACAAGGAAATTAATGTATGAGCTGAGCCATTGCACCACAGAGAGAGAGAGAGAGAGAGAGAGAGAGAGAGAGAGAGAGAGAGAGAGAGAGAGAGAGAGAGAGAGAGAGAGAAGCCGTATCATCCCATTACAATAATTCTCATTTACGATCACGATGTTTTGCTGGAGTCATTTACAATGCAAATTTTGGGAGACAGCGGTTCTGTTGTGCAGCGCGGCCAGCCCACGACAATTCCGCGGGTTGCGTAATGCACAATTATGCAGACAACACCTGTTGGTCGGCCGATCTGGAATACTCAACCATGATGAACGTTCATGAAAAACTTACCCTCCAATATATACTTGCATAATTCATTAGCTCTTGTTTTAATTTGATCTACTTCATGGTCTGTACAAAATGGAGGAAGGGCTTGTGTTTTGTACAGGGTTGCCAACATTTCTAAATAGGAAGAAAAAAATGGTGCACTGTATAAGGTAAAAGAGAAATGCAGTACTTTGTATAGGATGAATGAGTGAATGAATGAATAAATAAATAAATAAATAAATAAATAAATAAATGAATATATATATATATATATATATAT
>CM035181.1:4037497-4047693 GCA_020233015.1 Callinectes sapidus
TTACTGAGCGAGTGTACTGGAGCGTAATGGAAGTTGAGGCACAAGAAACCTGGCGAGAATTAAGGCCATTCCGTTGGAGGTAAAACTGTGGAAGAACAGGATGCAAAAGTCGAGCGTGACACCCGGACTAAAATGTACACTCTCAGAAGAAATATAAAAAGATGAAGCCAAAGAAAAAGAAAAAAAAGAAAAAAGAAAAAGAAAGAAAGAAAAAAAGCGTGGATAGATATCGAAACATTACTGAAAAAAAGAAAGCAGGTTTAAATAATTTTATTAAGGATAAGAAAAAGAAACAACAAAAAAGAAAAAAGAAGAAGAAGAAGAAGAAGAAAGGAACATACAATAAATGCTGGTAGTGAGGGAAAGAGTATGAGTGAACGTGGGAAACTTAAGTGGCAAGAACCTGTTACGGGGCTTAAGGTGCTGAGATGAGCCACCCACCCACCCACCCCTCGCTCCCCACCACCCCGCCACCCCGCCACCCCGCCATCCAGCCTGCCAGCCACATAACCCATTCATAGGTCACAGAGTCTCACCCCGCGTTGCATAAGTTAACAAGGGTATAATAGGAGCTTATCCGGGATGTTAAGGAGAAAGGGGAGTTAAAAAAATTGCACATGTGACCCTGATAATAGATTCTGTATTTTCCAGGTAAACACTACACGCAGCCCTAATATCAGGCATTATAAAATTTCACCTTGTATAACGCGGCGGGACTAACCTCGCTTTCCCACATCAACGCCGTGATTTTCAGCGAAATTTGCGACAGAAATTACTGGCTACGGAAAAAAAAGGGTCATGCTTGCCTCGCCGCATGGGGTGGGTTGTTTACTGTTACATTATTATACTCAGAGAGGCTGTAGTATGATAACAACAACAATAACAATAATAACATGAAGATTTCAGGCAAGACCTCATAGTCCTGACGCGTCTTAAAAGGAGATGAAAAATTGCGTAAGTGCAAGACTTGGTTGGCTCTTACTCCATGTTTACTTTTCTACACACTCTCTCTCTCTCTCTCTCTCTCTCTCTCTCTCTCTCTCTCTCTCTCTCTCTCTCTCTCTCTCTCTCTCTCTCTCTCTCTCTCTCTCTCCACACAGGTAAGTGGTGGTCACCTGTGTAAATTATCTTGCCTTTAATAATTTCGCTCACCATGGGTTGATGTTTTGGTTATTTTCTCAGCGTATTTTAGCCACATAGAGAGAGATGGATAAGATACTTTAGATAATAAGATTACATTTTTGATACATAAGCATCTTTATGGTTACCTCCTCGATGCTTGGTCTAATACTATATACTACATTCTATATCGCCAAGGAGTGTCTCCACCTCTCAGGCTCTTTTTCCTCCATGGGGTTCATGTGTGACTGGCAACCACTCAACAACAGGATCTTGGTTACGTCAACCTGTGTTCTCTTTTAATATGAAATGAACAAAATGATTTCATCAACATATGTTCGCTTGGTGAAGTTTCTGTTTTCACAGTCTCATTACTGAGATTCAATTCTTTGAGAGAGCGTGATTAGCTTTCTTGTTGGCGTAAGCAGTTGCTGAATGGAACAATCCTCTGATAGTTTAAACTAACCCAATATCCATATTTTTAACCACTCAAGGTTGAAACCTTTTTATTTGCAGTATTTCTATAACCCAAATACATTTTCGACTGTGTGGCGACTGCTGAAAGCATTTGTAGATAAATGGATAAATTAATAAAAAGAAAGCTTGTCTTTTAATCATTAAGAATAATTACACCTTAAAAGATTTTTGTGGTTCGATGTGTCGGAGTTGAGCATCGAACCCTGACTTGAGCCTGTACTGAAGCAGAGCGAGGCAGACGCAGCGGAGACGTGGAGAGGAATAGTGTGAGTGTGTGTGTGTGTGTGACCGGCTGCTGCACGACATTCAAAGCGGAGAGGTGGGCTGTCTGCCTCGTCTTTACTGGCGCGACAGGTATGTTTGTGCTGCGTGCTGCCCTCCTCTCACCTCGCACTCCTCACTCCTCACTCTGCTCCCATTCCTCTGATGCCCTGCTGTACCCTGAACCTGCTGCTTCTCATTCCACACCCCCTCATTCCTTGGCCCGTCACATCTGCCGCCTTAACCTAGGTACATCTACATTCCAATGGCATCACGATCTTTGGCCAGTGTGACGCCTCGTGTTTTATGCTTCACTTCTTACTATTAGTCAGTACTATGTACTTCTCTTCCTTACTGGCGGTGTAAAAAAAAAAAAAGCCAGTAATGGTTCAAGTGGTGGTTATGTGGCTGTTGTCCATCATTCTTCATTTATGACAAAACAGTCGAACTCTTGACTTCGCTGAATAAAATTAAGTTATTAGTTGGATGAAAAAATAAAATGCCTATTCGATTTGCATATGCGTGATGTGAAAGCTTCTTATCCAAGGAACTGATGACTATTGGGTATTTTCCCTGTTGTGTAGAAATTGCCAGGTGCCGCCGCATTACCTCTCCCGTCAACTATTTGCTTATTTATCTATTTATTCATTTTTCTATTGCAGGTCATTTCAGAGTTTTAATCGAAAAAGAACGTGCATAGTTGTAAGAGAACAGCCGATTGATTTTCTTAATGCCTAGAGGCGTATATTTTGTGGTTTTGTACATATTATCGGGTCTTCATTGTTGTAGCCAATTGTTCATATCCACACTGCACATCCACATCAATACAGTACAACCATACGTCATGTCCACATCCACACTGCACAGCCACATCCACGCTGCACAGCCACGTCCACACTGCATATCCACTTCCACACTGCACAGCCACATCCACACTGCATATATACATCCACACTGCACAGCCACATTCACACTGCACACCCACATTCACACTGCATATCTACATCCACACTGTACTGCCACATCCACACTGCCACCCACATTCACACTGCATATCTACATCCACACTGCACAGCCACATCCACACTGCACACCCACATTCACACTGCATATCCACATCCACACTGCACAGTCACATCCACACTGCACACCCACATTCACACTGCATATCTACATCCACACTGCACAGCCACATTCACACTGCACACCCACATTCACACTGCATATCTACATCCACACTGCACAGCCACATTCACACTGCACACCCACATTCACACTGCATATCCACATCCACACTGCACAGTCACATCCACACTGCACACCCACATTCACACTGCATATCCACATCCACACTGCACAGTCACATCCACACTGCACACCCACATTCACACTGCATATCTACATCCACACTGCACAGCCACATTCACACTGCATATCTACATCCACACTGCACAGCCACATCCACATCCACACTGCATAGCCACATCCACACTGCATATCTACATCCACACTGCATATCTACATCCACACTGCATATCTACATCCACACTGCATATCTACATCCACACTGCATATCTACATCCACACTGCACAGCCACATTCACACTGCACAGCCACATCCACACTGCACAGCCACATCCACACTGCACAGCCACATCCACACTGCACAGCCACATTCACACTGCACAGCCACATCCACACTGCACAGCCACATCCACACTGCACAGCCACATCCACACTGCACAGCCACATCCACACTGCACAGCCACATTCACACTGCACAGCCACATCCACACTGCACAGCCACATCCACACTGCACAGCCACATCCACACTGCACAGCCACATCCACACTGCACAGCCACATTCACACTGCACAGCCACATCCACACTGCACAGCCACATTCACACTGCACAGCCACATTCACACTGCACAGCCACATCCACACTGCACAGCCACATCCACACTGCACAGCCACATTCACACTGCACAGCCACATCCACACTGCACAGCCACATCCACACTGCACAGCCACATTCACACTGCACAGCCACATCCACACTGCACAGCCACATTCACACTGCACAGCCACATCCACACTGCACAGCCACATCCACACTGCACAGCCGCATCCACACTGCATATCTACATCCACACTGCACACCCACATAGCGATCAGCGCGCCGTTGCGGAAAACGCGATTCTTATGGACTCAATAACTCATTATGTATTGAGAATTTAAACAGAAAACTGAATTACATGCTCTTTATAAGGATTTATGTATTGAGAATTTAAACAGAAAACTGAATTACATGCTCTTTATAAGGAATTTAAGTATTTCCATGCAAAGCCAGGTGTTCCTACGACGAAAAATTATATTACAGAAAGTTTTGACATAATGATGACGTGCCATTACGCTCCTTCTCACCTAAATTCAGTATTGATAATTTTGTTATATCATGAAAGTCTGAAGTTGAAAGACATACTTTATATATATATATATATATATATATATATATATATATATATATATATATATATATATATATATATATATATATATATATATATATATTTATATATATAATTTTTTTTTTTTTTTTGTGTCAGAGGGTGAGTCGCTCCTTAACTTTGGAAAATTACAGTAACACATGCGGTAACGCTGAAAGTGTTTTCATGCGTTACTGGTAGTGCGCTACTTTGAAAATCTTTGCGTTCCTGCGATATCGATTTGGCAGTGTGTTAGTAACGCAGTAACACAAGCGGTAACGCTCAGCTCGCAGAATTTACAAAACCACTAACACTAACCTGTTCATATTATGTCACAAAGCTTCCTTCATGCAGTAGGTATCCACGGTCTGTTTCGTTCTCACACAAACTTGTTATGTACACAGACGTACTGTTAGTCGCTATTTGATTTCCTTTTATTATGTTTGTATGTTTGTATTCCTGCATGAATAACTGTACATACAACGCCAGTGCCTCGCTCACAAATACACCTTGACGCCTTCCTCACTTATTAATGAGGTAAACCCACACTACCTTCATCTCGCTTTTGTTAGAAGAAAGAAAAATAATACACAATCATAGCAGTGAAAAGAGAAGAGGTTCACAAGGTGTGCGTGCGTGCATGCGTGTACAAGCAATGGCTTTCACTTCGCATTTCATCTCCCAGCCATTGTTGTCTTCGTCTCGTCATCCTATTTTCCTGATTTTCTCTGTTTTCTTGGGTTCCCCTCTAATTAGATGAGTTCAGATGACAATTTCCTGAGTTATACATTCCCAAAATCTGTATTTTTTTTCGCCGGCAGGCACTAGGAGACGAAGAGAGATGTGGTGCATTCTTTCCCACGACTGCGCTGCGTGGAATACCAAGCGGTGCAAGGTAAAGTTTGCTGTGTCTATGTGATATGCTGTTCCTGTAATATGTTGCTATATATTCCAATTCCACACCCTTTGTTTGGTGTGTTTGGTTCTGGTGTTTGTTTGACACCTTTTTTTTCATAACGTATTCACTGTTTTAAGTTATAATTGATTTTATTTTAACCCTTTCAATACTGGTACACATTTTTACCACGAGTTTTTGTTGTGTTTAGACGATTTTATTGACATTCGAAAGAGCCTATTTAGATAAGAAAATTAATGGCCAGACAGAGTCTGTATTAATATGATCTCCACATGAGTTTTTGATGCTGTATAAAATCAACAAACAAGTAGAATAAATATAAAACGCGTTCCATTGCTGAAAGGGTTAACAGAATACGTCTTTTATAACTGTGTTGATGGCTGGACAGTGCGGATGTGTTTCTGATGCAGCATAATGTAAATGTGGATGAGTGATGATAGTGTGCTTGACTTAACGTAGAAGATGTGATTGTTAAATAAATATACTGCGTCGATGCGGCTACATGGTATTAGTGCAGAGACGCAATCTGAAAACGTGCTCTCCTCCCGTCTTTTCTCTCAACTGACAACCGAAACATTATCCTTTTTCACTTCGTAAACAAGAACACTTGCATTGCTGTTTCTATTATTCTGAATGACGCACTTTTAGGTATCCATCTTGTGTGGATGTGGATGTGGATGTGGATGTAGAGTATACGATGAAGTGTGCGTTGTGTGAATGTAAAGACAAACAGACTATTGTTGCAGGAAAACTAATATTCATTACTACATACTCATACATTGACAATAAAGGATTAATCGTCTTATTTTCTGCAGGACTCAAGAACATGGAGGTTGGTGACAACTTCCTGTGGGGATGGGACTGTCTGTGGAGGTGTGACTGTGGGTATGTCAACTTTGTACTGTGGGAATGTGGGTCAGATTCTCATTTCTCTCTCTCTCTCTGTTTGTGTGTGCGTGTTCCTCTTTTCTCATTTAGTTATCAATTTCATCTCATTTCTTCTCCTCATCCCCTCTTCTGTGGACCTTTAAGAGGACTGGCAAATTTGTGGGCTATAATACTGATATTTGTATATTTATTGGTGTAATTTTTTCTTTTTCATGTCACATCAGCCTAGCGGATGGGTTCAGTGAGGACCGCTGGGAAGTGACTGACTGACTGATCCTGCTGCTGCTCCTCTCTCGAGACACACCTGATGCATCTTCATTCTTTTTTGCCTTCAATGATGCCAAATAATATGTAATTAAAGTTGTATATAGAGTTAAACAGTAATAGCATAGTAATTTTGTGACTAACAAAGTTAATAGGAGTCCCACGCTACCTTGGAGCAGCTTCGAAAATATAAGTTTAAGGTGAGTTTTGCACATAGGTGGTGAATGATAAGGGGTATTCTTTGTCAAAAAAAACCTTCTCCCGCCCGCTAGGGGGAGGGGACGGGGCCTCTATATGCAAATTGCAGCTTAAAGATAGTGCAAAAAAAAGCGATTCTCTGATTCTGCTTGATTTGTAAATAAATATATATTTGTTTTTTAACCTTTTATTTTCTTGGAAAATTTAAAGTGAAAAGTAGATATATATTGAACTTTTATCAAAAGTTCTAACTTGATACAACTTGCTGGGGAGGATAGTTGACAGCATCTCTGCACCTCTTCCTCTGGAGCCTGTCATCTGGTGGGTTGGCTGGCTTCCTTCAGACGAGACTGCCCATCCTGGAACTGCCCGCAGCTCCCAGGGCCAGCGTGGCACCTTTAATGACATCATCAGCATCATCCCATGGCACGGGTAGGTCAGGATGTCTTGAGGAGCATGAAAGGTGGCTCACACACACTTGTGAAAATATAAAAAAAATTACTGAAATTCTTAAAAAAAAAATTACTGAAATTCTTTAAAAAGATTAACGTATTCCGTGAAAAGATAAAAAAATTACTGAAATTCTTTTTTATAAAGATTAACGTATTCCAAGTTTTCCTATCAAATTTGAAATAAGAATAGACTATTATTGTCAATATATTATTACTATCTAGGATACACTTAAGTTATATAAATTGCTAACAACTCTTACAACAACCATAAAACTTAAAATTCTGTTATTTCTATTAATAATTATTAACATCCAATGAAAATTCGGTTATGAAAAAAGGGTATTTAAAGAATATGATAAACAGAGAGAGAGAACAATGTATAAGACAAAATACCCACTCACCTCTTTCTCCTCTTGTTCCTCCTGAGAATGTTATCATCTTGTTGCCCTTGTACACAGGAAGCAGTGCAAAGCCATTCTTGACCGTGACAACCCTGCAATCACAAGACTAATTAACACCTAAAACATGTCTATTTATTGACATTTCACATTAATAATTCAAGGTTTAAATCATTACATATTTTATTTTTTTTCTCCTTTTCGGTAACTCTCTCTCTCTCTCTCTCTCTCTCTCTCTCTCTCTCTCTAACCATCATATTGCTATGAGATACATACTATTCACCAGTTCCACACAATATCACGCATACTTTCATTCATTAAAATAGCCAATAGGTGAATCATCCCTTGTATCCTAAGTAACACAACACTCACTCAAGATAACATTCACATTTGCTACCTCCATTTCATCAAACCACCCCAACCATTTCACCACTCGTCATTACTAATAATCCATCACAAGCACTCTTTCTCTTCATGCGCTCTCTCAATCAATATGTCATACTTACTCCTGCTCTTCTTATCTTCTTTCACCCATGGCCAGTACCCGCCACATCTGTCTTGCTTGGCTCAACTCGGCAGCTGCGGGATGCGCGATACACCATCCACGAGAGAGGCAACTGCAAAAGAGTGATGGCGTCAAGAAACAAATCAGGACAATGCTATCATCACGTGTAAGAAACTGATGTAATAAATAGTTACCAAGACATGTTTTTCTTTATGATACCTTGCCAAACAGAAATTAATCGTAATGTAACGTATCGTATACATTATACTCAAATTGTACAGCTCAATCAACTCCAATATTGTTTAAAGAGGTGTTTAATGATACAGAAACACGCTCACAAAGGCGCATGATGGATCGGTGCACTGGTAAGGAAGAGAGAAAGGAGACGATCAAAGAGATGCTACGAATAAGAAGAGCCATCCCCACCCTCCTTTAAAAAAAACCCTACATTTAACTGGAGATGGTACGAATAAGAAGACGCAAAATAAAACGTCACATTTAACTAAAAATGGTATGAGTAAGAAGAGCCACCCCCCCAAAAAAAAAAAAGAAAAGAAAAAAGAAAATAAAAAAAAAAAGAATCCTACATTTAACTAAAGATGGTACGAATAACAAGAGCCAAAATGAAACGCTACAGTTAACTAGAGATGGTACGGACAATAAGAACCCAAAAAATAAAACGCTACATTTAACAGGCTAACAACTTAAAAGACACTGCAAATGATAACTGTCTGATAACTACACAAAAGCCAACATACTCACCAAGTTGAACTCAGCATTACTCAGCAGCAGGAAGCGACCTGGGTGAAGGTGGCGGTGGTGGTGGTTGCGAAGGAGAAGCGTTCTTGTCGGGAGGCGATACTTACTGGACGAGATCAACACTGAAAACCAGACCAGGGTTAGATTGTTTTTCTAAAATGGCACTGCAACAAAGTAAACGAAGTAATGCCTAATCTTTCATCGTTTACAAACGCTGCTGCTACTTAACCGCTTCAGGATGGGGACATTTTTTTTTTTACGAATGTGTATGATTAGACGATTCGCAAGGGTATATGGTGGTCAGAAGTTTAATGGCCAGGGTCTGAGTTTCTGAAGTTTATTAAATCGATGAATAATAAGCGGAATAGATATGAAAACGATCCTAAGTACTAAGGGGGTTGGTTAATTAAGCCTTCTCTTACTCCCTTGACTCTCCCTCTGATCTCCGTTACGGCACAAACAAAAGACCACTGTTCTTATATTATACACTCTATTTCATCCACTTAGATCTCACAAAAGTTGCTAACGTCACTCTTCACTGTACCTTCATTCTCGTCTGCCGGCGCCCTCCTCACCAGCTGCTTGCACGTACGAGCGTCCTCTTCCATAGTTGTTCGTCCACTGCCGCCGCCGCCTCCCACCGGCACTCGAATTCACTGTCTCGAAGCTCTGTGAAACTGGTCCGCTGTGTCCAGAATACCAGTAAAAAAAGAAAAAAAAGTCAACAGAGGTTTTATTACGTAAGACAAACCTGCCTAAGATGTTGCTAATGCTTTGTCATGTTCGTTGCAAGTCACTTTTGTTGATTTTTATGAGAGTATCATGTTTATCATTGTTTGAAAGTAGTGTAGTGTCAGACTCATTTGGTATTCTTTGGTCTTCCTTCGTTATTTTACTATATATATTTTTACTAATTCGTCCTCACATTGATATCCATCCATGTCCGCTCACATTTCACATGACTGCATATTTGATTTATATTTTTCCCCAAAGTATTTATTACATTTTGTTCTTTGGGATTAATTAAAGAGACAAGTAACGAGAGTTGTTCCCTGTTTCGCTATCACACACACACACACACACACACACGGAAAATTAGTATTGAAAAAAGAAACCGACTCTGAGGAATGGATAATCAATACGAAAAAATAGAAACATCATAAGAAGGAAACAGGTGATGCGGTGCCAGATTAACTTACGCCGGAAGCAGAAAGCAAAGGGTTACTCAACGTGGCCTTACATATAAGTACGTGTCATCACTGCTAAAAATGTCACCTGTCAATACTTTATTTGCCCCCCCTCCAAAAAAAAAAAGTTCCAAAAAACTTTAACTACTGCTGTAACTGCTCTACTACAAAGGTCTTGTTGGCTATCCAAACACACACACACACACACACACACAGAGAGAGAGAGAGAGAGAGAGAGAGAGAGAGAGAGAGAGAGAGAGAGAGAGAGAGAGAGAGAGAGAG
>CM035181.1:4054692-4067582 GCA_020233015.1 Callinectes sapidus
GAGAGAGAGAGAGTGTGTGTGTTCGCTCTGGCACACAAGGAGGAGGAAGGGTGGTCACAAAACCCTTCCTCCGTCAAGTCAGCGCTGTGCCACATAAGGAAGGGGACGGCCCGTGTCTTCCCTGGCCTCGCCCTCGCCCCGACACACCCCCGTATTAGGGAAGCGCCATGCTGTATCACGGAGTTAATTGGCCACTGGGCATCACACACTGACAGCGGGATGCGCCGGTAGCCATGCAGGCCAGAGTTAGACCACCGGAACGACTACAACAAATACAGTCAGCCTCAGCGAAAACACCACTAACAATAATGATAATAATGATGATAATGATGATAACAATAAAAACTGGGACAGGAATGAAATAAGACAAGGAAAAAAAAATGGAAGAAGATCAAAAACACATCAGACGTATTGCCTCTTATAGGGTTGTGTATAGTGGCTCCGCTCTTTGACATGCAGTGGGAGGGAGAAGCCACAGACGACAGGGAAAGGAAAAATATCATATGAAAAAAAAAAAACTACTTGCATTTTTACGAGAAATATTCAAGAGCTTCACAAATGGCCTTTCAAAAGAAAAGGATGAGGAGGAGGAGGAGGAGGAGGAGGAGGAGGAGGAGGGAGGGAGGGAGGGAGGGAGGGAGGGGAGCATCACAGTATACGGTGGCAGGGAAGGATAGTGCACAGAGCCGCCCATATTGCAGACTTTACGACAAAATGGAAAGGAAAAACGGTGATCTTGTTTAATCTTTCATGCATTCCATTGTGTGACTCTTTAGAAGAAGAAGAAGAAGAAGAAGAAGAAGAAGAAGAAGAAGAAGAAGAAGAAGAAGAAGAAGAAGAAGAAGAAGAAGAAAACTCTAAATGTTTAACCATTTCTCTCTTAATCATCAACAACTTATACACCCTTAAATATTTCTCTGGTCCAAGTACAAAATTAACCTCCTCTCTTCTCCTTTCTGTCTCATTTGTCTTCACTTAAACCACTCTTATAATGCACGAGAGGATTAACAAAGGACGAATGTATCCGAGTCAGTGTCAGGGAGGGAGTTAAGAAGGCCACTCAACAGCCAGACTCTTGAAGGAACCCAACCCCCCTTCAGACGATGCCCTGAACATCAAGACGGACAGCGTGTAGAAGTGGCCTGGAAGTGCGCACCTGTTCCTGTCCAAATTAGGGACCTGGAGTAATTTCTAGCGTTGTCACTACCACATTTAACGTAGTGCCGGTTTAAAGGATGAAGACGATCGGGAAGCGCGAAGGCATAATATTCTTTCTCTTATTGAGCAGAAAGAGTTTACGTGGTGAGTGTCTTAGTGTGTCTTGGGTTCGTATTCAGAAACACTTTGCTCTCTCAGCACGACTATTTTCAAAGACCACAGAGATGATTAGCGGGATTTTCAAGATTGTTTCTCCGGCAGTAACTTTAACAAAACCTCATCCGCCACACAAAACTTCATAAGTCTTAATCATTACAGAAATCTTACGCAAAAGTAATTTCAGAGTACCAACGTAAAGCAGCTCGTTTAATGCTTCCTTTAAATCAAGAGTTCATACGATGGTGAAAGTTTGGCTGTAAATGTACTGTATAGTGGGAATTTGTATATTTGAGTTATGGAAATCAGCATCTGTTTTCATTATTTCCGTAAGACATTCTGAGCTTGAAGCAACATCAACGCAATCATTAACTGAGTCAAGATGAACATTAACAGACTAAAGAAATGAGTAAATGTATCATACGTTACAAAAGTGTTGAGTGAATATAAGATGTTCATATGAAATATTATCATTATACACTCGTATGCACACACACACACACACACACACACACACACACACACACACACATATACACACACACACACACACACCTTTCCAAAAACGGCCTGAAGTGACCACCAACATGACACAGAGTTAATTATTTTTCATATTTGTTGCTAAACGAGTCTTGAGTAAAAGAGTGCTTCCTTCACATATTTACCGCGATGACCTCATCCATTCATCCCTTCCTTCATTATCCACAAACCTGTTCCCAGCGCGGCGGCGTAAGGGAGGCAAATCTCAATGGTTCAACGCTACGAAGAAAAAAATAGAGAAAAAAACCAACTTACGACTTTAAAGCCTACCTGCCAGCCTTCCTGAAATGTGCTTACTTCAAAGGTGTAATTAGCAGAAGGCGGACGCTTAATGGCCAATGTGATGGAGGTCCTGCACAACTCATGCCTCTCGCTTGCACTTACTGTACGTACATACATACACACTCAACAACGGTACCAACCATTATATATATACGTACACGTTCATACATACATATATACAATGTGTGTGTGTGTGTGTGTGTGTGTGTGTGTGTGTGTGTGTGTGTGTGTGTGTTTAACTTGGAAAAATAGTAATAAAGGTAATAACTCTGTTAACATCTATCGTCGCTTCGAATTACTTTGAAATATCCATAAAGCATTGAAGATCACAAAATCTGTATTCATTAACTGTTCGTTAGAGAAATGTACTTCTATTATAGTCACATTCAAGACTCTTATAAACAACAAAACTTTACGTATTTAAAGTTTGCTTTTTGTATGGAAAATAATGACTATTGCTTCACAGATAACTTCACACACCTGAACGTGCATTCTAATCCTCCCCCCCCCCCACACACACACACATCTACCGAAGCGGAAGAGAGAGCGACGGCACTTTTTAAAACAAGTTTGGTAGGTAACACTGCTACCGTTTAATATAAGGACTTTGACTCGAAACACCACTTTTTTTAGGCAACTGTAGCGTCTTCATTCTTATAATTATTCATCTTTTTCCCAAACAAGTAGTAGCGGCGGCAGTAGTTGTCGTCACTTTTTAGACAAACATTTACATTCGCGCAGTAACTTTCCGGGAAGATGCGCCCCAGACTGCTGAGAACATGGAATTGAAGCTTTCACACGTTTTATGACCACGCGATCTCAAGTTTGGGGCCTCAGCATTCTTGTTAGTCTGTAATGGAGAGATAGGTGTATAAGGAGAGAGAGAGAGAGAGAGAGAGAGAGAGAGAGAGAGAGAGAGAGAGAGAGAGAGAGAGAGAGAGAGAGAGAGAGAGAGAGAGAGAGAGAAATATGCATGTAACTCATACAATCAAGGAGCCTATAAACCTGAAAGTTCAATATAGTATTAACCTTTGCTTGTGTCCCAGAGAGAGAGAGAGAGAGAGAGAGAGAGAGAGAGAGAGAGAGAGAGAGAGAGAGAGAGAGAGAGAATGTAACTGCGGAGGGAGCGACCTCACCCCACCGACCCCCACGCAGTCCCCATTCACCCCTCCCTTTCCACCCCCCAGCCATTCCCTCCCCTCCCTCTCAGCACACGCACGAACTCTCCCAGGCAGCGAGGCAATGGCACGCCCTAATAAGGCACACTCCTCTATACCTACAAATCGTTTCTTGCACTCACTTACATTTCAATTAAATATATTCTAACATTTAATTTCCTTCCCAATTTTTTTTCCTCCCGCAGCTATTATGAACAGTTAAAAGAATCAACATTCGATAATTATTTTTCACCACAGTGTGTCATTTAGATTTATCATCGCATTGGATTATTTTTTTTTAATATTTTTTTTTTTTTACTGTTACTTGTCAGCAGCTTGATCTAAGAGTAATCGAACCGTATAATATAAGAATGAGTGCGTGTCTAGGAACAGAGAGGAGAAAGAGAGAGGGAGGGGGAGCATGGGAAAGACTAGCCAGGATACTACTACTACTACCACCACCACCACCACCACCTTGAGCACGGAGCACACCACCTGGTCTCGTATCCTGATAACACCCTCGCCTGAGTTAGGAGGTAATGGGTGACCGGATTTGGAATATTTTAAGGAAATTCTGCTCTCTTCGGGTGAGGCAAGGCAAGGCAAGGCAACCTCTCGTCATGCTCCCCTTCCCGCCCTCCTCCCCATCCCCCATCCCCCATCTGCTACACCCTCTCCCCTTCACCAAACGCAGTTCGACCACGGGCAAAACTGCATGCATAATTGTCTTCAAGGATGCGATTTAACATCAGGTATCGCCTTTCGCAGTCCATCACCAGGGCGATTTATCCCACAAAATGCCGGGCGGCGGGCAGTGCGTCGTGTGCACTCATAATGCGACCCTCCCACACCCCCCCATCGACCGCCTCGTGCTGTCTCGCTCTCTCGCTGCTTCGTTCGTTCGTTCGAGGATCTGAAGTTTCGTTTCGTGGAATTCTGCTGCTTTTGATTTTCAGGGAAGACGGCGAGACCAACATTGATTAGAGCCTTAAACGTTTAATTTGTGGAAGCTGAGGAATTTGCAGGCGAACCGGAGATAGGAACAAATAATGATTGCGAAGAGTGAACATAAACACACACACGGGGAAAACAAACAACTGCAGACCTGTTGGCCATAACAACCGTCCTTGTGACAAACTACACTAACATAAATCAGAAACACTATCTAATCTACACTAAAACACTATTCAATCCAAAGTAACTTACACAGGTACCTACATTTAACTTGCCGGATTTATCATTTCTCTCTTACGAATAAAGCCAAAATTCCTTACAATAGAGCATAGACGAGAGATTCAAAGCTATTAATATGGAAAACACTATAATTTTCCAGCCCCGCTTTCACATCACAACCACAGCAGTAATGAACTGACGAGCACGAGCTGTGAAGGCACAAAAACACTGAGACAAGGTTGTTGTTGTTGTTGTTGTTGTACAGAACACAAGGGAGGTGACTGAGCTTAGTGTCCCCCCCTCCCTCCCTCTCTCTCTCTCTCTCTCTCTCTCTCTCTCTCTCTCTCTCTCTCTCTCTCTCTCTCTCTCTCTCTCTCTCTCTCTCTCTCATCGTCAATCCAGTCTCTCTCGCGCTCTCTCTCTCTCTCTCTCTCTCTCTCTCTCTCTCTCTCTCTCTCTCTCTCTCTCTCTCTCTCTCTCTCTCTCTCTCTCTCTCTCTTGTATAGTTCTTTCTTCCTTCTCATCCTTCGTCTCTCTTTCTCTGTCTCTCTTCTTCTTTCTCTATATCTGGAGCTATATCTGGAAGCCCCCCCCCAAAAAATGATAAACGGACAGACAATCATATAAAACAGTTAGAAAATAAAAAAAGTAAAGAAGAAATAAGAGCGAGACAAAATAGGAACACTACACAACATAAGGAAAAAAAATATATATATAGAGAGAAAAAAGTACATTAACTGAACGAAATATATGAAAGAAAGTGCCTAAACAAATAAGAAGAGACGGACTGGCATGTAGTGAGTATTTGTTTTATGATATCTAATGGAAAATGAACACGGGGAAGTGAATATGTGGAGGAGGAGGAGGAGGAGGAGGAGGAGGAGGAGGAGGAGGAGGAGGAGGAGGAGGAGGAGGAGGAGGAGGAGGAGTGGTGTAGTGAAAAGTACAGTCATGGGTGTGGACGGTGTGGTGGTGACTAAGCCGCACAATAGCCACCTCCTTGCGCCATACTGGGAGAGTGATCACCACCAAGCCACACCAATATTTAACGTCCTAACTGGCGCCGTCACAACGTCTGACCTCCCGGAACCCGCGACCATTACGGGCCTTGTTTGCCGGCAAGCTCCGAGTGGGTCCGTCCGTGCCTGGTGACGCTGGCGGTGGTGGCGGTGGTGGTGGTGGTGGGGGTGGTTGTCATAGTGGTGGTGGTAACACTGATGGATGACTAACGATGCTCTGTCAGGTTCAGTGGCTGATTTTTTATTAATTTCCTTGCAGGTGTGTGTGTGTGTGTGTGTGTGTGTGTGTGTGTGTGTGTGTGTGTGTGTGTGTGTGTGTGTGTCTATAATAGTCAACAAGGTATGAAATGAATTTAAGATCTCTTCTCCTTGTCTATGATTATCGAATTCTAAAACTCCACGTACACATAGTTCATCCTTGTCATGTAATGTCAGAGGTCCTTTATGACGAGCCAAACATTAACAACGCCAGCAGGACTGACTGACTGACTGACTGTGTACGTATGTCCGGTGATGACGCAGCTGTATAACAAATAAAACTAGCCGAGTCACTAACTTCATGGCGCCATCCATCTACTTGCAAATCAAACTGTCCTTGCTTTCCGCTTCCATGTTTTAGAGCCAGTATGAACCAGCACCATTAGCATCCTGCCTCCGCGCATCAAGTATCCACTATTGTGCTCTCTATTCAGAATAAAATAATCAAACATGGCATTGTTATTACTTCTATTCATTTTTGCGCATGTCTAATTGTTACTGGCAGTTTTTTACTTAAGTGTACGAAATGAGATAGTAATTGGAATGATGAAAGCCGTTGAGCACAATATTACCCCTTAGCCAGCATCCTCCCCAGCACCAGTGTCTGCCAGGGAGGGTGATTGCTGGGGCGGCGGCGGGGTGCGTGAGGGTGCGTGGGGATGACAGAGTCTCCGACATGCAGACACGCCGGCCACCAGGATGAAGCATCGCCACACACCCTGGCACGTACACGCTCTACACAAGCGTGCCTGGTAAGAGCGTGCCGGAGCATGCATGCAAATTGAAACCAAGGATGTGGAGGAGGGAGGAAGTCGGGGAGATGAAGGAGAGAAAGAGACAGGGAGAGGAGAGGGAAGGGGGGGAAGGAGGGAAAGGAGGGGAAGGAGGGGAAGGAGAGAAAGGAGGGACGAGGCTCGATGTCTTACTCAGAAACACGAAGCGGAGCGGCGCATGCTGATCAAAGGCCGCCCCGATAATGTCTCAATGCCTTACTTGATGTCTATTCAGGTGAAAGTTCTATAAATTACCATCAAGCACAACATATTCATTATCGACTCCCTTGAAATTGTCTATTATTATTTAGATTCACTGAGTGTTAAAGCAACGTCTTCAAATTTTCCGTCTGAATAAATTTCCAACACAATGATCAATAGAGTATGACTAATTTGATTAATTTGCAATGTGTATATATATATGTTATCTTAGAGGAATAAATAGAATATAGTAATGTGCAGACTACAAGCACCAGAATCGTTTGCTGCCTTTCACTTCCTTGAGAAACTACCCCAATAAGAAAATAATGGGAATAACAATAAGAAAAACAAGAGTTAGCGCGCCGCAGCAGCTGGTGTGGCCTCCCGCTGTCAGTCTGCCATGATGGACGGTGGACAGACGCTGCTCGCGGCGCGTGAGTGACGGACATTAAGGCTCATAACCATACACGTCTGGTCTCTTGTTTCAGGGCGCGCGATGCATGCCCGATAGAGTGGCGGGGCGGGCGTGAGGGATGCTCTCAGTGTAGTGTGTAATGGACTAATATTTCCTGATAATACCTTGGTCTGCCTCCCTCCCGCCTTGATACAGACGTCACCATCAGGGCGCGCGCACCACCACCCGCCATTCACGCCACGCGCGCCTCCCACGTGGATGCAGCCTTCATTCTTTCCGGCTGTGTCGCGTCGCCTTTCGTGGAATGTAGCTAAGATTGGAACTTACTTTCATAAGGCTTTATAAACAATTTCCTTTCAATTTCATTTTCTATTCATTCTGTGACACTGCCTCATCACAAAGGCCCCACACCCACTAAACCCATTAATCCACCCGCACAAGCAAGCGCAAGCCCGCCCGCACGTATGCACGCACGCACACACGCACACGCACAGGCGCGAGCACACCCCTCCTTCACACAAACACATTAGTATGAGCCACTAATTTGCTTTTTTAATAGTTTCTTAATACGTACTTATAAACAACTGCAGCTTCACGCCGTGCTCAACTAAGCATCATGATGTGAGGGAACTCCGCTTTTTACATCAACACACACACACACACACACACACACACACACACACAAAGAAAAGATACCTTTGGTCTGAGGCGGTTTCCTCTCAGCCTGATACAAGGCTGGCCGACGAGGCGCTGGTACACGGGGATTAAGTCTTCTAGGAAGGAGTGAACCTAGGCCGGGGAGTCCCAGTCCCAGTGAGGGTTCCCGCCCACACCACAAGGCGCCTGCACCTTCAGATTAAGACAAAGAGGCTCACCTACTCACCAGGGGAGGAATGAGTCCTCGCAGCCGACTAATGAGGGTAATCAGGAGGCATGAAGGGTAGACAGAGGCCCGGCTGTGGTGTGCCCTGTCCGGTGATGGGCGGCAGGAGGTGGAACAGTCCTCGCCCGTGTTCTGCCTCGGCCTTCCTCGGGATGTTTTTTTCTGCGGCAATGACAACAATAATGGTGACTGATGGGCCAATTAAGTGAATAAAAGTTCTTACTAAGAGATTCTCCCCTGGGGAAAGTAAGTGTATTCAGCACTACACTTTACACATTATCAATACAGGCTGGTGTTAATACTGACATTAAATGCACTACGGTATTCTGTGCACTCACTCACTCAGTCAGTTATTCACCACGCTCACTGTGTTCCCAAAGACAAGAATCTGGACTGTAAATGATAAAAAGGGGAGAAACACACACACACACACACACACACACACACACACACACACACACACTGTACATTGGAGAAAAAAGGATATGGTATCAAGAACAGCGAGAATTACGAGACTGACTTATCCTGTAAAATCACAAGCACACGAGTCTCAATAAACAGGGATATTTTGAGACAATTTGGGGTAATCGTATCTTATCATTTCCGTTAACTCCTTCAGTACCATGACGCGTTTTCATATTCATTCTGCTTACTTTTAGGTGATTTCATACACCCTCAGAAACTCATGTCGGCATTAAAGAAGTAGACTCTGGCCATTAATCTTCTGACCTCCATAGACCCTTTCTGATATCAATAAAATCGTCTAATCACACTCTTGCTGCCTCCTCGACACATCACACCTGCATATCACAGCTGTTACTTGTTGCCTCCTCACCCAGCCAGAGTTTCACATCAGAGTTACTTGTTTTTTCTTTATGTAAGAGGAGGGGAAGCTGGCCAAAGGAAGCATAAGGCAATAGAAAAGGCTCACTAATTTCCCAGCTCCTTACACGTCCGAAAGAGTCAGCCAAAATATAGGGATAAATGTTTCAAAACCCTTCCTCTTAACCCCTTTAGTACTGGGACGCATATTTTACCTTGATTTTTCGGTATCATTAGACGATTTTATTGACATTAGAAAAGGTCTATGGAGGTCAGAATATTAATGGCCAAAGTCTGTACTATTTCAATCCTCACATGAGTTTCTAAAGCTGTATAAAATCGACAAATATGCAAAATGAATATGAAAATGCATCCCAGTACTGAATGGATTAAATAAAACTTTTACATTACAATTCCTACTTGCTACTCTCCCCCTCAGCCCTTCACATCAAAGCCTCAGTGGTCTAGAGCAGCAGGCTGGGGAGAACCAAGGCCGGGGAGGGAGAGCCACCTGGTCTGAACCTTCCCCTCACTTCTACCTTCTGTAAACTTTAATTATGATTGATGGATGCTGTCACTTTCTGCATCAAGACGACGCCTTTTAAGATGTTTTCATCCCTCAACGCTGTTCCATCAGGGATTTTTGTTGTTGTTAGTCCTGCGCGTGGCATGGGGGGAAGAAAGTGATACATGACATAATAGATTAGCATCCTGTCTGTTCTCCCCGAAACTGACAAATCGCCCCTCAAAACATGGACTCAGATGAAACATATAGTGATTCGCTAAAGAGCTGACCATGGCGGTGCAGGGTGTTTGTGTCTACAGATTCAGAAACAAATGGGTTGGATCAGTACTTTTGTGAGGCTTTTGATGGTCTCGCCATGCACGTTCACGCCAACACCAGATGCGCAATCACTCACTGGGAATATGACTAAAAGCAAATATGTGTATGAATGAAATGACGTGCAAATGAGATATAAAGATGAGAAATAGAGTAAAATAATGAGTGGTTTATATAAGGGATGACCAAAGATTAATTGAAGTGGATGATAGGGTGAAATAATACAGTAAACAGAGAAAAGAAAAATAATGACATACAATACCCCTAAAAAAAAAAAAAAAGTAAATATATCAAGACATGATAAAGATGAAAAATAGGAACAAGAAAATGAGCGGTAAGTATAATGGATGATGAAAAAACATGGGATGTAGAGGACAGGATAATATATAGTAAACAAGGAAAAGAAAAGCAAGACACACAGAAAAAAGTACAAGAAAGTGTCATTTTCATCCCTTAATAAAAGTGAAAATAGAAAATAAAATGAGGGGTGAATGTAGGGAGTGATTAAAGAAATAATGAAGTAGAGACGTAAGGGAAAATATAATAAATAAAGAAAAGAAAAAAGATACTTACAATCCCTTAATAAAAGGGAAAAAAGAAAGTATATATAAAAAAAAGTGTTCGTTTCACCACATAATAAACCATCATTATCGCCGCCAAAATATTTCTTCCTTCCTTTTATATGATCATCCCATTAATTTCTCAGACAAGGTAAATTTCCGGTGGGATGTCTGTTCTCAGGTGAATCATGTGCAAGCATTAGTTAACTTTAGTACGTAAACTTCTACCACTGACCTTGACAAATGTCTCTATTCTCTCACTCACTAACTGGTAAAAAAAAAAAAAAAAAAAAACACAAGACTTTCTAAAAATTCTTTACGACAACTTTTATTATATTTTTCAAGACTTTATTAAGCACAAAATCAGACAAAGGAAAAGTTGTTTGAATTATAACAACAATTTACTTCACTAAACCAAATATCAAAGTCCCCCATCACAGAAGAACAAGCAAACATTATCACTAACACTAACAGTAAAGATCACATAAATTTGGCTGTTACACTTTCCTGCACCAAGCCTGCCTGATTACCACACATCAAAGCTGCAGTATCGTATGTCATGTGGGTGTTGAAGCACAAACACGCTCAATTTCCGTCACCAGTTAAACCAAACAAGTTGATTTTTAACCTCATTCTGGAAAGCCGGACGGAGATCAAACAAATGAGTCGGGAAGGTGGTGGTGGTGGTGGAAGAAGTGAGGCTGAGAGGCAGAAGCATCATATATTTTCTTACCTGGACAAAAATTACGCAAGTGAATGTGAAAGGCGTTAGAGAAACCCACGCTGAAGCAGTAGTATGCATATATTCCCTGCACCAGCCTGAGAATTTTCACCACCTTTCACATGCATTGGCCTAATCTTCTACCCACTTAGGAGAATATATAGCACATCTCCTTCAGCCTCAATCTCTCTCTACCACCTTTCTCGCTCACACACCCACTACAACCACCAACTCTTATAGATTCCATCCACTACTACTCAATTTATAGACTTGTTTAGCGCTGAAGGTATAGAGTTTACCGTTGTGAAATGCAGAGGAGTAAAATCCATGGAGGACGAGAGCTTGGCTGGGTATCTGCAAGCATCACTGGAGTGGTGGTGGTGGTGGTGGTGGTGGTGGTGGTGGTGGTGGTGGTGGTGGTGTTGTCAGCGGCGGCGGGACGGTGGTGAAAGCGAAAAGATGTGACAGCAATGAAGGGAAAACATCTTACTAACCAAATGAGAGAGAGAGAGAGAGAGAGAGAGAGAGAGAGAGAGAGAGAGAGAGAGAGAGAGAGAGAGAGAGAGAGAGAGAGAGAGAGAGAGAGAGAGATAGTGTTAGTGGGAAGGTAGAGTAGCATCTCAGATAGGTGAAGTACACGAGAGGAGGAGGAAGAGGAAGAAGAGGAGGAGGGGAAGGAGGAGGAGGAGGAGGAGAAGGAGGAGGAGGGAGGGAAGGGAAGGGAGGGAAGAGGCTTATGGGATCCAGTTGTGGGTGATGGATGGCGGGAAGACTGCGAGCGAATGAGTGGTCACTGATATTAATTGTTTCTGAACGCTTCATTTCTCATTACCGCAGATAAGGGCTCACAGAGAGGCGCACCGGGGAGCCTGCGTCGACCGCTCCGTCAAGGGAGGCGCTGCGGCGTGTTCCATTAGCGGGGATATCAGCCAAAGGAGCGGCGTGTCAGCGGTCAGCGGGGCCAATACAGGGTGAGGGCGGCGAGGACTTTCTCTGCCTGGCTAAAGCTTTGATGACTTAATTAAGCAGCATGCAAATTTTCCCATCGTCTTGTATAGCGGGGGTGTCGTGATTGGGCCGATACCCAGCTAATCTGCAGGCGTTATCGCTAAACCGCTGTAAAGGTCGGCTAATCGGTCCCGGAGAAGTGAGGCGTGTGTCAGGGCAAGGTGTTGGCGGCGCGCCGGGAGGCAGGGACGGCTGGCTGGCTAGCTGGCTGGCTGGCCGGTCTGTTGGCTGGCTGAGTGGCTGAGTGGCTGAATAGTGGCTAGTTACCTTACTTCTTTAGAGGAGGTTACGTGATCCTAAGTTAATTCTTTCCACACATACACACACACACACACACACACACACACACACACACACATACACTCTCTCTCTCTCTCTCTCTCTCTCTCTCTCTCTCTCTCTCTCTCTCTCTCTAAAGTTTTTAGCCCATGATTGATGAACCAATTTTCTGCCGGACTCACTTGAGTGTAGGCTGATCACACACAGCTGAGACGAGACAATTGAAGGAGAGAGAGAGAGAGAGAGAGAGAGAGAGAGAGAGAGAGAGAGAGAGAGAGAGAGAGAGAGAGAGAGAGAGAGAGAGAGAGAGAGAGAGAGAGAGAGAGAGAGAGAGGGAGAGAGAGCGAGAGAGAGAGAGAGAGAGAGAGAGAGAGAGAGAGAGAGAGAGAGAGAGAGAGAGAGAGAGAGATATGATATATAAAAGTAGAACGACAATTAGTAAGAACTGTAACCACACACACACACACACACACACACACACACACACACACATACACACACACATTAACGTGGAGTGAAGCAAAATGATTCAGCTGAGTGCGGAACTGAGGAAGAGAGAGAGAGAGAGAGAGAGAGAGAGAGAGAGAGAGAGAGAGAGAGAGAGAGAGAGAGAGAGAGAGAGAGAGAGAGAGAGAGCGAGAGAG
>CM035181.1:4127492-4139992 GCA_020233015.1 Callinectes sapidus
GAAAGAAAAAAAAAACAATTATACTTTTACTATTGTTATTGAGAGGAGGAAGAGGAGCATAAGGAGGAAGAGGAGGAAGAGAAGCAATAGAACAACGATGACGAAGAGGAATATACATCAATAATACATAAAACAACAAATATTAGGAAACTGGCGTGGCTTGAAAGGAAGATCAATGTGAAAGAGGAAGGTGGAAAAGATAAAGACGGAGGAGGAAGGGAATCAGAGGAGCGAGGAGAATTAGCGCTGCGGTCGCCATTAAGTCGACACACCCAGATTCCACTTGAAGGCTCAGGTTTCCTTGAATATAGATCACCTGCGGTCAGTGTGGAATCGCTGGGGAACTGGTAGTCCTCGTGGGGCGGGGCGGGGAGGGGCGGGCCGGGGCGGGGCGGGGCGGGGCGTAGGACAAGGAACAGAGCACGAGAGAAAGTGGAGCATCAAGGATAATGAAGGGATACTGAGCTACATATACAAAGGACAACGTTAAAGAGAGAGAGAGAGAGAGAGAGAGAGAGAGAGAGAGAGAGAGAGAGAGAGAGAGAGAGAGAGAGAGAGAGAGAGAGCAAGCAATAACTCGACCTCGGTGGACACCTAACACTCGTACCGTGGTGCTCTGCGGTGGCGCGCGGCTCTGCTCTGCGGCCACATGTGGCGTCTGTGGTCACTGCTTTGTGAGCGCTTGTCTACGATTCCTGGCAGCAATACGAGGCTCAGAAACGCAGCTGGCTCACTGCCAGCGGAAGGTGGCTCACTTCTTACCGCAGGTGGCTCAGTTCTGATGATGGTTTGCTTGAGGTGTGGGGACTGCCAGAGACACGATGCTCGCCGCCGCCGGGCGGGGCAGACCGGCTGCTCCCTGATAGCAAGGCATTTCCAGCGACACCGTTTTAGATGCACTCACAGATATGAACACACAAACAAACAGAGAGACAGTGAGGCATTGATCCACATCTGATAATTTCCTGTTTTATTCATTTCCTGTCCTTGACTTTACAGGAGCAATGATTGATGTTAAGAATGCCCGACTGATGTAACCAGATGTAACCAAATGACACGTGTGTGTGTGTGCAGGTATCTGACACTTAACGAAACAGAGAACTCTCCTGCCCAAGAAGATAAGCCGCTGAAATTACAAACACTATCATCGATGGCAACACATGGCTAGTAACGCGCGATCAAAGCGTTACAATGGACCTCAACAACACACCGCTTCGTAGAATTGTTTTAAGCTGACTGTTATATCAGAAGACATTCACTTGTAAGTTGTTCGTTACAATCACGACCACCACGAAACGAAATTATCTGACGAAATCATAACTGTGTAGAGACAAGGCCAGGTCACTGATAGCGCTTGGCCTTATGTACGTCATTTGCTCTTCTCAGTTTTCCATAAGTCTTTTTTGTTTGATACTACTACAGCTACTACTATCTCTTCTACAATAAGAATAACAACTGCTGTTGCTGATACTAATACAACTATCATTTACTATTGCTACTACTAATCCCTGATCTACACACTCAAACACACACACGCACACACACACACACACACACTTACTTTGGTGATGGGCTGGGTGGGGCCGGCGTAAGGGTTGGCATCTTCCTGCAAATTGATGAAGCACATCACTCATTTGTCTCACTCAGGCGGGGATGACAAAGAGGCAAGAGATAATAAGTGTCTGCTTGGGACGGTGTAGGAGATAGCTGGATGGAAGGAGGGAGGGCGATGGGGACAAGCGCGCGAAGGTGAGGAAGATGAAGGGTGTAAGAGATGAGGAAGTGAAACACCGTGACAGATGAGGGAGGGCAAAGGGTGTAGGGGTGAGCCAGTGTCAGGTGAGGGAACGTGGGGATGAGGGAGCTGTTTGCGTTGTGGTGGTGGAGGTGGTGTGGGTGTGGGAAACGGAGGATTACATAGGAAGAACACACGCCACGACACATGTTGGTGGAAAGCGAAACCTGTTGTTATACTGACACATGATGGAGACATACTAAAGGTACATGTTTGTAAAGGGGAAAGGAATATGATGCGTTAGGCAATAATCAACACACTAATCAGCTTTTCTAAATATATTGACAAGTGTAATTTAGAAATGTGAAGCAGGGAAACTAAGAAATGTTGAAAGTAACTCCAACTACACAAACACACATAAATGAAACGTTTAATTTTTAATGCAAGTGTAATTTAAAAATGTGGAACGGGGTTTACGAAATTAACTACACACACAAAAAAAAAAAAAAAAAAATGGAAAGCTGAACACTAATGAGGAAATAAACTAATACTTAGACCTCCCATAAATCACGAAGAATGAAAAATGTGAATAGGGAGGACAAGTGACAAGAGGAGCAGGTATCAGATGCAGGGGAGGGATGATTGATTGCAGGCCTGGGCAGGATGACAAGGTGGGGGAGGGAATGTAGCGGTAGACACGGGGATGTAGTGGTGAGAGTGACAGGCTTATAGGCGGAACTTACGAATACATTACCATCGGCCGCTCCCACTATAACATAAACCGTAAATTCCTCTCAATGTAAATCTCTCGCAGTATCAGTTTATGCTAAAAAAATGACTCTGGTGATGAATTAACCTAAATTAACTTGGGTGAGACTGAGTGAGTGAGATTGTCATTAATTGGGCTTTTCGATGTAACAGGATTTAAGACTCGTATTCTCAAACACTTCTGTGCTTCATCTCCACTATTTCAAAGAGCTTTACTTAAGATTACATTAGTTTTTAAAGATGTTTTTATGGTTTTAGAGACAAAGTGACAACATTTCTATATTATTAACTAGAAAAACACCACTGAATACCGTCGTGGTGAGAAAGCAAAGCGTTTCTCAATACAGATCTTAAAATTCACACATATTATCTATTCTTTTATATGTATTTTTCCTTTGAGTGAAAGATTCAATGGACAATTAACAAAGACTTAAGGAAACTTTTATCACAGGAGCGCCGGAGGAGGCAGGAAGGACAGGCGGGAAGGATGACTGTTAGCTGGTCCAGGTCATCATCATCATCCATCCCTCTGTTAGCGTGACTAGTGAACCGCGCCACAGGGAAATCTATGTCGGGAACTTGAGGGAGCACACGTATCATCAAACTGCACGACTTGGCTCACTTCACGCCCACGACGCTTCTCTCAGCCCCCTCGGACTTACGAAGACAACAATGCGGTGCTCTGTGAAGCGTGTGATGCACCTTTCTATACCTCTCGCCGCCACACAAAGTAGTACTGATATAAAAACGTGTCCTTATTGACCTCGCTTCAAACTCCCGGCTTGCATAAGTAACATAGCTAGCCATTTCTCCATACCTTCTTTCACCCCCCCACCCTTCACACTCCCCCTCGCCGTCCCCCCCCCCCACCACCACCACCACCATCCCTGCTCCCCCGCCTTCTCCACGTTACTGATGGGTGTGCGTGGCTGTTCGGACACCCACCAGTATCATCATTATTAATTACTTCGTCTGACTCGCACATTAGTATGATAAATGGGAGATGAAGGGGAGAGGTGAGATAGGGTGAGGGGACGAGCAGAGGGAGGGGATGAGGAAGAAGGGGAAGGATGAGAACAGCGGAGGGAGATGGAGAAGCCTAAAAAAAATCAGCCGCCCCGGAGGTTTCAACTCACGCCTACACCGCTACAACGTCTCGACATCCCGTCCTTGTCTACAGCCCCACTGGTCTCCTGGTCTCACACCTTTGCCCTCTTCCCACTCACTGTCTGCCTCTCTGTCTCCCCTCCACACTTGGTTCCTCCTCTCCCTCCCACTCTCTCTCTAGCTCTTCCGTCTCTTATCGATCTCGTATTCTCTCTATATATAATTCCAGTCCTTCCTCGTAATGTCTTCTTTCCTTCTCCCTTGTCCTTCCATATTTAACTCCCACGCTACTCTCCATTTCCTTCACTTATTCCTCTAAACGACACTTCCTCTCCATACTCTCCTCCTCACCCACTCACCCGCTATTTTCCCCCGCATCACCTTCCATCTCCCTCTCCCTCTCTCTCTCTCTCAGCTTCAATCCTTAACACTCATTCATTCTGATCCCTCTCGACACTTTATCCTTCGCCCAGTCAGTATCTTCTCCCTCTCCTCACTCACTGGCTGGTTCTCCACACGCTCCGGGTTCAGTGTTGGGGCGCCGGTTCACGTGGTGGGGTCATATCTTTCCTTTTATATTGACAGCTCACGAGGCACTAAGATGTGAATCTATGGTCCTTCCAGACGTTGCTTCGGCTTCCTTCATTCCTTCCCTTCATTCTTTGGGCAGGATAGACTGACAGGGAGACGGAGGGAGGGAGGGAGGGAAGGAGGGAGGGAGAGGGAGAGAGAGAGAGAGAGAGAGAGAGAGAGAGAGAGAGAGAGAGAGAGAGAGAGAGAGAGAGAGAGAGAGAGAGAGAGAGAGAGAGAGAGAGAGAGTAGAAAGCAGGGAATTAGAAAGAGAATAAGACGGAAAGGCGGAAAAGTACAAGTGAACGAAGAATTCCAGACAAAAAAAAAAAGAGACACAAAGAAATGAATAGAAAGAGAAGAGAATCGACTACTTTTACAGAGACAGACAAGATATCACATCCCTTACCCTCCCCCTCGCCCTCCCCCCGGAAAAAAAAAAAACACAACTAGATGAACTATAAAAAAAAGAGATAAAAACTGACACCTCAAAAAAGATTGAGAGAAAAAAAAAATAACGAAGGAGAGAAACACCAGTGAGAAAATCAGGTATGGGGAGGAAAACTACAGGGGAGGAGAGATGCGCTTTAAGTACAGAGAGAAGGGGGAGCTAATATTCAAGGGAGGAGAAGTTACGAGGGGAAGAAGAGGACCGTGATGTAGGGGTGGAAAGTATACGAGGGGGTAAAAAAAGAAGAAAATAGGGACTCAGGAGGGAAGGAAGGTGCGTCGGGGCATGGATGAAGATGGAGAGAGAGAGAGCAGGCAGACGTGTGGGAGGAGGAGGGGAGGAAGATGGGAGGATGAGAAGGGGGAGGAGGAAGAGGGGGAGGGGAGGGGGGGACTGTGTATGGCGGATTAGGTGGGAAAGAGGCCTGACCTGTAGAGGGAAGGCCGCAGGAAGGGGTGATATTACGTGTCAATTACAGACCTTATGGAGGATTTATCGGCCACATAAATTTAATAACGTGGAGTTGAGAGCGTTGTTTGGGGAGACCACCCCGCCCCGCCCCGCCCCGTCACGCCCCCACCTCCCCACCTCCCCACCTCCCTTCACCCCACATCCCTCACTCATCCCTTCCACCTCTCTGTTTTATTCCAAACCTCTCCCTTCTCTCTCTCTCTCTCACCTTCACTCCAAATGACTTCATCCTCCTCTTTCTCTTCCTCCTCTTCCTCCTCCTCCTCCTCCTCCTCCTCCTCTTCCTCCTCAGGTGAGCCTAATCTCCCAATTCTCACTACAAACTCCGGTATTTCTTACATGCACTTCTATTTTTATGATCTTTTTCCAGTGGACTGAATGTCAATTATGAGGATTTGTTTTCATTCAGTATTTGCAGCTATAACCCAGCCTCCTACACACACACACACACACACACACACACACACACCAGCACACGCAAATTTAACAAGGCGCCCAATACAATAGCTTATCATTCCTTTTTTTTCTAATTAACAATCGGGGAGGAGAGAAAAGAGAAAAGATGAAGAAGAAAAAAAATAGTAACAGGTGATCCATTAAGAGGCCTGTCCCTTCCCATTAGCGGCTTTGGGTTGACGTACCATTAATGCCTCACATCTGTAAAGGCAACAACAGATTAACAGGAGAGAGAATAAAAAAACAACAACAAAGATGGTTCACACGTCTACACACACAGACCATTCATCGGAGCTCCCCCCAAAAAAAACACACACACAAAAAAACGGCGGACATTTACGGATGCGAGAGTCGAGCCGATCTCTCATTCATAATCAGGTTTGAGTTAGATTTTAATTATAGAAGAGGTGGAGGTCCAGAAGTGATGGAGGTGAGAGGTTAGAGGGTCAAGGAAAGGGGAGGGAAGGTATGGAGGGAGGTGACGTAAGGAGAAAGGAGGGTAGGTAGGTAGGTGGAGGAGCAGGAGGAGGAGAAGAGTGAAGAGGAAGGAAGAGGAGGGGTGGTGATGGGGTGATGAAGCATTAAGTGTGTGTGTATGTTGAAGGTGATGGGAACCTGGAAACCTGACCTCCTAAAGTATGTATAGGCGGCGGAGGTAAGGCAGAGCGAGGGAGGGGAGGAGGGCAGCTGGGGAGGAGAAATAATGGGAAGAAAATGACATGGGATCACATTTCTTGAGATGATTTAAGTTTATATAAATTTTCCTCTAAGTCCGGTTGGGTTCGATCGTCAGTAAGCAGACGTGGCGAGGCGCTGCTATTGCCTCCTGCCTCCTCCTCCCTCAGACCTCCTCCAGCGGGTGTGTGTCCTTGAGGCAAACCGCCGCTGCGTGACCCGCGTTCTAGAGAGGCTGAGGGGCGCTCTGAACCACAAGGTCTACAGGGCCTGTGACGTGTGTTACGGCACGGAGGCGTACTTGACACTGGGGGATGTGTGTGTGTGTGTGTGTGTGTGTGTGTGTGCTGGGCTGTCCTTTCTTAGTATATACGGATTAAAACACACACACACACACACACACACACACACACGCGAAAACCATCTCACAATATAAAACAAACAAACAAACAAGCAATCACTCGGTAGATATCACACCGCGGCGGAAGGGACGCAGTGTACGTAGGTGGCGGTGGAGGTTAGCGGGGCAGGTGAAATGCCAGGCCGCCGGCGACAGGAGTGCGTCTGGGGGGGTGTGACGCGGGCGGTTGGGGGGATCAGGGGTGTAATGCCAGTCCAAACATATATGGGACGCCATGCCAACCTCCCTCCTATGCAAATATCGGCTGACAAATTACTAATATATGAGTCAACCTCCCTAACACACTCCTCCAATCAAGGAACGCCTTTTCCGGTAATGGGAGTCCCCTTGGTCCACCGACTGACCTACATGTGCCTCAGTCTTGGGGAAGCCAGCAGGTGACTGGAGGCGCCAGGGGGCAGACTGGTGGGTCGGGTGAGGTGTGATGGGCTGATGGGGGAAGGTGATGTTCTGACAGGAAGTTATTGAAAGGAATGACAGAGGTAATGTGTGTGAGCAGTGAGCAGTGTGGCGGCCTTGTGTGTGTGTGTGTGTGTGTGTGTGTGTGTGTGTGTGTGTGTGTGTGTGTGTGTGTGTGTGTGTGTGTGTCTGCGCGCGCGTTCATGATGTAGGGCTGGTGCTCCCCGCAGACTACAGAAACACGAGGCTATCACTGCGGGGCCAAAGAGAAATCCAGAGTTACATCACCGCTGCGGGTTCACGACACACACTGCCTCTTACTAAACAACGTATATAACAGGAAGTACATGACAAAAATTCTGACACATACAGAAAGTCCTTGGAGTGACCACCGATGCATGCTCAACACCTATTGATCTCCCAGCTTGAGTTGCATGTGGAAAGGACAGTCAGTTTGGCCGGCAAGCACTACAGTTACATCTCAAACATTTTCCCTTTCCATATAGCAAAGTTCTCCCCAAAACTGCTGCTCAGACCATAAGCAACATTGCCGGTAAAATAATGACCCAAGACGTTTCTTATCACATTACCATAAGTACACAGCAATAAAGTTCTTGAAAATAATTTCCATAGTAACTTGAGAGCCTTTTCTATGTATTACTTTCTTTATCATCCCTTCAATGCATAGTATTTGTGAGACTCTGGTCCGGCCTTCCACTGTAACACTGCCGGGACAGGCGTGACCAAACCGCAGAGTTATGTGGAGAGAGAGAGAGAGAGAGAGAGAGAGAGAGAGAGAGAGAGAGAGAGAGAGAGAGAGAGAGAGAGAGAGAGAGAGAGAGAGAGAGAGAGAGAGAGAGAGAGATAGCGACAGGTAGACTTACAGGAACAGACAGATAGACAGGAAAGTAAGCATAGACTAAACACACAGACTAGCAAGGAAACAAGAGATCTGCAAACACACACACACACACACACACACACACACACACACACACACACACACACACACACACACACACTCAGAGATTTGCCTCCCACTTACAATTAAGCCACGAGGAAATCACAATAACAAAACGAGTACACGCGCGGCTCGCTGTCTGCAAAATCAATGCAATTTCCATAAGTATTATTTCCCTCGCACAGTTACGTAGGAATTGTGGGGAGTGCGTGGGAAAGGGGAGAGGTTGTTCAGACGATCCGGGGACAGGGGAGGAGCCGGCCGGGGGGGGAGGGAGAGGCGAGGGAGGACGATAATAACAGGGGCGGTGGAGATGCGTTCAGGAGGAGAGGGTGAGAGGGAGGAGGAGGAGGATGAGGGCCGGGAAAAGGATGGAGTCTGGAGTGTGAGTAAAACTTGTGCTTCTACCCTGTCCCTTCCCCCCCCCTTGTGTGTGTGTGTGTGTGTGTGTGTGTGTGTGTGTGTGTGTGTGTGTGTCTGCCATGTACTGTGCTCTTCACCGTACATTCTCATCGTTCCCAACTTACACGTTTGATGCGACACACGAGCCTGGCCATTTAGCAGCGGGTCGGCGTCTTGAATTCCCTCCTCACCTCCAAAATCCTCGCCTATCAGCAGAATGTACACCCAAACACAACGCCACTCCCTCACGCGGCTTATCTACATTCCTGGAGGGTCTGGTGGGCGGCCGGAGCTCCTCGCAGGCCCAGTGGAGTTATGGCTCACCTCTCTTGGCCTCGTAAGTCTTCTAATTGAATTACAAGAGAAAACATTTGCCTCCGTTCATTGTATCGGTTGACGTCATCGCGAGCGCCCATCCGTCTCACAATGCTGCCGTGAGCGCTCCGCCCCGCCCCGCCCCGCCCCTCCTATAGTTTACCCAAGACTCGTAACCGACGCCATTATGGAGATGAGGCGGTGCGGGTGTCGGCAGGAATCAAAGAGCCTCAGCGGTGTGAGAGGTGCTCCTGCTCTCCCTTCCCCCCCCCCTCTCCCAACCCCGGACTCGACTCCTCATTTCTCCGTACCCAGCTGGACAGTCAATCAGTCATTCATCCGGCCAGTCATGCAGTCATTATGCAGCCTTTTCCTCAGCCATTGAGTCCGCCGGCCGGCCATCCATCCATTCCGGGTCAGCCAGTGTCAGCCAGTCAGTCAGTCCTATGCTGTGGCTCTCTCTCTCTCTCTCTTCAACGCCTCTTGTCGGCGGTAGTAGAGGCAGGCAGGCGTTCGCTCCACCACCCAGGAAGAGAGTGTGCCACGGGAGGTGCGAGGAATCTATCTGTTGGTCGTGCTTATGCTGAGAGGATGGCGGGTGTGCGGGGCGGGCGGCGCGAGGCAATAGAGAGTGACCATTCATTGCTGGCTTCATCATTGTGTCTTGTGTTCAACTTTACAATGAGAGAAGAAGGTGTATTTTATTAGAGAGAGAGAGAGAGAGAGAGAGAGAGAGAGAGAGAGAGAGAGAGAGAGAGAGAGAGAGAGAGAGAGAGAGAGAGAGAGAGAGAGAAAACGAGGAATTTGAAGGGCATGGGTTGTGTTCTTGTCCTTTGAGAGAGCCTTACACACGCGCCATTAGACCTCAAGGCTGGAAACAATGAGCCTTTGACAGCCTTTCCTGCTATCTGATGGAGAGGCCTCACAGCTCCACGGCTCCTCCATCACCACCTGTCAATCGGCCGCCTACTTCCTCTCCCCTGCGCTCCCCTTCCCTCCCCTCCCCTCGCACCTCGTTATCCGCCTCACTCGTTTATCAAGAGGCACACGTATCCACCGAACACCCCAATTATTTGCCGCTATATAATAAAAAAATACTTTGCTGGAATCCCTTTTTTTCTGAAGTGAAGGTAAATTTTTCTATAGTTTTTTTCCTCTTTTCCGTGAATTTTCTGTTTCTTTTACATTCGAATTGTAATAAGAAAATCGTCTTTCCTTTTCACTTTAGCTTACGTATATCCAACATTTTTTTCTTTCCTTGCCTCCTTTTCTTAAGCACGAACCGCGCGTCCCTGCCCGGCGCCGCGGCTCGTGTATCACGTTACCAGGAGCCGCTACGAACACAGAAACACTACTGACGCAGATGGTATCGCGGACCCACGTCGCCAGCCACCAGCCCATTCCTGCCCCGACGAGCCCTCCCGCACTTCCCGCTCGTCTCCGTTATTGGTGGTGGGGGTGGTGGTGATATTAAAAAATGAGTGGTGTTGAAGGAAGTGGCGAAAGTGGCGGTGATAATGGAGATGGTGGTGTGGTGATGATGGTGGTAAGAACGATGATGATGATAATGATAATGATGATGATGATGATGATAATAATAATGGTAATAATGATAATAATAATAATAATAATAATAATAATAATAATAATAATAATAATAATAATAATAAAACAGTTAAGATTAAAAAAAATACAAAAAGAACAAGACAGCGGTTTCCCTTCTAGACAAAACACCGCGAAAAAGAAGAAGAAAAACCAACTGGGAGAAAAAAGTCTCATTCATTTGGAAATCCAAGAAAGACCGACAATTTTTAGAGTTTCAGTAAAGGTGTGTGTGAGTGGGGGTTGCTTCAGCGGCGGCACCAGAGCCTGTATACATTGATAGCTATCCCTTCCTCCTCCTCCTCCTCCTCGTCGTTCTTCTCCTTCCTCCCTACCCCTCCTCTACTTCCAACAAACACTTCCCGAATACCCTTACATACTTTTACTTTATTTACTGGTACATAAACTAACATAAGTTCAAGAAGTTTCAATGCGTGACAGATAGTAGTCCAAAGTTTCAATGCATAACAGATAGTAATCCCCCCCAAACTAGGGAATCGTTAATACTAAGAGAGAGAGAGAGAGAGAGAGAGAGAGAGAGAGAGAGAGAGAGAGAGAGAGAGAGAGAGAGAGAGAGAGAGAGAGAGAGAGAGAGAGAGAGAGAGAGAGAGAGAGAGAGAGAGATACAATATAAATAAGAAAAAAAAACAATGATTACTAGATCACACACACACACACACACACACACACACACACACACACACACACACACACACACAGGGACCGCCAGAAGTACTACCTATATAACGGTCCCAACAACAACAACAACAACAACGATAAAAAAAAAATAAGACCGCTCGTATCGTGTTACTTCAACCACGCCTGCCAAGTGTCAAATACTGAACTAGTGAACCAGATTCCTTGATATGCGTGTCCTTTCTGTTTTTTTGTGTGACCATTCCAGTTGTGAGGGAAGCAGGTCCTTAGCAGAGCGGTGCGAGGGGGGGCTGTTCTCTTGTATTTTTTAGGAGAGTGTACGGGAATATATAGACAAGAGTGAGAAAGATTGGTAAGGAAGGGAATGATGTAAAATAGTAATTCTTCATGATATATTAAATGGTAAGGGAGTAAATGGTGTAAAATAAGGATTCACTATAATAAAATGAGTGGTAAGGAAGTGAAATTGTGTAAAATGACAATTCTTTACGATACAATGAGTGATAAGGAAGTGAATGGTGTAAAGCAGTAATTCTCTACAATACGATGAGTGGTAAGGAATTCAATGGTGTAATATAATAATTCTCTATGATACAATGAAGATGATTTTAATAAAGAAGAATGAGTGGAATGACAATGTGTGTATAGGGAAGGCGTGTGGAAATGGAAGGGCAGGAGGGACAAAGGGTGACAAAGAAACAAAGAAAAAATGTACGGGAAGGAAAAGAGAAAGAGAGAGAAAGAGAAAAAAGAACATTCCATGGATACACGAAAAGGATAAATCTGATGAAGGAAACAGATAAGCCAAGTAACAATAACCTTTAGACGAAAGACGAAAAAAGCCAAACCAATACAGACCAAAGAGAAGGTTGAAAAAATATAAAATCAAAGTATAGAAATATATCCATAGCAAAAATGAAGTTAATTTAGACAGAAAGAACGTAAAATAAGAAAAAACAGACGATAATTATATCCCGGAAAACCATACATGCATGCATACATACATACATACATGCATACATACATACAAAGATACATACATATACAGACAAAAATAAATAAATAAAAATAGAAGAATTACATAAAGGTTAAAGAAAATAATGAGCAGCCATCTTTCACCTACTTTCACTGCCAGGTCGAGGTACTAAATCACATGAAAATCAATAATGGAAGAATGTGAGCCCAGTTATCGGCGATCTGGAAGCTACCGTGCCGAGGGTTAGGCCTGTCTGCCCCTCACAGCCCCGGCAGCGTCCAGGGAGAGAGAGGGAGAGGCGCGCACCGGCAGGGAAAAGGTGTGTGTCCCAGGAAGTGTGGAGGGAAAGGACCTTCTGTTATAGAGGTGAGAAGAGAACTGATAACCAGCACTACCTCTCTCTCTGTGTGTGTGTGTGTGTGTGTGTGAGTGTGTGTGTGTGTGTGTGTGTGTGTGTGTGTGTGTGTGTTGGAGGGTGGGGTGTGCGCTCTGTCTAATTTCATCATCGCTCTGTACATTTAATTCTCATAAACA
>CM035181.1:4210987-4221481 GCA_020233015.1 Callinectes sapidus
AGTGTCATTGCTCTTTGGTCAAGGTTTCTATTCTGCCGAACCCATCCCCCCCCGTCCACCTGCTGTCATTCCTTCCTGCTCCTATTGATGGATTACCTCTACTCTTAATGTTATAAGACTTTTGTCCCTCTTGTGAATGTATATAGTCATCAGCATTAGGTGTGGATTTGTTATAGGTTTGTTTTCATACATAGCAGAACCACTTGTCCACACGAAAGATGAAGTTTGTGTTAGTTTTGGGAGTAGTAATAGTAGTAGTAACAGCAGGAGTAGTAGTAGTAGTAGTAGTAGTAGTAGTAGTAGTAGTAGTAGTAGTAGTAGTAGTAGTAGTAGTAGAAGTAGTAGAAGTAGTAGCAGTAGAAGTGGCAGTTATATTATTAAAAGACATTATGAGTGTGCACCATATGGGAGCCTCTATGAAAAAAGCTACATTATCATAACTTAGTAGTACAGCTAGTTAACATCGAGGTGAGTGAACGAATATGTAGAATGTACGTCGAGCGGGAAAGCGACGCACAAAAGTACTAACAGATATGATGCGCTGTTTTTTTGTAGTTTTGCGAAGCTTGGGTGGCTGACGAGCCTTCTGTGTGGCGGGCAAGTGCGTTTTTGTTGGTACCGTGGGACGTGTGGTGGTGATGGTGATGGCAGGTGATGTGCAGGTAACGGTAGCTGCGGTGATGGCAGTGAATGTAATGTTGACAGCAGCGGTGATGCAGACAGAGGTTAATTGAATCCTGAGTAAAGACACTCGAGCGAAACGTTGTAATTTGAAACCTGATGAAAAGAGATAGAACCAAAAATAATAATAATAATAATACTAAAAAAAGATCCAGCTACGGTCACATCATTCATTTAACTGCGTGTGCCCTGGAGGCGACATAGAAAACGAGGAGCAGGGCATTCCCTCCGTAGAAAATGGGAGTCTGGGTCAGGCCGCTAATCGAAAAAATATGGAAATGCAAGCCAATGCACTGACCAACCAACACTCGGGTCGCCATAAAAATGAAATTAGGGTGAACCGCAGGAAAAGGCACAGGGAGGAGAAGAGGCGGCGTTAGGAGGGAAGGGAGAGGGAGAGGGAGGGGGGAAAGGGAAGAAAGAGGTAGGAGGCAGAAGGATAACAGTGGGAGGAGGGTAGGAGGAAGGGGGGGAAGGAAAGAGAGAGAGAGAGAGGAAGTTTTCAGGACAAGAGGAGCGAGAAGGAGGCATTCAGTCTGGGTGTGTCTTGGGGCTCCAGAGACAGACAGACGTATAGCAGGTAATGAGCGGCTTTGACTGTGTACAACCCTGTATTATTTACCATAGGATGTTGCCGCGGGGTGAGGAGCGACTCGGGACTGTCTGGGAAGGCTAAGCAGGATTGGATTACCTTGTTACCTTAAACAGACAGACTACGGTAAAGAAGTCGTCGCTCTGGACTAGAAAGGCGTGTGTGTGTGTGTGTGTGTGTGTGTGTGTGAGTTATTTTTTCTGATATTTCTGTTTAAAAGGCCACTGTTTCTTTATTTCACAGCGTCGCTCTTGTTTACTAAAATATGTGCAAAGGATAATATATCATGCCACACCTTTCTTAGTCAAATTTAATAAGGAAATAATGAATCGGAGCCACGAATCACTAACCATCCTGCTATACACTACATAACCATGAAACTTTTATACCATTAGACTACAAGCCGGGGGTTACCTATGTCCAGTACACAGAGGAGGTGTTATTAAGGAGTTAGAATGTTTTTCTTCACCTTGTCAGTGATCTAAGAACAATATGACTTGAGAAATCACGTGACCGATACAAAATGACCGATGGTTTTTGAAAATGTATGTTCAGCGTTTGCATTTTCGCGGTGGATGTGAGACAAATGTGAAAACAGCGAAGAACGAGTCGCCCTAACCATTACCACCGCCACTGCCCCAACCCTTCCATCACCACTGCCAAACGCTATGCAGAGTAACCAAAAAAGAAAAATAAATGCAGAAAGCGGACCTAAATGAAATGTTTTAAAGTCAAAATGCAGGTCACTTTTGCAATTTACATATTGCTCTTTGTTTGTTACCTACATATGAGGAAATAGGAAAACAAGTCCTTGCGCAGGTTATATATATTTTTTTTTCTCTCTCTCAGTTGCTCCTGTACTGCAAGACTATCAGGTATATTTAGAATTGCATGAGTCAACATCCTCTTTACTCTCCCCTTCACCAAGTCCTTGTGGAAATCTCACCATTCACTACTACTCTTTTTTATTTCTACGTTCTCCTCGTGCTTCTAAAACCTCACCAATTACCACCTTTTCTATTTCTCTTTTCACCAGGTGTTCGTAAAATCTCTGCAGTCTTCAAGTTTTTTTTATGTTTACCCCTTCATAGCATGCTTTTACGATCACACTAAACGCCATCTTTTTTTTTAATTCTTCTGTTTGCCATTTTGTTTTAAATTCTAGTTAATTACCATCGTTTCTTCTATGTACTTATTCCTTCATCAGATTTTCTTAACACATAGTGGTCTAATTTTCTTTTTGTTCCTGATACTCTTCGAATTTCAAGTATCATTTCTTTTGTATAGTTGTGTAGTTCTTTCAATTTCTTACTTGTACAAAAGAACGTTATCACCCTCCAGTTAGACAGATAGATCGATAGATTGATTAATGGATGGGAAGATAGATAGATAGATTTATGGACCACAGCAGTTCATAAACCTAATATACAATTTTAATATCAGCGTAGATAAAAAAAAAAAAAGTTTAAAATGTTGTACGCTGGCAAACCATAAATAACAAAGTAATACAATTCAGTAAACAACATTGTAATATGATACAACAAGCAATGGTACACGAATCATACCTCACACCACTCCTTTTCCACTAGCCTTTTCCCTAGCCTTCTCCTTCATCACGTTACTACTGACCATTATTTCCTATACAAATCTAAGTACACATATGCTGGTCACCAAATCCCACTTGCAGTATTTCTCGTGGAGTTGGTATATTAGTTTCCATTCCGCTACGTGGTCGAGAGGAGCACATTCAGGTTAATGAGTCTGTGTCGGTCTTTCTGCTTTGATTACGTTTTCCATTGCACGTCAGCTTGCTATCAATGTAACTGTTCGCTTATTACCGATTCTGGCCAGCACATGATCTTCCAACGCCCACTTCCTTTTGCTAATGATAGACGATATACTTACGTGCTTTCTCATATCTTTTTTTTTCTCTCCCTCTTATTCATTCATGCTGTGCCTGTCTGTTCTTTGTTGAGTTGTGGAAAGTTTATTGTTTTAGATTTAAGATAATTTTGTTCATAGGTTGAAAAAAAGAAATTCGAGAGAGATTGAGTAGAAAATGTCTCTAATATTATGATTCCTGAGTTGCTTCTTCCATTATTTTATTTTACAATATCGTGTGCTCGCTTTTTATATATTTATCGAATATCTATGTACGTAAGACACTATTTGGATCACCTCAATGCTGACTCTCTTAGTATTGTGGCTCCTAAATTATGGTGTTATTGTGTTGGTATTGATTATTTAGTCAGCTGTCATCACCAGATCGGGGTTTGCTGGCGTATTTTTCCATCTCATGTAATTCATATGCTATGTGATCAGAACTGCTAAGAGAACACTCCTTTGTGGGGACACGCTCAACGCCTACACGTGAAATATGCCTCGTTGTTTTTATATAGTGGTATCTTCTGTTTTCTCTTGATGTATTTTTTTTTTTATCTAGGTAGAGTCGTTCAGTATTCACATCACGCATCCCTTTCGCACGCTTAGTCTTTGCCTTGCTGCCTCGCTGTTCCCTGTTCGTGTATCCGTGAAGTCCGCGGTTGAAATGAAAGCGTTGTCGCCGTTCATTAACCCCAAGAAGTGTGTGGGCCGGTAGATTTTGGCAATTTTTCCTTCTCTCTGATTAACTGCGTGAATGGAACCTGCCATTAAATATCCTTTGCATAATTCAGCCTGTTTTCTTGGTTAATTAATCAAGTCATGGTTTCATACGCTAAAACATTTCTTAAATCCTAGGGAACCATAAACGGCATCTATGTTGAAAGCTTTTACAGAGTGCAGAAATGTTTTCTCTCAGTTCAAATCTGAACAATTTTTGCATTCACCAAAATTGTAAGTTATAACACACACACTCACACACACACACACACACACACACACACACACACACACACACACACACACACACACACACACACACACACACACACACACACTTGAATAGTGAAAGAACTGTAATACTGAATGACTGAGAATTACTGAGACCATATACAAAATTTTCCTAGTGGATGAGGGTCATTCATGGTGTTTTATGGTTTCAGGTCACAAGCACGACCTCAGTCTTTTAGTTCAAAGTTGGATAGACTACTAACCACTACACAGAGGGACTCAAGGCTTTAATGGAACAGCCAAGGTTGCAACACCGAACTAAACCATTGGAATATAGAAGGTGTATTGCAGTTGTTTTTCTATGCAAAAAAGGTCACTAGTGAAGGGCTGCCTGCATGAATAAGCCGTTGATTTTTAAGATGTCGTGAAGTATTTATTTTGGTTCTTGTTCAGAAAATCTCTATAGCATGTAATTTCCAGTTCCTTTTTTTCATCGATCTTATATCCATGTTAGATATAAACTCGAGTAACTAAATGACTTGAGATGTAGAATATTTGGTGAGTGGAAGAGCGTTGAGCCACTAACTGCATGGTGGGAGGAATACAGTAAGAATGAGGCTGGCGAGGCTGGGAGTGGTCGAGCGATGGTCACCAGAGGACAGACTGTTGCTGCTGCTGCCCTGATCATCTTGCTGCGCCTCTCCCTCCACCAGCCTCATCACTTCTCTTAATATCTGTTATCAGTACCCCACATTGGTCTCCCCTGCCGCGCGTGTGTCTTTCTGGGGCCTGAATTAATACAGTACAACCATTAGCAGACACCTCGGCGCGGTCAGCCTCCCTCAACGCTGTAGGCCCAGGCCGTGGCCGGCATATTGTTCCTGTCACCTGTCTGCCGGACACTGGACGTGGAACAAACCTCGACTACAGATCAGTGGTCGATAAAGGCTAATCTGGCTTGGTTTGTAGTCTGTGTCATCACGTACTGTGCACCATCGAGTGACGCGCTCAGAGGGAACGGCGACATGCTGCTATCAAACTGTTGGACAAAGAAGAGGCCGACGAGCTTGTAAATAACGCGCGACAAACCGGCGTAGGGCGGACGTCTCTCCCTGGGTGTGTCGGGGCGTAGGGTCACCCGGGTGGGCTTGAAGACGTAGTGGGGGAGTGGGACAGCCTTGCCACTACACCTCGATAACGGCAGTAATGAGACCTTCTGTCCTGAGCGGTCCGCGGGAGGGGCAGCTGCCCACAGAGGGGAGAGGAGGCAAATGACGAGGACGAGGCTGAATAAAGGGAATGGCGCAACTAAAGGATATAATGATAAAACCTGAGAGATAAGCAAAGAAGTGAGGGTACAGGAGGCAAGTGACGAGGATGGGCTGAATAAAGGGAATGGTGAAGCTGAAGGATGTAATGATAAAGCATCGAGATAAGCAAAGGCAAAGGAGGCTGGAACTTGCACTGGGACATACGTTGCGGTAAGGCGAGTAGGGCAAGCGATGTCAATCTCACGAAAGGAAATCTGGTGGGTGGAGGAGGGAATGAAATACGCGACCGATAAGGAAACCAAAGTAATGTAACCAACACGGGAGAATGACGTTGACTTTTCCTTACACTCATTAGCACACGTACTAAGAACATTCCACGGGTCCAAACACAAACACACCAATAAAAAACAAAAACCAGAGACTTCGCGGAGAAATAAACAACAGGAACAAAACTGCAACATCAAAGCAAGATGGAAGAGGTGGAGCATCCATGGAGGGATCTAGATGGAAGGGGAGGGATGGGATGGGATGGGATGGGATGGCATGGCAGACGGAGGAAAGGGTTGCTGTAGGAAGGGAGTGGGAGGTATGGGGAAGGAAGGGGCTTAGCGTTGTCTGCTTTATGGGGACCGAGGCCGTGGGGGACACAACTTTACGGGGAACATAAGGTGTATCTCTCGGACCTTGTGGGAGACGAGGGTAATGGGTGGTACGCACACGCTTTAGGGACTGACTAACGTGGGCGGCGGTGTGGTGAGGTGTGGCGTGCTGTGGTACTGGTGGTGGTGGTGGTGGTAGGCGGAAGTGTGTGTGTGTGTGTGTGTGTGTGTGTGTGTGTGTGTGTGTGTGTGTGTGTGCGTGGATAAGGAAGTGAGAGTGTTTTGCTTGCTATAGACTTGTCGAAACACGTAATCATTTCTCTCTCGGTCTCCCTTGTCTTGCTTCCTTATCACGTGTAAAAATAAATAAAAAGAACATGAAAGAACTGAGAAGACATAATACAAAGAACACACACAAATCAATACAGACAAAAACCACCATTTAGTCTGTCTGTTCTACTTTCCCTTCTCTTAAACCTCTTCCCTTTCTACATACACACACAAAAAAAATTACACAATACAATTACAAAAAGAAAAAAAGCGACAAGACGTGATACAAGAAGGCGCGCCAATATAGACTATAAGTATAATTCAGGTAATGCCTTTATCTGTTAACATCCGTCTGTTTCTTGTTCTTCCCGGTTGTTATAGTTGCCAAAGCCGAAAGAGCCCGCCCGTCACGGCAGCCCATCACGCCCGCCCCATCTGTTCTGTTTGCCGCCAATCACTGCGTCCTTCTTCACCTGTAATTTAGCATCGACGGAAGGTAATCACGCACTTCCTCGTCCCTCGACATCCTCTTCTATTGCTTCATCTCAGACGGAAGTGAAGAGAAAGGACGAAATGTATGTGTGTGTGTATGTGTGTGTGTGTGTGTGTGTGTGACAGAGAGAGAGAGAGAGAGAGAGGAAGATAGAGAGAGAGAGAGAGAGAGAGAGAGAGAGAGAGAGAGAGAGAGAGAGAGAGAGAGAGAGATGCTCACCAGAAAAGCAAGAATTGAGGGGTTTTTTTCGGTTTGCATAATTTGATTGACATAATGGTCAATAAAATAGAAAAGTATGCCATGTTTTTTTTGTTTTTTTTTTGTGTGTGTGTGCGTGTGTGTGTGTGTGTGTGTGTGTGTGTGTGTGTGTGTGTGTGTGTGTGTGTGTGTGTGTGTGTGTGTGTGTGTGAGCCTGCGCTGCTGTAGGTAAAGCAAATAATATTTTCTTCATGTTCACTGTTGAAATTTCACTTGATGTTTCCTCTTTATCATTATTATTTCCCCCTCCCTCCCTGTCTCTCTGTCATGCATGAGGATGTGAGAGACGGACCAAGAAAACACTGCAACACTAACAATGCCTGGCTGGGGTTAGCAGATTGAGAGAAAGTAAAAGTGCGCGAACACTTGAGTTTATGTTAATAGGCATGTGTGTGTGTGTGTGTGTGTGTGTGTGTGTGTGTGTGTGTGTGTGTGTGTGTGTGTGTGTGTGTGTGTGTTTGCAAGTTTAAAGTCATCAGGTGTCTGCTCACGTCGCACGCAAAGCCGCTCTTCTTGGCCGCCTGTAACAATCTTATAACGCATTGGCCACAGCCCGTCCGTCACCTGCGCCGGGCCGCTGGCTGTCTGACCGTATCTGAGCGCGGGGTCCAGGTCGTGATAGCGCCGCTGGGACCAACTATATCTTAATGAAATTTGAATCTGTCTCTGTGTTGAAAGATGTGAACGCCATCCTCATTGCGAAAGTGTGCGTGGGGGCTTTGAGTTCGGGAAGAGAGAGAGAGAGAGAGAGAGAGAGAGAGAGAGAGAGAGAGAGAGAGAGAGAGAGAGAGAGAGAGAGAGAGAGAGAGAGAGAGAGAGAGAGAAAGTAGACATGGTGTAGTAAGTAGCCAGGGGTCCCGTGCGCAGCAAAGTACAAAAAAGAGCGTCAATATGAAAAATCATCACACGGGAAGCCAAACTGCATACGAGAGTGGACTGTTGCGTTTATTTCCCAACAGCTGCCATCTCGACCCCCATTCCTCATTCCAGTTAGGCGCAGCAAAATAATATAGTCACAAAATGCTTCCAAGTGAGCTCCTTCCTTCAGTACAAATTGGACTTCCTTCACATTATAAACAGGAGTGCAAATTCATACCCTCCTTCACACATCTTGTTCTGGAGGGTGAGCCAGCGCTTAAGGAAGTAATGGCCATAGTTCATAAGAGCGAGTAATGACAATGATGATAGGCATGATCCAGAAAGTGGTTGCCGCGATGCTAACGATTATCACATCAACATCCAGGTGATAATGATATATAATAATCCGCGAGATGGCACCATAAATCAGCCCCAGCAGCGACTCAGCATCCTTGTACGCACCTTGTATATGACCATCGCCGAGGCAAGGCTGGTTTTTTTCTGACTCCAGTGGCGCCTATGTAATATCTCACCTCCTTAAGCCAGTGAACATCCTCGGGAACCAGTCGAGGCAGGAAGAAGGGTTTGAGTTTAAGCACACTGTCAGGGCTGGAGAAAATGTTTTGGGTGGTAGTTTTGTATAAATGTATTGCTTCCCCAGTATTCTGTTTCATCTCCTTAGCCGCTTCAGTACTAGGCTGCATTTTCATATTTATTCTGCATATTATTTGTCGATTTTACACAGCTTCAGGAACTCAGGTGGGGATTAAAATAGTACAGACTCTGGCCATCAATGTTGTGACCTCCATAAACCCTTCCTAATGGCAATAGAATCGTATAATCATACTGAAATCTCAAGGTAGAAATGCGTCCCAGTAATGAAGGGTTTAATGAATCGAGGTTGAGAATGAGTTTAGGTATCGTTGTGGAGACTGTACATGTTGTTTTAGGATTAGTGTTCATAAGTTCACCGGAGTCTTTGTTGTATATCCTTCCTTCTCGTACCCACCTGCAAAAAATGTGTTGAGAGAGAGGAAGTGGTAGTTTAAATACTGTTATGGGGGATAGTAGAAGGTAAATTTTGGCTCTGATAGATAGGAGGTCTCTATTAGGTGGTCTCCTTTAGCCCATAAATTCCCGTAAAAAGCCCACATTGTTTAAATAAAATTTAAAAAGTGGAACAGCGTGTCTGGATAATCCCACACACCTACCTCGTGTTTTGGCAGTCTTGTCGAGGTAGAAAAGAACAGTTTGGTCATCGCTGTCGAAGAAGACGAGTCCATTTCAATATTTATTAAAAGTTAAACGGCATTCCTTCAACACCTCACTCATTTATGACAGGGAGCATTTTAGTAAACACGTGAGCAGAAAGGAATATTTAGGTTACCTTTATGGAAGCTATGGAGACAGTTTCGGCTCGTATTCTGAATCCAACAGTGTTTTTTTTCAATATTTATCAGATTAGGAGTATTCATATAAAAGATAAGGATTCTTTTAGTAAACAGGAAAGTAGGAAAGAAAATTTGGGTTGTCTTTATGGGATCTGGAGAGACAGTTTCGGCATGTATTATGAATTGAAGTGTCTTTAATGGATGTAAGGTATGGAGTATTTAAGTAAAGATGTAGACAAGAAGGAACGGTGGAATTGTCTGAAGCTATAGAGACAGTTTTACCCTTTTTCTAAGTTTGCCGTCGCGTCCTTCAGTACTGTGACGCGTTTTTATATTTATTCCGCTTACTATATGTCGATTTTATAAAACCTCACAAAAACTCATATGGGAATTGAAATAGTACATACTTTGGCCATTAATCTTCTCCATAAATCGCCATAGATCCTTCCTAATGTCAATAAAATCTTCTAATCACACCCCAAAACACGTTGTAAAAATGTCTCCCAGCGCTGAAAGGGTTAAGTTAGTGAGCGTCTTGTCACCTCTGTAGCTCCATACCTGCTTTTATATTCACAATTTCCTATGACTTGAGTTGATTTAAGAAGAGGGTTTTAAGACATTTCTCTTTTTTTTTTCTTTTTTTTTTTTTTTGTGTGTGTGTGTCTGTGGGGTTTTTTACTAACTATTGAAACCTTTAAAGGACTAACAAATTAATTACCTTTTTTTTTCATTATATCAGATTCGTTGTCCTTGGTAAACATTCCCTCTCTTACATAAAATAAAGATCGCATGGAGGCGGAGATGGGCAGTTCGGACATCACTGCGTAGGGAGGCTGGTATCGCCGGCCAGCGCTCTGTACCGTTACTTCCTGCGCCACCTTAAGGGTCTCTCTCTCTCTCATGTAAATCGCCGTGCCTGATTCCTTCCCGCGCTCGGCTGTAGTGGTTGATGAGGTTCTCTGGTTCCCGTTACAGCGACGCGATAAGCTGCTAGATGCCCTTTCGCTGGTCGTCGTCGTCGTTGTTGTTTGTTGTTAGTTTATTTTTATCCTAGTGGTGTTGGTCATGATAGTAGCGGTGGTGGTGGTGGTGGTGGTGGTGGTGGTGGTGGTGGTGTTGATGGTGATGATATTTTTGGCGCGTGCATAGGAAATATTGGTGATTTATAACTTTCTCTCTCTCTCTCTCTCTCTCTCTCTCTCTCTCTCTCTCTCTCTCTCTCTCTCTCTCTCTCTCTTATCTCCTCCTC
>CM035181.1:4261748-4276774 GCA_020233015.1 Callinectes sapidus
AAACTCTCTATCTCTCTATCTATCTCTCTCTCTCTCTCTCTCTCTCTCTCTCTCTCTCTCTCTCTCTCTCTCTCTCTCTCTCTCTCTCTCTCTCTCTCTCTCTCTCTCTCCCTGCGCGTCGTTATCCCACCAGCCAAGGTCCACCAACAGCTACATACATACATACATACATACAAACATACGTACACACATACATACACTATCTCGGAGCGTTTGGTCAGTGTTGGGTGGAGGTTTTCACAAGGGATGAGGAGGCGGAGAAGCATAATTACTCCCTCCCTCCCTCTCCCTCTCTCTCCCTCCCTCCCTCCCTGCAGCTCCTCTCCATGCCTTCCTCCTAAGCATCATCCCTCCCATCAGACTCTATTCCTACATTTCGTTTCATCCGGTTTTTCCTGAAGCTTCTCACCACCACCACCACCACCACTACTTGGCACGTTTTTCCCAGATTTTTCTCTTTTTTTCCTTTATATTTTTTTGCTCCCACCTCAGACAAGCTTACCAGTTCGCGTCCTACTTTTTACGAGCAGGCATCTGTAAATGACGACCTTCTTATTGATTTCAGAGGCGCTACGAACGGTAAAGGAGGGAATATCATACTCGAGACACGTTTAAGCGAGCGAAGCGGGGACGTGGGGTTGCACATACCGGCGGAAGCTGCACGTGTAGAGACAGATGTACGTAAACACAGACTGACAGGAGACGAGAACGACATATCTCCAAGCGCAGTCATGATGATGCTGGTCTGCGCAGGGTCAGAGGTCAGCGTGAGGGGGGGGAGGGGGGAGTGGGCAGGTCGGGGTGGGTGGTGGGTGGTGGGTGGTGGTGGGTCAGGGGAAGGAAGAAGGAAGCAGGGATGGAGTCTATTGGTTGGAAGAAAAGTCACAGTATGCAGAAGTCAAGGGTGTGTGTGTGTGTGTGTGTGTGTGTGTGTGTGTGTGTGTGTGTGTGTGTGTGTGTGTGTGTGTGTGTGTGTAAATGGTCGTGTTGGTGTGTTGTTTTCCGCATTTTTCATTAGGTTATCTCTCTCTAATGTCGTCTTCCCCTCTCTCTCTCTCTCTCTCTCTCTCTCTCTCTCTCTCTCTCTCTCTCTCTCTCTCTCTCTCTCTCTCTCTCTCTCTCTCTCCTCCTGATATTCTTCAAAGTCATATTCCTCCACTCCCACCTCCACATCCTCACCACACAAGGTTAATACGCAAAAAAGAAGGATGTGAGGCTGGCTGCTGCTTCTTTTTTTACTCGGGGCAAGGGAATCATCATCCTCAGAGTGGCAACAACACTAAACCAACGCAAAAATAATCAATTAACACTCGCTATAAGGCGGATCATGAAAGAGAAGCAACAAATCGTCTCGCGTGTCGGGGTGCGCACAAGGATATTATTGATGTTCCCAATACTTCAGTGGAAATCCAGTTTTTTGCGGGGGTAGTGTAAGTTGTAAAGGAGACGAGGCGGCAAGGTCGAGGATTCAGATCACTCTTGTTTACCTCCGCACACTGGCGCTGACTTGAATGAGAAAGAGTCTGGTGTTATCATTTGCATTGAATCTTCACCGGATTTGGCAGATGAGGAGCGACAGGCGGCTATCTGGCACAACAGTCTCTTAGCGGAAACGCCCTCAGGTGCCGCACAAAAAAAACTAGAAGCACCCGGGTGGTTCACAGACGCCGAGGGTGGTTCTGAATACCCGCTAAGTGGTTTGGAGATGGATGTGGATCACTATGGCGCTTCTATCTTAAGTGGATAGTCTTTAGTGTTCTTTTTTTCACACAAGGACGATCGTAAAAGTAAAGTTCACCTGCGGCCGGCGAGAAAAAAGAACAGGATGTAAATCTAAGAAGGCATTTGGTGTGATAATGGCAGGTGGTAGGTAGTGATGCGGGAGTTGGTGTTGGTGTCCAGGCGCTAAGCATCACCAGCTGCCGGGAAGCCCTGGTATGTAGCCTTGTTGCCTTGTGCACCATCATCACCATCACACACTTTTGTTTCCTGTTACTGTTGTTGCTGTTTATATTGAGTTGCTTCGCGGATGTCTGTTATGCAGCATATCTTTAAGTGAACAGGCATGTATTGGGAATGCGGATGACTGTGATAAAGATTAGTGATTGGTGGTGATATGATCTAAAAAATAAAGAAAAATGTATATAATGATAAAATTTGACACGGTGATAAAGTTAATGAATGTTGATCATCACTATCACCATAAAATGAATAGAATGAGTCACCATAACACAAAAACGACAACAACAAATACTACTACTACTACTACTTCTAAAGAGAAACAGATGATAGCGATGGTAATAGCAGCGAAGGAATAATTGCAATTTGAGGTGCTAAAGTACTCAAGTTAGCACAGAAGTAGCGTTAGTAGCAGGAGGAGAGATTGCATCAGTAAGTGTGGCATGAGGTGCTAAACAAATGAAATTATAGCACATCAACTGCCCCCCAAAAAACATGAAAAGCAACAACGCCACACACAGCACGGCGCCACGACAACACCCATCACTCACTCTAACACTTGCTATTCCCATTCCCTTCAGAACCATACACCTGAGACGCTTCCTTCTGTCTCAGCCCCACCCTTGTCTTGCAATGCTTTTTACTGAATACCAACCCTTCGTAACCAGTCACTCCACCTGTCAAGACGTTATAAGAAAGCGCTATAAAGTATTAACGATATAACATCCAGTTAAGACAAGGATTTCTTTTCCTTTAGTACCTCTCTCTCTCTCTCTCTCTCTCTCTCTCTCTCTCTCTCTCTCTCTACAAAGGCTCATTCTCTGGTTATTTTGAATTCACTCATCCTCAACACATCCCTGACTGACCTTCCTGCTCTCTCTCTCTCTCTCTCTCTCTCTCTCTCTCTCTCTCTCTCTCTCTCTCTCTCTCTCTCTCTCTCTCTCTCTCTCTCTCTCTCTCTCTCTCTCTCTCTCTCTCTCTCTCTCTCTCTCTCTCTCTCTCTCTCTCTCTCTGTCTATTATTTCCTGTTCTTCCACGCGTAGCATTAGCGGTGGTGGTTTGTAATGTCACTACAGACTTTCACTTTAAACCTGCATATTTTCTGGTATTTGTTTTTCTCTCTCATCCTTACATCTTACTTCTTACATTAGACTGAATCATCCTATATTATTTTTTGAGCTTTTCCTTTTTTTTTTTTTTTTTTCAGAGTTACGTCAAATCTTTCCTTTACTTATTTATCTCTAGTAATTTTCTTCCTTCATTCTCACTGTAGATTCAATTTCTCTCCTTTTCTATTTAATCGCTACAGTACTTGGAAATACTTTTATCACGAGTTTCCGGCGTGGTTAGACGAATTCATTGATATTAGGAAGGGTCTACGGAAGTCAGATAATTAGTAGAAAGTCTGTACTATTTCAATTCCCGCATGAGTTTCTGAAGCTGTATAAAATCGACAAATAATAAGCTGAATGAATACGAAAATGCATCCCAGTACTGAAGGGGTTAAGTTGCATTATATCACAAGTTATTGTTTCGATGGAAGTGTTGTGCTTTATTATCAATCTGGCTTCTATTAGTTATTGTGTTTTAAATCACCGTAATATACAGCAAATCATTGTGTTTTGCTGCAGAAATATTGAGTTCTTCACGCACATCCTTTCCTATAATTCATTCATCATTACTTGCTTTTTACTCTTTTGACTCCCTCAGTCCTGCCATTCCTCAGTAACCACCACCAAAGCCGACGTGTAGATGGCGCTGCTTCCACTGGCTCCACTCCTTATCCACAGTCCACCAGCCAGTTAGTTCCAAGTGTTCCCCTTCTGACAAATTGGCTCATTCATCGACGGCTCAGTGGCTTCCTTTCCTCTCTGATCCCAAGCTACTGGATTCTAATTACCCTTCTCTCTATTTCAAGCTTCATTCTTAAATCCCCTTCCTTACTTTTTTATCCTCTTAAACCGAACTTTCATTAACTATTCTCCTACTCATCAATTTCTACATCAACTTTTCCTCTTGTCTAAATTAGCCATATCGCCTCTAATTATGTTTCAATCTTTAATCACAACAGTCCACTATTATTTATTATTACGCATCTTCTCCTTACATAAATTGGTCCTCATCTCATCACAGTCATCTTTCCCTTCATACGCTATCCTACCCCGTCTCACCCACCGTCTCCTCATCCACAGTGCAAACCTCATTACCGTCATCTTCACCCTTGAACCTCCAATACTCCTCTTGTCCAGCTGATTTTCACTGCCCCGCCTCCATCCCAGCGTCCCCAGACCACCTCACGTTTCTTGGGAGAGGCAACACTTCCCAGAAAGACCTTCGTTTCGTGTTCCTTTGGTCACACGGTCCTGAGAGCTCTTTAAAAGTTCCTCGGCCCCTTCAGCCCTCACCGCCGCCCTCTCATCCTCGCTCCGTAACCATCCGGTACTTCTAGCTTGGTGTGTGACCCGATGTTACTTTCCGGCTTGTGTTCGTCAAGACCTGTTGTGGTCAAGGTGGGAGGCGGGTACCGGAAAGAGTGGTTGTGGTTGGTTCTTTGCGGGCTCAGTGTTCAGTAGCCATGCAGCGCGCCAGGCCTTCGTAAGCTTGAGGCGGTAAATGACAACACTAATGAGGACAATATTGACAGATGAGAGATGGTTCAAATAATGATGAGTGACGGCTGAGGCAGCAGTGAATAACTCCACAATAAAAGCCATCATGACGGGACCCAAAATTTATGAAGTTGTAACATGTGAAACTTTATGTAAGGTGAATGTCATCGTTATTAGCGCTGACAACACCATTACTGGACGGCGCTTCATAAAAACCTCAAATAAAACTAATGACAATAACAATGTTTATGAAAAGCAAGGCAGTCAGGCGAGGCGGCGGCGTGGCATGGACTGCTACCCGCGCCTCGAGGGTTGCCGGCCGGTGGGCAGCGGCGACGGCCTAGAGAGGAGGAGGCGTGAGGGCATTAGTCCCGAGCCGCGCCTCCCTTCCATGTGAAATGCTGGGGTGTTGCGGCGCCGCGTCATCTTCACGGTGTTACGGAATGAATGTGGACTCATTACACTCCGAAGCAGTGAATCTCAAGACCATTAAGCCGTCAATTACGAAAAGGGCTGGAAGGATCAACGGAAAATTCGCGCAAAAGAAGCCATAATTTAAAAGTCCTTGAAAAAAAAAACAAGGAAAAAAACCCCTATTTGCATACCTGCCACTAAGTAAACGGTTGAGAAAAAGGCTCGTCATCAATATCATCACCACTGAAAAAATAAAAACCAGTCTAAAATAAAGAGAAATGAAAGTTCGAGGCGTCGCTAAGTGTAAAGTGAGCGGAAGACGCCAGGCAGTGGAGATGTGCAGATCGCCTTGTTCCTGCGTCTTTCAAGTCTTCCTGTGAGGCAAGGGAGTGAGTGCTGCGTCAGGAGGAGGAGGAGGAGGAGGAGGAGGAGGAGGAGGAGAAGGAGGAGGAGGAGGAGGAGGAGGAGGAGGAGGAGGAGGAGAAGCGCAGTACTGAGGCAAGACAAGACCTGAGGGAGGGGACATTTGCGACAAATCTTCGCTTGACAGTAATCACTTTATCAACAAATTTATCGACCATAGAGGGAAGTTCATCATGGGGCGACGCTGTTACAGAGAGAGAGAGAGAGAGAGAGAGAGAGAGAGAGAGAGAGAGGAGAGAGAGAGAGGATGAATGAGAAGAGATTGGGGAGGCTGACCCTTCCTCTCCTCTCCCTTCAGCGGTGCACAGTCATGCTAAGTGAGGAACAAAACGTCTGAGAGGGTTTGTTGCCTCTTCACGCTACGCTGCCCCGGCGGAGGTGGATGCGGCCTCTCCTCGCGCATTCTTCTTTGATACTGACCTCATTGCCTTTTTATTAGCTTTCTGTGTGGAGGAAGAAGGAACGTGTGAGAGACTGCCGGCGGATGATGTGTGGGAGTGTGCGCCGCTTGTGTGGGGTGGAGCGAAAGGGAGGGATGGATGGAGGGAGGGAGGGAGGGGAGGTAAGAGGAGATGGAAGGCGCCAGGGAGGTAAGGAGGGTGGAAAGGTGACTATGAGTATTGAGGCGAGAATGGAAGCGAGGGACACTTGAAGGAAGAGGAATGAAGGCGGAAGTCGGGGGTTGAGGCGACCGACCTGCGTTGATAGGCTAAAACACATGCCTGGAAGTAATTTAAACAGGCACCCCCCAAAAAATAAATAAATAAAGACAAAAATGTACTGAAAAAGCGCCCCCCCTAAAAAAGATTAATAAGCTGGAAAGGACAGTTTACACGAAAGTGAGCGAAATGCTGTAGGTGTTGAGGAGAAAGAGAAAAAGTACGGAAGGATGAGAACACGGAAGTGGCGAGAAGAGTGAGAAGGAGGGCCTAGCGGTGATGATGGGAGGTGCTGGGTGGGGGGGTGGTAAGGTGGGGGTGGGGGACATGGAGGTACTAGGTGGCGGGAGGCGCAGGGAGGAGAGGTCAGGCCGGGTGAAGGGGGTCCGCGCTGTGAAACATTGGACAGACGCGCCGTTGGGGACTGGTCAGGCCGCACCGCCTTTCCAGACCCGCCGTCTCGCCTGGAGCTTCAAATCACCTGTTTATATTAATGCGTCGTGGACACACTGCGCGTATCTCATCCCCCATAGCGCGCGAAATGAAGTTACCCGCCTGATATTTTAGAGAGGGAGACTGCACGACCTCAATGCTTCCTGCTCTACTGCAACGTCTTACTCCAACGCGCGGGCAGGGAGAAAGGGAGGTAGGGAGAAGGGACGACCATTAGGGAGACTGTGTTGGTGGTGAAGAACGTGAAGCAGTAATACGGAGTTGTAGGGTGACTCTAGGCCCAGTGGAGGGTTACGTAAAGGTGAGGATGTGAGGTCTAGGGAGGGCTGGTCAGGTGTGGGATGCAGGCGGACAGGAGGTGTGGACGAGGTTAACCAGACCTAGTTCCCAACACCCCTACACATCACCTCCCCCCCCACCCCCCACCTTCATCCACGCCCCCTTCCTCGTCCTCCTCTTCCTCCTCAGCCTCATCTTCGCTTTCTCGTTCTTAGCTATGCACATTCTCCCTCTCTTTCCTTCAGCCATTATTCTCCTCACGTTCTCCTAGTGTTTTAGCATTTCCTTCCCACCACCTGGTGTTTCCTTGTCTTCCTTTGTTTCTCATTTCCTCGTATATTGTTACGCGTTTTGATTTGCAGGAGAAAATTGGATTATTAAAAAGATGGAGGACAACGATCTTGGTGATAAGAAGCAAAAACTTAATTCGTTTTCAGTAAGGACTATTGTAAGATACGGATACTTTTCTTTCTTTTAACACGAGAAACGTGTTTGTGCTGTAAAATCAATATTATTAATTAAAGGGTCAAGACTTTCGAAAACATTTCTTTCAGCAAAAACCGAACCCGTATCAAGATGTAAGTTAATAAACAATCGTGCAATTCTCTCACGAGCTGAAGTTTCCACGGTTACTGAGGTAATAGGGAGACGCGTGGCGAGGCGGCAGCGGCGGCACGCCACAGACAGAGACTGACTGTGTTTAAAGAACTCAGGCTCGGTCCGTTAAGTCCACTCCCCTTTACCCGCGTCGACTGGTTCCGAGACCGTCGCGTCGCCCATTGTGTCCTCGCGTCAAGAGCGTGTGGTATGGAACCACGAGGCCGCCGCGCTGTGCACTCACTGCCTTATCAGCGTAACATCTGCGGTGGACGGCGATGGTGCACGAAAAGGCTGATATTATTCTCTCTTTCTCTCTCTCTCTCTCTCTCTCTCTCTCTCTCTCTCTCTCTCTCTCTCTCTCTCTCTCTCTCTCTCTCTCTCTCTCTCTCTCTCTTCGTCTTCCACATTTCATTTCTATTACCCATATAAATGAAGGACTTATCACATCTTGACTTCCAAACAAAAGCAATATTGGTAAAAACAGCAAAACTAGACCATCCACTCCTAAGGAATATAGTGCACACTCACATCCAAGAGAGCAAATCTGATCTCTTCCGTGCACCACAACAAACCTTGCCAGAAACTCGTTCCTTTTCTCTCAGGAAGAATGCTGCTGCCTTCTTACGGGGTTTACCGCGTGCTTTTAAGAAATGTCTGAAAACGAGAATGTTAACGTGACTAAATTTTAATTTCCTCCACTTCTTTCTCTCTTGCAAACCAGGAAAACCAGCAGGAAAATAAAATGTTGGTAAATACAATTAACTCGGATCAAATCATTGTATTACGAACGGTAGGAAAGAAAACAACGAGACCTGAGACTGGAAGCTCAGTTCAAACCGCATAACACAATGGCTGTGGATAAAACGATTCTCCACAACAACACAATAATCAGCAGCAAAACAAGAATGATTTGCTGAATATTACGATAACATAGAACACAATAACTAGAAAAAAAAAAAAGTAAAAAATCTCAAGATAAAACAACACTTCCAACGAAACAAAATAACTTGCAGCCTAGCCTAACTTGACCCCTTCAGTAGTGGGAGGCATTTTCATATTTCATCATGCTCAATATTTGTCGATCTCATACAGCTTCAGAAACTCATGTGGGGGATGAAAGTGGTGTAGATTTTGGTCACTAATCTTCTTATCACCAAAGACCCTTCTTAACATCAACAAAATCGTCTAATCACACTCAAAACTCGTGGTGAAAACGTATCCCGGTACTAAAGAGACACAAACACAGTAAAAATCACGATAATATACAATAACAACAAGAAAGAACCACAATAACTACCAGCAGATCCCAATAACTTTGCGGAACACAGCCCCATACGTTATTGAGAAGCCACTAATTTGTAACTCCTCGTCTGGTCGTGCAGCGGCGGACGATAAGGCGCTGTAGACCCGTACATCACTCCAAGGCGAGGTGTGTTTTATACCGCTCACTTTCTAACTTATGTGGCAGAACAACACCTCGTCTGTGCCATAGAGATTGTGAGTCGTTTATTTATACGAAATTGGCTCCCCTCTCTCCCTCTCCCTCTCTCTCTCTCTCTCTCTCTCTCTCTCTCTCTCTCTCTCTCTCTCTCTCTCTCTCTCTCTCTCTCTCTCTCTCAATACCTGTACCTGTCTACCTTTGCTCATCCAATATATAGTCCTGGTGTTTGTTTGGCCTGTATACAAGGCAAGGGTCTCCGAGTATTTATCAGAACATCTTGAGAAAGCTTCCCTATTCTTCACAAATGTATTTAGGAAGACTTGGTTAAGCAGCGCAGACAAGAGAGAGAGAGAGAGAGAGAGAGAGAGAGAGAGAGAGAGAGAGAGAGAGAGAGAGAGAGAGAGAGAGAGAGAGAGAGAATAGCAGTGGTAGACAAGAAAGAAAAAAAGAAAGAATCAACGGCTGAAGAAATACAATACAATACAATCTCTCACTCACTCACTCTCTCTCTGCCAAAAGTCCCCAGTGAGCACAAACACATTCACCAACTCCTCCAGAGCTCCTTGGCGTCCTCTACCAACATCCTCTGCACCCACACACAAACACCCTCCAGGCTTCGACACCCTCTCAGATGGCCGGGGGTGGGCGCCAGGTGGACGGGGAAGGGCCGGAGGGGAGGGGGTATACAGAGAGACACCAGAACGAGAGGTAGGGATGGGTGGGGGTGGGAGAGAGAGAGAAAGAAGAAGAACCACCTCCTGGGCGCCAGTTCCTGCTTCCTTTCTGTCATGTAAACTTCGCGTGTCGGGTCGTAAAAACACTGGAAACTTAACCACGGTGGGGTGACTGGGCGCTCGTGAAAAGTGAGGGAGGAGGAGGACGAGGAGGAGGGAGGGTACTGGCGAAGGGAGAGGTATGGGGAGGAATGGAGGTGGACTGGGTACTGTAGGGTGGGGAGAGAGAGGGAGGGGAGAAAGGCAATGTGAACGTTAGGTGTATAGAGAAAAGGGGAAAGTTTTGAGGGAAGACTCAATAAACTAAAGTGATGGATAATACCTCAGAGTCGTGAAGGAGGAGGAGGAGGAGGAGGAGGAGGAGGAGGAAGAGGTGGTGGTGGAAGGGAATAATTGCAGCCTGGGGTGATACTTGATTTTACTTTATGCTGTTTGTGTGTGTGTGTGTGTGTGTGTGTGTGTGTGTGTGTGTGTGTGTGGAGGGAGTGGGACTGGGGGTCACATGGGCGTGAATATATTCGTCCTGATCCGTGTGCGAGTCTCTCTAACTTTCACACTAACTCATGTGTACGTGTGGAGAGAAATTCCTCCCGTAGTAAAGTGAGGAATTAAATTAGTAGGGGAAGGCAGGCGAGACGAGGCGAGGTGAAGGATGGAGAGAGGAAGCAGAGAAGAAAAAAAAGGACGAGGAAAGCTATGGAGGAATATAGTTAAAAGAGACATTCATTCAGGAGAGAGATGATAATGATGACGTCTGTGACATGATGGACTAAATCTCATGTTTTGTGAACTGGCGGATTAAGTAAACGAGAAACACACCAAGTCAACTCAAAGATGTCTAGGATATCCTCATGTTTTTAAGACGTTTTCAATAATAAAGAAGTCTAATCTTAAAAGAAAATAACAATAACCCTTCGAGAAAAGAGTGAAGTCACATGTATAGGGAGGAAATCATAGCCTTTTCCTATGATCTCTGCCCTGGAAACACGGATGCTAATCATGTCCCCGCGAAAAAGGCAACACACAATACCACCCGAACATCACCTAATTAGATAACCTGCGGCGACAGTGTTCCTTGCGTCAACACACCCCGGGCGGCATTACGCAACCCTCCAGCACCGTTACCTCCATGACTCGCCTCGCCTTCAGATCAGCTCACATTACTAGTACACGCGCGCACCACTTACTCCCACACCTCGAGTGGCCAGACGTGTTGAGGAAGAAGAGCAAAAACAACAATGGGAAGGCGGCCGCGTCCCTCTCCCCCTCTCCCCTCCTCCCCATCCCAGCCGCTGCCCGGAGATGGACCGCTGATGTCCGATGGGAAGCAGGCGGTCCTTATCTTGGGCCGGGAGGAGCCTAAGCCGATTTCATGGGTCTCTTGGTGGAGGCCGGAGTGAGGAGGCCATTGAGGGCGCCTGCTCCTGATGCGTTCCGGTCTGGTGGTCACGTGACGCTTCAGGTAACGTGCGCACATGGCCCACCCAATGCCGCCCTTACGTAATGGTGAGAAGAGCCGCCTCAGCTGACACCATTAATGGACTCTTGTCGGCTGCACTTCACTTCTACTGTGTCTCGCTTGTGCTTCATTCCGCCTCTTGTACTTTATCATTGTTGGTGGTAATAGTGGCGGTGGTGGTGGTGGTGGTGGTGGTAGTAGTAGTAGTAGTAGTAGTAGTAGTAGTAGTAGTAGTAGTAGTAATAGTAGTAGTAGTAGTAGTAGTAGTAGTAGTAGTAGTAGTAGTATTTGTTGTTCTTGTTATTGTTGGTGTTGTTGTTGGTAGTGGTGTTATTGTTGTTTCTCTCGTTGGACAAACATTATCACCACATTTTTTTTCCCCCCTCACGCTGCAAAGTATTTTCGTATTCAGCGAGTACCTTTCTCTTCCAGCTTTTAACCTGCAATGTAAAAGGCGTCGAGCAAATGGCTCTTCCACCTGTGTGTCCATCTCTCTCTCTCTCTCTCTCTCTCTCTCTCTCTCTCTCTCTCTCTCTCTCTCTCTCTCTCTCTCTCTCTCTCTCTCTCTCTCATCTGACCCGGGAGCGCGATACACTTGGCTTAACTTGAAAGATTTGCTCCGCGAGGGATTTGAGCCCGAGATATGCGGGGATTGACTTCCTTGGCTCCAGGAGGTGTGGGTCCTTCCCTCGCTCCGCCACCTCGCGTGCGGGGCGGCGGCGGCGGGGGCGGGGGCGAGGGAGCAACGGTAGGAGCAAAGAACGTGAGTGCAGAAGCAAGATGATGGAGATGGAAAAAGTGGAAGAAACGAGAAAGGTGAAAAGAAGAAAAAATAAAGTGTTAAGTTGAAGGGATATGAAAAAGAGTGAAAGGAATGAAGGTAAGAAAGATGTGGTAAGGGATAGTGAGCGTTGCAGGGCAGGAGAGAATGAGAAAGAGGAAAACAGGTGCGTGTGTGAATAAGCTTGTATAAATAGTATGAAAGAAAGTGGCAAGGAAAAAAAAGAAGTCGGGTCACTTGTTAAGACACACACGAGATTATGTGATGAGATTGTAACAAAAACACACGAATATGTAGATATCAAACACTCGACTTTAGTGTCTGAATCCAAAACGAATCGCAGGGCGTTGCGGGAAACGTTAACATTCGCTGTGTTCACCAAGGCGGCGATCCATCAACGCTTTATTTGGAAAATCTTTACCGACAACCTCCTGGCTGTCGGTGGGGTGTATCTTCGACTCGTGTGTTCCAGTCCTGGCCAAGAATGAGTTGATTTAGTTTAAGAAGCACGCACTACTGCACCGCTCGCTCCTGTGGCTTGGTGTCTAAGTAACCACGGCGGGTAGTCCTGATCTATAACAGGTGCGCTCAGCCCTTGTTTATGTACACTGCAGCCATGTTCAACGCTTCATGTCAGGCGGCCTTACACAACACTCTAGCTGGCAAAGATTGAAATATATAAAAGTCTAGTCTTAACTTTAATTTGTCCTCATATAGACAAATGTTGGATTTGCCACCGAGACTGAGGACGAGACATTTTTTTCCCCCTAACATTTTCTGAGTTATGTTGCTGCACCTGACGTTTTTATGTGACGTTTTAAGATGACGAATAGCGTGAGACAAAGAGGACTGGGGAACGCCGGGGGGATGACGAGCTGGGGATGGAGAAAAGTGAGGAAGAAACGACTGGGAGGACAGGATGAGAGTGACTGGGGAAAGAAAAAGAGTAGTGGGTAGAGTGAAGGAGAGGATGCGACGCGTAAACACGAGCACGAACAGGTGACACGAGCCAGCCAGGTACAGCAGGCGATGGGGGAGACAGGCAGGGGTGCAGTGGGCCGGCGCGAGCACTGAGCAGGACCCAGATGTGCCTGCTGGGGCCGTGAGAAGTTAGATCCTCCTGGAGTGAATTAGGATCATCACAGAATTTCTTGGTTTTCTCTTTCTTCCATCCTCCCTTTGCGTCTCCTCCCCATCCCATCTCCCCTCCTCTTCTTCTACCTCCTCCCCACCCTCCTGTAAACACCTCCATAAACCTTGTCTTTCTCTCTTCTCTCCATTTTCTTTTTCTTTATTAATTTTTGGTTTCTTTCGCCCGTGGTCCCAAGCCAATTAGTGGGTGTATGAAGTCTTTTCTTCTCTCATTAGTTACCCTCACTTTCCTCTGTCTCATGGCGGTCATCCCTAACGCCCTATTCATCATCTTTAACTCTCATGTGTGCTCTCCCCTCCTCACGACAACCCTACACGCCCCCGGCTCATTCCCACATGCCCTCTCACCACCACTCCATTCCACTCGCGCTCCACCACTCCACCCTCTGCCACTTTCCACCTCACATCACTCCTCGACACTCCCCCATTCTCAAGTGTCCTTCCCACACCCACATTCGCTGATCTGGGTGACCCTTTCGCCCCTTCTCCCGCCCTGATTGTCCTGTTCCCCTGACAGAGCACACCCTGAAAGCCGTCCCGAGCACTGTCCCAACACCTCTAATTTGAGCACTGGGGCGGCCGGGGGAGATTTGTGCGTGCGGGGGAGGCTGCGGCGACTGGAGGGCTGGGGAGTCTGCAGTCGTATTTCTCGCAGATTCCAGATCGTAATCTCACGTTATTAGATCTCTCGTGATGTTTGTGGTGGGGCGAGGGAGGGAGGAGGAGGCAGAGGGAGGGAGGGAGGAAAGACGGGAGAGAGGGAGAGAGAGAAATGAGTGTGGTATTCGTGTTGCGAAGAATGAAAGGGGTTGAGAGAGGGAGGGAGGGAGGGAGAGAGGGAGGGCTGGTGGCGTGCGTGGTGGAGGGATGGGAGACAAGGGATGGTAGTGAAAAGCGAGATGTAGAACTTATACGAGGTCAGGGGTTGGAAACACGGCAAGGGTGGAAAGCAGAGGAAAGTTGAAGAAGGAGAAGGAGGAGGAGAAGGAAGCAACAGCAGCAAGGACAAAGCATGAAAATCAATGAGATCCTTTTTTTTATAAGAGAGAAGCTTGAAAAGACGGAGGTAAAATAAAAACAGTGAGGATAGCAGGTGTGAGAGGCAAAAGCAAGGCAAAAATGGAGGCGGGGGAAGGCGAAACAATAATGGGTGAAGAAACTCCTCACCGCACCGAAAAATAGAGAGAAAAAAATTATTGGATATAAAACACTGACCTTATTATTATGACCTCTCCCTCTCCAGCACTCTTCCTGCCCTAGCCTGGCCCATGACCCTTGCCCCCACCACCTGAGCCTCTACACCCACCCCCACCCCTGACAGCCCCATTCACCCTTCCCTTCTCATGCCCCCCTCCCGCCCCCCCAGTCATCGTCCCTTCCTCTACTACTCTCCTAAGCTCATATTCTCCATCATATTTTTTCCCCCACCTGATTAACTAAGGAAACTTGTTATATTCTTCCCGTGTTTTGCTCTTAAATAAAATGGATAATAGATGTTGAGGTCAAACGTGTTGAGAGAGATATTTTTTTTTTTTTTGTGGTCGATGTTTACTTCGTCTCCTTCTTATTGTGCGATTGAATTTTATGGACGAAATCATAAAAGAGAAATTAAAACCCTTCTTCACGATGGGAGAGGAGCATTCCGTGCACACCCTGTCAGTCGGCGGATACGTGTTCTCATGCACGTAAACGACCCTGAGGCCTCGCGTGCACATTAAGCCTCGCCGCTAATTAACATACATCCAGGTGAGTTAAGGGACCACCCCCCCCCCTACCCCCCCACACACACACACTGCCCTTGGGTGACGCTATATTAACACCTGAAACGATGACGTCAATGAGGTCTGATTGAGTGCGATTAATCATGTAAATTCGTGGCCGCGCTCACCAATCACCACGACCACGACCCGCGACCATATCAGAGGAGAGACGGGGCTCCTCAGTCGGCCCTTTCAGCGATTGGAGCCCCTAGTCACACGAGAGAGAGAGAGAGAGAGAGAGAGAGAGAGAGAGAGAGAGAGAGAGAGAGAGAGAGAGAGAGAGAGAGAGAGAGAGAGAGAGAG
>CM035181.1:4373223-4388361 GCA_020233015.1 Callinectes sapidus
GAGAGAGAGAGAGAGAGAGAACACACACATACACACACACCTTTCAAACTAAGGGTATCCAATTAAAAAGAATAGAATAAAAACATTACACACGCCATTACAACCCCACCACAAAATTAATGTGATATTAAGTCGAACAGATAGGTGAAGCAGCCGTTACCTCCTCCCCCTCCCCCTCCTCCTCCTCCTCCTCCTCCTCCTCCTCCTCCTCCTCCTCCTCCTCCTCCTCCTCCTCCTCCTCCTCCTCCTCCTCCTCCCCCTCCCCCCTCCTCCTCCTCCTCCTCCTGGCACACCTGTGAAGATTTATCCATTGTATTCACATCACTCGGGCGCCGCCGTGAGCTCGACTCTGATGTATTGGAGGATTCAATTATGTATGTGTTGTATATTGTGGCGATAGGCAGCGCTGGGGGGGAGGGAGGGGGGGAGGGAAGGGGGTAGAGAGGGGACGAGGGGAGGAGAGAAAAGAGGGATATTTGTAGGGAAAACACACACTCTCTCTCTCTCTCTCTCTCTCTCTCTCTCTCTCTCTCTCTCTCTCTCTCTCTCTCTCTCTCTCTCTCTCTCTCTCTCTCTCTCTCTAACATCGCTCTGCTTCATATTCTCCTCCTCCACTCCCACTTTTCTCCCTCCACGACACTTACCACTCCCTCTCTCCCGCCCTCACTCACTCACTCACTCTTCCTCCCCCCTCTCCCTCTCCCTCTCCCTCTCCCTCTCTTCAGGCACCAATTTGTCTAGGTTTGCCTTCAACGGGGGTCCATCTGCTGTCGGAGAAGCGAGGCGGTGGGTGTTCCAATTACCTGTGAGTGTGTGTGTGTGTGTGTGTGTGTGTGTGTGTGTGTGTGTGTGTGTGTGTGTGTGTGTGTGTGTGTGTGTGAAATGTTTTTGTTGTACCATATCACTGTCTCGTTTATCATCATTGTCAGTTATTACTCGTGCAGTGGAGGAAAAGAGAGAGAGAGAGAGAGAGAGAGAGAGAGAGAGAGAGAGAGAGAGAGAGAGAGAGAGAGAGAGAGAGAGAGAGAGAGAGAGAGAGAAAGCACAGGAGCATTTGTGAGGGTGGGAAAGCGGAGGGGAGGGGAAGGGTGGGAAAGCGGAGGGGAGGGGAGGGGAGGGGAGGGGAGGGGAGAGGAGGGGGAAAAGAAAGAACAAGGAAGCATAGGTGATGAGGATGTCTGAAGAGAGCAAACTAGAGGTACACTTTCACCATTCTTTCTCTGGGATTCACTCGTCATGGCTTTCATCCGACAAAAGTCAATAAAATCATCTACTTGCACCCCCAAAACTCGTGGTAAAAATGTGTCCCAGTACTGAAGGGTTTAAATACAGGACTAATATTTTGCGTCGTCTCTGAACCGCTAATAAAAAGACGGAAGGATAGTTGTTGAAATGATTCTGTTTCTTCATTAAATAGGTATATTGTAGTGATGAGTAGTGTGGGTAAGAAAGGGAAGGAAAGGGAGGGAAGGAGAAGGAGAGGGATGAGGGGAAGAGGAGGAGAAAAAGGGATATTGTTATAGGAAAAACGCTCTCACTCTCTCTCACACACACACATCACTCTTTCATATTCTAATCCTCCATTCTCTCTCTAAATAAGTCAATAAATAGATAAATAAGAAGCATTGAGTCGTATTATCATTTGCAGCGAAGGAATACTACACATCTCTCTCTCTCTCTCTCTCTCTCTCTCTCTCTCTCTCTCTCTCTCACACACACACACACATCACTCTGTTTCATATTCTAATCCTCCATTCTCTCTCTCTCTTTCTCTAAAAAAACAAACCCTCAATAAGTAAATAAATAAGAAGCATTGAATCGTATAATCATTTGCAGCAAAGATATACTACTACACACATCCAAGCTTTCCTTCAAGATCAAGCATAGTGTGTCCCGCTCTCACCGCCACCATTGTTGTGCTGCACCAGGACCGTCGGCAGTGGCTTGCTAACACGGGCTATCTTGGCTGGACTCTTAGGACTGGTTTTCACGGCCTAGTGTGATTTTAGCTCTGCCCTTAAAAGCACATCTTGATTCTTTATATCAGGTAGATTGAAAAGAAGCGACTCCTCAATGGTACTTCAACTTTCTTACGTCTTGTTTGTGTCTAGAATTAGGTATATCTTCTTTTTTTCTCAATTTTTATGTTTATGTTTAGTTGGGCAATGTTCAATAAAAGTAAAAACCCAACTGAATAAATTAGATAAATTATATCAGTTAGATTGGAAAGTGTGACTGTTCAGTGGTGCTTCAACTTTCTAACTTCTTGTTTATGTCTAGAGTTGACCATCTTCTTTCATTTTTTTCATGTTTACGTTAACATTTAGGTAGTCAAAGATCAATAAAAGTAAATATCCAACTGAATAAATTGAATAAATTATATCAGTTAGATTGGAAAGTGCCACAGCTCAATGGTGCTTCTACTTTCTTAAGTCTTGCATAGATCTAGAAATAGGTATCTCTTTTACGTTCAAATTTAGTGTGCCAAAGGTGAAAAAAAAGTAAACAACCAACTGAATAAATGAATAATGCTAAATTACCACTCCCCGAAAAAAAGACATAAAAAATGACACCAACCAGGCTAGCCAATTCAAATTTACTCACTACGTCAACTACGGAGGCAAGGCAAGCAAGTTATACTCCTCACATATTCATATTCAAACACTATCACCCGCTGGAGTCTAAAGGCCTTCCTGTGGGTGGGCTGTGAACATCCCCGGGAAAAAACTATGTCCTGCTGTCCAGCCTCATTATCGCTGATTTCCTTTCACCAAGCTACACCCACTCACGTGTCGCCTGGGCCCCATCACCGCCCTCTGCCCATCACGTCTCTCCCGCCACGCCACTACATCACCCCGGCACACCCGAGGAAGGGCCAATGAACCTCCAGTACGGCCGCAGGTCAGGGTACGAACACGAGTAGGTCTTGGGCGTGTTTGGTGCGACGTCATGAGTCCAGCGTGGCACAACTATTCCATGCGGCGGCCGCGTAACGGGACATTTATTGGTCCTAAGCGGGGAATTTGACACTCGGGTGAGAGTTCATTGCTACGGGGGCTCAAGATCATTATTATTCAGCTCCGAATCTCTCTCTCTCTCTCTCTCTCTCTCTCTCTCTCTCTCTCTCTCTCTCTCTCTCTCTGTCGTTTTTGCATATCATCTTCGACTATCATCGTTTTTCTTCCATCCATACTCTTGGTTTCCTGGACTTTATTATTCATGAGTCGGAGCGTTATCCTTTCCGCCACCCCTCCCCTCCTTCCCCGCCCCACCGCCAGCCACCTCCCCTTGACCCTCCCCTGGCCCTCCTCCCTCCTACCAAGCCCAGGCACTCCTGCTGTCCCTTTAACAATCGCCGCAAACCTTTTCCCAGACAAATAAGGTGTGGCAAAAATGCATTCACAGGAAGAATATTGACGATTCTGTTTTCTGAAGGAGGATCAGATGGAAGAGGAGGAGGAGAGAGGAGGAGGAGGAGGAGGAAGAGGAGGAGAAAGGAGGAGGAGGAGGATGGAAAAAGAATAAAATGAAAAGAGGAGGGTCATGAAGAAGACAGTGACGATGTAAGTTTGTCAGTGAGTGTGTCTGTTACTGGCATATTTCCCTCTGCTTACCGCTATGGCTGGTGACGGCATAACCTTTTCTGATTCTACCCTTACTTTTATGGAGCGTGATCGGCTGGCCATTAAAGTGATTTCTTCCTCATTCATTACAATTATAAAGGTTCTTAATTCGGCACCGCAGAAAAAGCGAACACACTCACGTTGCTCTGTCTCTCACTGGTTTGTGGGCAATGTCTTCTTGTGGTACAGTGGATCCTCGTCTGCTCCGGGGGCTAAGAGATCATCCAGCGCATGGGTTCGAATACTGACAATAGTCCGAGGAGAGATTGGGTATCCACTCGGGGTAACGGTTTCTCCTTTAGCCCATAAATTCCCATAAAAAAGCCCACATTGTTTAAATTAAAAAAATAGGAGTTCTTCATTAGATGGTCTTCTTTAGCCCATAAATTCTCGTAAAAAAGCTTACATTTACAGATAAAATAAAAATGTAAAGCGCCGATTCCTGACTATCTGTAAAAATAAAGAAGATAAATCTGTGAGGCTGATTGTCCAATAGCAATGCACTTGAATTTCAATGCACAAGGACAGAGGAGTGACAACTGTTATCTGTGGCCAACGGGAAATACTTATTGAGAAACCTGACTAGCGCAATATAGCAACATTGTAAATACAGGCTCGCGACGTATTCAACAAGTTTACCAGTGTTCATGGTGAAGTAATGCTAATCTTTGAACAACACTCAGTTTCAGGTCTTAAATACCGCCAACTTTCCATTAATTTTGTTTCTAATTATGATCCTTTTTTTAGATTCCTTTGGCTTTAAGTGAGTGTCTCTTACTTTACATGAACGCGCAAACTAACAACACTAACAAAACCGTCTCTACTGTCATGAGAATAAAGAATGGCAACAAAAAAATAAGAAACTAATGACACAGCCGACAAGGAGACTTAACAAATGGCAACAAGAGAGAGAGAGAATATCAAAATGAGGTAAAGATTTCTAATGAGAGCTTTAACAAATTAGAAGTCATCTCTATCTGAAGGAAGGAGAAGGAAAAGGAGGTGCAGATGCGGCAAGGAGACAATGAAAGGGGAGGGAGGGGATCTGCATGCAGCTATGGCTATCACATTAGGTGCCCGTCGCTAACTGCTTGCAAGGGACGGAACACGGAGGAGGCGGATTAATTCACCTATCCTAACTCCCTCCCTTCATCTCCCCCCATCCTTCACCTTTCCCCTTACTATTACTCTCTAGCTCGCGTCACCTTCCTCTTTTCCTTCCTTGCCATTTCGTATGCTTCGCCGACGTGTACGAATGAAAATCAAGGAAATCAACCATCAACACTTCATGCTTTCTCCTCAAAACGAATTAGGATACATTACATTTCAAGGCTCAAGGGACATTAGCAATTCTTTGGTTGTGAGTACATCGAGGGTTTGCAGGAGAAAATGTGGCATGATGATCTCCAGTAATCCCTTAAAAATTTCATATCAACCTTTATTTTATTTCGCCACAGCGTTACAGTTGGCAGTAGGCAGCTAACTTGCCCATATGCCCACATCCACAGAACTCAGCTAAACTAAAGTCAAGCGCAGGGGCAGGGAGGCGCCCACCGCCCAGTGACGTCACTCACAGCTGATGACGTCACAGCTGATGACGTCACAGCTCAATATTTACGTAGCGCAAACCATTTTGAAAATGACCCCTCGATAAAACGATGACAGACCAATCTATTGCATCTGTTTCGACGCGATAAATAGGATAACTAATTCCCAAAGTACAAACACACTCCTAACAAGACAAATTCTTAAGAAATTCTACGGGAAAAAAACGTTTTTTTGAAAATATGATACTTTTGAACACTCGTTAAATACCCCCTAACTGCCAATTCAACGGAACCAAAACACATTTCAAAATAATCGATCCATTATTCTTCATTATTTTTAACACTTTGGAGTGATTCAGAGGCAGAAATAAATTGTTGAGAGGCTGATAATGAAGTTTCTAATGTAATATTGACATCGCTGAATAACACAGTTCCTCTCCACTCACTTCACTCAACTGTACACACAAAACATCACTGTATATGAACTATCTTTTGCCATTAATAACAACTTAATACAACCTCTAATAAAAAAAGTGCATTGGGCGTTGCAAGAAATTTAGCGCAGAAATGCCCCCTTATTTCCCCCCCAATACCGCCCACCACAGCCACCTCCACCACACACACGCACGCAAATCACTCCAAACACGCCACAGTACTCATAAAAAGCCTTAAATGTGACTATTGATCCCAAATAAACAGTCCAGAAGCAAAGACAATAATATAAAAAATATAAAAAAACACCTAAAAAAACTAATAACTTTTCCACTACATGTCAGAAACAAGAAGAAATGAAAAAAGAAGCGGTGGTATCTGTGAAGGGACGAGCTACTTCGATCCCTGAGGCAGTTCACTGTTAACTCAGCAATAAGTGACGTCAGGTGTGCTTATACGAGTACCTGCCCCGTGTCGAAAGAAAGCACGGGCGCGACTCCTGCCTTACCCTAACACATGGCATGATCTGAATATACATAGGGGAAATAAATAATAATACCATGAATACATTGCTCGCCCAGCTAACCAGGACAACCTCCATTGGACATGCACAAGCCAATGCATATGAAATCTACATGACACCTAGAATCAATAAATATCACAGGAAAATGATGGTAAAAAAATAACATAATGTCCAAGATACAAGACAATAAACCGGCGTAATAAAAAAAAGAGAGACAGAAGAAGCAAAAAAAAAAAAAAAGTAGAGGTAGTAAATAGAGTGGAGGTCATGACAGTCACTTTTGAAAACTCGCTCAGAATACAGAGACATACAATATATTAGATTTCTCTCTCTCTCTCTCTCTCTCTCTCTCTCTCTCTCTCTCTCTCTCTCTCTCTCTCTCTCTCTCTCTCTCTCTCTCTCTCTCTCACACACACACACACACACACACACACACACACGAAGTAAACCACAACTTAAAAATCACTGAGAGTAATGCAGAAAATTACTTGCTTTTTAGAAGTGATTTATTTTCTCTTCGTGCTTACAAACTGGCCACCGCACAAGTGGTCCCGAGAGAGAGAGAGAGAGAGAGAGAGAGAGAGAGAGAGAGAGAGAGAGAGGAAATTACACGCTAACAATTTTTGGCCACGAGTGTTTGGGGCGCGAGTCATTTGCATATCGCTAATGTACCTACTTGAATACCTTAAATTTCTAATACTGATGACTAACGAGAACTGCAGGTCGGTTCTTCGTGGAGTGTGTGTGTGTGTGTGTGTGTGTGTGTGTGTGTGTGTGTGTGTGTGTGTGTGTGTGTGTGTGTGTGTGTGTGTGTGTGTGGAGAGAGAGAGAGAGAGCACACGAGGCAGAAGCTAAGCGGGCAGCAGTACCAACAGTTAAAGAGAAATAATAGAGACTCATATTCATTGGAGGTCGGATTCATGAAAGAGAGTCTGGTGGAGGAACTGGCCGAGACACAATGGGTGATAGAAGTGTTTAGGTTAACGTGTAAATGATGGTAGATAACAGGTGAAATGTGTGCCGCTTTATTTTCTACTTATTACTAGAGAAAAGAAAGGACAAGTTGAGATATTGTGTGGGAAAGAAGTGTGTATGGAAATACTTTTTTTGAAGAAGATAAAAAAGAAGTTATCGTTTTTCTTTCTTATGCTTAATGCCTTTACTACTGGGATGCATGTAAATATTATTCTCCTTACTTGGGAATGAAAATAGTACAAACTCTGGCCATTAACCTTCGGACTTCCATAGACCTTACATGATGTCAATAAAATCGTCTAATCACATCCAAAACTTATGATGAAAACAAATTCCAGTATTAAAGGAGTTGAAACCAGGGTCTGGGGGGGAACAACATATAAATTGTCAATACTACTGTATAAATATCAGTCAGTCATTCATCTTCTCTTCTGCTCTCTGCTTGAATCCCACAAACTGAGACAAGCAAAATAAACTACAGTGAAATTAAATAAATGTCTCTTTTGCTTTCTTACCTCTTTCTTCTCCTTAACGCCAAGAATTTAAGAGGGATACTGAAGAAACCACAGCTAAAGTATACGAGATAAATGCCAGTGTTACTTTTCCTTTCTCTCTTTCCTTTGTCTAGAGGCAGAATGTAAGAAGTACCTCCAACATTAATTTAACTGATTTAGCACGACCCGAGATAAGGAAACTTTCAATTAAGATGTGTAGTTAAGAGCAGACAGTGACTTTTCAGTGTATACTCTACGTTAGTTGGGTGTTAGTGAAGAAATGACACTCATTTAGGAAGCTACAGCAGGCTAACAGATGTAAAAATGAAGGTTCTGAAACACTGAAGACCGCCATTTCTCTCTGCCTCATCCCAAAACAACAGGAGAGTATCAGGAGTGGGTCATTCTGCATCACCTCCTTCCTCTCAGGTTATGCAACGCCTGTTTGGAGGGACGGCTTGTCGAGAAAACATTGATAAACTCAGTCTTCGGGTTTGAGTGAATGATACACTGACATCAAGAAACCATGAGTAATAGAAAAAAATGATAAAATAAAACACGAGAAAAATATATAAAAAAAACTCTGTAACTCTACCTGCGATACGTTTCGGTAACAAAAGATCGACCAGATAAGAAACTTGAGAGAAGGTACGAAGAAGGTGGAAGAATAAAACCCGCAAGTGGTGGGTGGATCTCAGAACTGTATTCCTGAACACTTATTCGCCGTATTCCTAACAGTTGACCCCTTCAGTACTGGGACATTTTTACCACGAGTTTTGCGTGAGATTAGACGATCTTATTGGCATTAGCAAGGGTATGTGAAAGTCAGAAGATTAATAGTCAGAGAATGTGATATTTTAATCCCCGCATGAGTTTCTGAAGCTGTGTAAAACCGACAAATAATTAGCAGTACAAATATAAAAACGCGTCCCAGTATTCAAGGGGTTAACTCGCCTTACTGGAAATTATTTAGGGTTATTAAAGGATCCTCTACTACATTACCAACAGGAAAAACGCTCAAAAGACTAATTATTTTTGTATCTCTTGAAAGTAATCTTGATGGGAACAAAACTTTTAAAAATATGAAACTGAGGCTAATTTGATTTACTACTTTCAGGAATTCATATCATCAATTCATGGAAATCTTGACATCTATGCGTTATGTCTGGCGATATTCTTAGTGTAAAAGTATTAGTTTAGTATGATACACAGTTAAAGTGGACTAATTCAGTATGTTCCACAATTCTATAGTGTCATGGTTGCTCTATTAAAAAAAAAAACGATCTGTGCGTTAAGTCTTGCAATATTCTTGGTGTAAAAATATAAGTTTAGTATGATACACTGTTGAAATGGACTAGTCTAATACGTTCCAAGTTTTTAAGGCTTTAGCAAGACAAAATATAACTTATAAGGTACTTCTTGAAAGGCTTATTGTTGTTGGTAGGATGCTGACACAAATTAAAGATACACAATAGGAAAACAACCTGCAAGTATCGCGGAACATCTGTTGACGATGTACACTAAACATGCCAATAGTCAAAGCCAGACAGACCGCAGGAAGCATCACTAGAGAGAGAGTTTACAACAGGCATAAGTAAACCAGCAAATAAGATAAAAAAAGAGTTAGAGAAGAAATCAGCAGCACTCAAAAGCATGTGTGTGTGTGTGTGTGTGTGTGTGTGTGTCTGTGTGTGTTCGTAAAGATAAGACAGAGATCCGAATTCAGAAACACTGCTCTCTCACCATCCCTGTTTTACAAAGCCTCCAGTTAAAGATAATCATATTTCAATGGTATTTTTTATGGGTCTAATGATGGATTGCTAAGATTTCCAGTTTATCATAAGAGGAAACTGTCTTAAAAACACTAGTTGTCTCTGTGGTCTTGGAAAATTGACGCGGTGAGAGACAAAGGCGTTTCTGAATACGAACATGAGCCCTTTTGACAGGCCAGAGAGGACAGTAACTGCTCGCTCATCACTGAAAACATTGAAGACTTGGCTGTGCGCAAACCTCAACCTACCAAGTGACAAGTCAGTATACGTTACCAATGAGCCTAAAAAAATGAGCACTTCTAAAAACACTAGGCCACATAGTACTCTCTCTCTCTCTCTCTCTCTCTCTCTCTCTCTCTCTCTCTCTCTCTCTCTGTCCTTCTTGCGTCCAATCATCCAATCCCATCAGCGCTAGTCCACGTCTCGCACCTCCACCGCACCCCTGCTTGACATCTGACGCCTGCCCTGCCCCCCTCGCCCCGCCCCGCCCCGCCCCGCCCCCCACCCCGCAGCCTCCCGCCCGTCACCGCCACTCACTCACTCCCTGATAACGGTAACGGAGCGATGACCAGGACTAACAGTGGGCCTCCTTGCCTCCACTCCATCCCTGCCACCTGCACACTCACACCAGATACCTGACCATTAATTAACTACACGTATTATAATTGTTTTTGATGGTAGTGGTAGTAGTAGTAGTAGTAGTAGTAGTAGTAGTAGTAGTAGTAGTAGTAGTAGTAGTAGTAGTAGTAGTAGTAGTAGTAGTGGTAGTAATTGATGTTGTTGTTGTATTAATCTGTTTTCCAAGTATATAAAATTCCTTAGTACTGGATTCCATTGGTGTAAAAAAAAATTAAAGGAAAGAAAACCTTCCATCTTGACTTGAAATAATAATAATAATAATAAGAAAAAAAATATATATATATATGTAAAGAAATATATAATTACATTCTTGAGCTTACAGAGAGAGAGAGAGAGAGAGAGAGAGAGAGAGAGAGAGAGAGAGAGAGAGAGAGAGAGAGAGAGAGAGAGAGAGAGAGAGAGAGAGAGAAAGCCTGAACAAGTGACTGATGGACACTTAGCTGTGATGAAGATAAGTAAGGAAGTAAGTAAGCAAAAAATTGTGGTGGTCGCCTAACCTGCCTTCCTCGTCTCATCAACACGCGCCGCTAACACCAGGAAAGTCGTGACCAAAACCTAGAAATTCTCCTCACCTCCACTTTATATTATTATTATTATTATTATTATTATTATTATTATTATTATTATTATTATTATTATTATCATTATGTCAGTAGTAGCGGCAGTAGTAATAGTAGTAAAAGTAGTAGTAGTAGTAATAGTAGTAGAAGCAATAGAAGCAAAAGTAGCAGGACTATCGTCATCACCATCATCGTCACTGCAAGGGCACGTCTTTGCTTGTTGGCTGAACCGATGACACTTATGTTTGCAAGTCGTACGATCGTAGAAAATATTGTCAGGCAACGGACGGAGAACAAAAGATATTGTCTAACTTGTATTTCGAAGAACCAAAGAGGAGGGAACATGTGTAACTGGTTTTGTGTGAAGGCATTAGTGCTTGAAAATTTTAGGACCTGCACCCACCAAGGTCTCTACTAGCCAAGGTCTCTGCGTGTTGCATCAGGGAACAATTCTGCGTGTTATTGGCTATAGTAGACGTTTAGGTTAGTAATAAAAGAAGGAGAATCGGTGCCACGGACAGATTCAAGTTGGTGGCATGGCGCAATGTGTGTAGCGTGGCCAGACGAGACTCCTCTCACTGTATATGGTGAGCGAGAGTGGTGGAGTGAAATAAAAAGAAAGGGAGACTTAGACCTTATAAATATACATGTGAGCTTTTAAGGCAGTTGACGACCTGAGAAATTTTCAGTAAGCTACTTTAGTAACTTATGCGCTTGGGATCGCTGGAATAAATAAATAAATAAATAAATAAGTAAATAAATGAATGAATGAATGAATGAATAAATAAATAAATAAATAAGTAAATAACACACAAAATAAGTAATGTTATGAAATAAGGAAAAGCACAACAATGATTTTTATAAAGAAATGGAAAAATCGACACTGTACCTCCGTATCGCACCATTCTTGACTCTGGGAAGTGATGACAGACATAAATATTTAGCCTTTAGTTAACATCGCGTGAGTTTTCCCGAAAATATCATAAGTGATTGATTTACCCCAAAATGACCCTTCAAAGACTACGTTCCCACAGTAAGTCACTTGGCCTTTTCACAATCTTTAAGGGAATACATAAAGAAGTGGGAAGGACAGGTTTTCAAATGAAGCACGTCTCCAGGGGCCTGGTGTGCGCTGCCTTCCCAAACAGCCATCATCATCATCACACTCACCGTCATGCAGGGTGCCTCTGCGGAGGACGCGTGTGTCGCACCTCGCCACTGACACCACAGAAATATGCGCCGCGCCAAGGAATACTCAATGATTGTTCCTATAACCGTTTACTTTTTTCTTTTTTATTTCAACAATCTGGGCTTTTTATGGGAATTTATGGGCTAAAGGAGACCATCTAATGAAGACCTCCTATCTGAAAGCCCACTCATTTGGGAACCGTTACCTCGAGTGGACGCCCAATCTCTACTCAGACCGTAGTCAGGATTCGAACCCATGCGCTCGGGGATCCCAAGGCCCCCAGAGCGCAAGCGGTTCTACTGTACAACAACAACAACAACAACTACAACAACTAGAAATCGTGGGTTATCATCATATTTTCAAAGCAGAAAGAAAAAAATAGTGGTTAGATGTTGTAATCAATGAATAAAACAATGAACCAATGGCAAACAATACTATTCAGCGATAATAAGATACATACGACTTTAATTATACACTGATCAATCGATTCATTGAATTCCGCACCACCACTATCACAATCATCATTAGGCTGCAATACTGGCAGTGGGGTTCATTACTAGCGCAGCATAACGACGTGACTTTTTACTCATTTAAGCTTATAATGTATTCACTTATGGAATACTCAAGACAATACGGTCTGGTGGAGAAGCGGCGAACTGCTGGCGAGACGTGGCATAGCGTAGCGTGGCGTGCAATGGCGTGGTATGTCGTGGTGCGGTGTGGCGTGGCGTGCAATGGCGGACAAAGGTGTGGCGTGGAATGGCGTAGCGTGGCGTGGCGTGGCGTGGCGTGGAGTGACGAGGCGTGGCGTGGCGTGGCGTGGCGTGGCGTGGCGTGGCGTGGCGTGGCATGGGGAGGGCGAGGGTGAGGGCAGGGATCCGCAGCGAAGAGGAGGCCCCATATTTTCCCATGAGGGTACAGTACATTTCACGCTGCCACTAATTGGTCGATACAATCAGCACCTCACCTGTAATTACCTGTTGACTGACTGGAGGGTGGAGCGCTTGGCAGCCTGACTCATTAGAAGCCCCGACATTGAGCTCAACATTATTTATATATCAGAGCGGCCGCGGAAAAACACTTTGTTCCCGGAGCCACACGCGGGGAGGCGGACGTCAGCTGAGTGACGCATTCACCCATTAAGACCCAGAGTTAGGACCTGCGCCATCATTAGCGCGAAATATTAGATAGCGCCATCCAACTAAAGGGTAAAACGATACGATATCACGAGTTTCGCCTTGCGTTATTAATTGGAGGCGGGATGCTGCGGTCGACTGTTTATCGCCCCTCCCCATCATTATGACTTCCGCCTCCTCGCGATACGGGTGCGCTGCTAAACACTTGACTTACGGCCTCGTTATGCCCTGCGAGGAATAGCAACGCTGACCTCCAACCCACACACAGCCCCTCGCGCACCTCCCCTCCCACCGCAACGAGGCGTCCAGGAGCAAAGGTTCCGGCACCACGCCGCCGCCCTCACCTGGCGCCCTTCCTTCCGTCCCTATCTCCTTCCCTCCCTCCCTCCCCGCCTGGCTAATGACGGCGCTTACTTACGATACTTCTTTGCCTGCTTCCCTGAATTTTTGTTTGGTCTTGTACATAATAACCTCTCTCTCTTTTTCTCTCTCTCTCTCTCTCTCTCTCTCTCTCTCTCTCTCTCTCTCTCTCTCTCTCTCTCTCTCTCTCTCTCTCTCTCTCTCTCTCTCTCTTCTATTACACATGCAATGCCATTCCCAGGAGGTGTTATATTATTAGCAAACAAATCATCGAAACAGCTTTTTACAAGTAAACTTCTCTTAATCAGACGAATTCATTTATCGTAATATCGAAGACCAAAGGTATAATACGTAAGTGGAAGATCAAAATAGCGCCGAGGAAGCAAAACCACTTGGCGGCACGAGGGAAGAGAAACAACAAGAGACACAGGAGAAAGAAGAAGAAGAAGAAGGAAGGGAGGAAAAAAGAAATGAAGAAGGCCAAGAGTTTGTGCGAAGCCGAATATGTATGAGCCAGCTAGAGGGAGTGTGGATCCGAATACCTGAATGAACGAAGTCTCCCACGGACGCTTGGGATGGAGACTGCACGGCTTCTAATGGAGCTGCGAAGATCAAGTTAGCGGAGAGAAGAGTGGTCACTGATAGCAGCAGTTCAGGGATGAGGTTAGCAGAGGCGGAGGGACAGAGGCTCAAGATACCGCACAAGGAAGATGGGTGAATGTTGTGACCGCATGAACGATAAGGATGTCAAAATTACTTCTTAACTTGCATAGTGAGGAAGAGGGAGCGGGAATTGAAGAAGGGAGGGAGTGAGGGAGGGAGGGAGGGAGGGAGGGAGGGAAGAAAGGAGGGAGGGAAGGAAGGAGGGAAGGAGGGACAGAAGAGATAAAACGAAGGTGGGAGCAGTAATTTATGCCATTGTGATCTTGAGAGCAGCGGGTCTGTGTGTGTGTGTGTGTGTGTGTGTGTGTGTGTGAGTGCACGCCTCCTCCCCTCCCTCACATACATACCTGCCGGCTGGGTCGCCACGCCTCGGGGTCAGATTCAGGTGAGCGAGGGACACTTTCCAATATATCACGTTCATAGTTAAGCTCCGCGCCTCACTCACCCTTAAAGTGTTCCCTCACCCATCCTTCATGTTGCTCCCTCCCTCACCCCGCCCAATAAACCACTCACCCTCCCCCCCCTCATCTCCACCTCACACGCGAAAAACTCTCACCCCAAGCACCGCCTCTCATTCCTACCAACACCTCGCCATTTCCTCTCCTCCGTTTCGTACACCCTCGCGGGGCAGGGACACTCGACACGTCTGAATCAGGAGGGCCCTTCATATCCCTCAGGTCCCTCAGGTCTCCGCCCCGTCACTGAGTAATCTAATCACCGCGACACTTCCGGAGGGATGCGCGTCGAGGCGGGGACAGCTGGTGCATGGTCTTGTTTGCTTTGCCTTCCCTGCAGCTTTCTAACCACTTTCTATTTTCCTCTTTTCGACTTAGGGATGTTTACACGCTGGTTGTGTGGTTCGTATTTATTTTGCCGTAAATTCTCTTCGATATCAAGATAAATGAAGCTTTTCAGTTTAAAAGCGTGCTTATTGTTGCTTTATTTATTTCATTGGGGATGAAGACTAATGGCGAGTGATTGCACACATTATGGCCCTTCAGTCTTTGTCTGGAGTGTTGCGCCACATGACGCTCCCAGCACCGACTACTGCCGCCACACACACACACACACACACACACACACACTGGATATTGCTGTATACGAGTATTTCTTGAGATCCAGTTCACTTACAAACCAAACCATGTAAACTGACCAGAGGTGCACTAAAATAAACCATTCTCTCTCTCTCTCTCTCTCTCTCTCTCTCTCTCTCTCTCTCTCTCTC
>CM035181.1:4397677-4412709 GCA_020233015.1 Callinectes sapidus
TGCAGTTTTCATCTTTGTTTTCCTATTACATTCCTCTCCTCCTCCTCCTTTACTTCATCCCCTCTCGAAGCCGCGCCCTTCACAACCACCACACCCTCCTCCTCCTCCTCCTCCACCTCTTCCTCCTCCACCCTCCTCCTCCTCCTCCTTCTTCTTCTCCTTGTTTACTTTCGGCAGCCATTGTTTTCTTCCTCCTCCTTTTTTATCTTCTTCACCCTGTCTCCTTGCTCTCCGCTGACTTCCTCTCTTCTCATAACAAATAGGTAAGGAATTATATAACAATAACGATACCACATTACAGGAAAAACATTGGCGACCGTAATGTAAATATTGTAGGAAATAACAGAGCATTTTTCAAGCCAGTTTTTTCTTCGAGTACAAATGTCAACACGTGAGGCTTTTGTAAGGAGAAGCAATGGGAAGGAGGAGGAGGAGAAAAGCAAGAACTGAGGAAAGACTATGGCAAGAGAGAAAATAAGGCAGAGGGAAAGGAAAACCGAGGAAAAAAGTGCTCACACTAGAGAAAATAGAGAAGCGGTTGGAAAAATAAGAGGAAAAGATGGAGAGGAAAACAAAGGAAATGTACGAAAGGAAGAATAATGTAGAAAGAAAAAGAAGAAAGCTGGAAAGAAAAACAGAATGGTGAATAGGAAAAGAGGAAGAGGAGACAGAAAGTGAAAGGAAAGGGAAAGAGAAAGGGACGAATAGAGACAGACAGACAGACAGAGACACAGGGGAAGAGGCAATGCTGAGATGGGGAGAGGATATTAAAGAGGAAGAGGGGGGAGAGAGGGGAGTGAGTGAGAGACAGACAGACCAACAGAAAGAAGAGAAGAAGAGGCAATGCTGAGATGGGGAGAAAATGTTATAGAGGAGGAAGGGGAGAGAGGGGGAGTGGGGTGAGACAAGGGCGGGGGCGGAGCGGGGATCGGCACAGGCTGGGAACGGCTTGTTGTATGACTCGTGCTACAAGTTATTCCCTCTCTCGTAACTCAGGCCGACTCTCGTAAAGGCTGACGTAGAACACCACTTTAATGGATTCCCCAGGATAGAAAAGCCATTTGTACTGCCAATCCAGAGTCCCCTTCTGCACGAACAACAGCAGCAGCAGCAGCAACAACAACAACAGCAACAATGACAATAACAACCATTTACAATACCACCATCAACACGTAATAGCCACGAAAATAATAATAATAATAATAATAATAATAATAATAATAATAATAATAATAATAATAATAGCAATAATAATAATAAAATAGAAACATTGCCAACACCACCAACAGCAAAAATAACAACAAATACTGCTACTACTACAATAGCAACAACAATACACAATAGTCATAACAAAAATAACAACAACCCTTTGCTTCCACAGACAAATCACGACCAGACTCCCGGAAAAGGATAAAAGTCACAGTTTTTGAGAGGAACAGACGGCAGGAGAGGAGGAGCAGAGGTGAGACAAGAGAGGGAGGGGAGATAAGAGAGGAAATGGGGTGAAGGATAGAAGTGAGACAGGCTAATAAGTAATAAAGGATCTGCAGAAGTAATGAAGGATGGAGGAAGCTTGTAAAAAGTATCAGTAATATATCAGATGGCCAGGACTTTCATCACTAGGCTAAACGTGCAGCCAGACACAGTGGAAAGAGAGAAATGAAGGTGGAGAGAGAGAGAGAGGGAGAGAAAGAAGATGAACAACCTGGAACCTCGCAAATGCTTGAAAGAAAAAGGTTTATTGGCTTTACACTTTCTAGTTACTAACGACTCTAAATCTTCTAATACTTTTTATTCATTTTATGACTTGAATTTATTTAAGAGAGTATCAAAACATTTATCCCTGTCTTTTTGCTGGCTCTTTCAGACCTTTACGGGGGCTGGCAAATTGGTGGGTTTTTTTTATTGTCTTATATTGGCCTGTTTGTCTCCCATTACAAATAATATATATATGTACCTCAAACTCATCACATTAACGTTTGTATTAGTAACAGAGTTAATTAGTTCTTATGAGCAAAGGTCGTCTTTGTTAAGTCTATAGTACGGAGTATATCATTTAACATTCATAATATTGTAACTGTGTATTTATTGTCATGTCTCTCTTGGTTGTTTGTTTACATTAAGATGCTAATGCCTTCCCAGTGAGACAATAAAATTATCATCGTTATCAATATTATCATTAGTACTATCTGAAACATTACTTGCATTACTATTTCTTTCTACTACTACAACTACTACTACTACTACTACTACTACTACTACTACTACTACTACTACTGTTGTTGTTGCTGTTGCTGCTGCTGCTGTTGTTGTTGCTACTACTATTACATAATCTAAGTAATTAAATTATAATGGTTATGATAATAATGATGATGATGATAATGATGATGATGATGATGATGATGATTATGATAATAATAATAATAATAATAATAATAATAATAATAATAATAATAATAATAATAATAATAATAATAATAATAATAATAATGTTGATAATAGATAATCCCTATCATTTCCATTATCATATTAGTGATAATTATTTTTGCTGTTGCTGTTGTTGTTCTTCATAAAACATTGAAAGTTATGTATGGAAATTTCATTATACGTATCTCGTATAAATCTATGATCCTCTATAAAGACAAAATTCTCTTCAAAATATACCTTTACTCACTCATGGAATATCGTGTACCTCTGTGTGCATGCATGAGGGACGGGGGTGCGTGTGCGAGCGCGCGTTTGGTCAGTTCAGGTTGAGTTCTCCTTCGGGAAGTATTCAATTAAAAACCAGAATATAATGGAGTCAAGTTAAAGTGATTCCTACTCGTGCAGTGTATTGTGGCGGCCAGTTTGTAATTCCTGTGTGGCGCGGCGCGTACTCCAAATGTGCAATTACCAAAGCGCAGATGGGATAATTTGCAGCGCCTCGTCGGTGACCATGAGGCGCACCAGCCAGCCAGCCAGCCTGTTGGTTGGTTTACATCCGCTGACTAAACACTAAATCGAGTTTCAAGTAATTGATGAAGAGGATGTAGGAATCTCTCTCTCTCTCTCTCTCTCTCTCTCTCTCTCTCTCTCTCTCTCTCTCTCTCTCTCTCTCCCATTATTTACTTTCAACAACGGTTTTCTTGACACTCACCAATGTTTTCCTTTCCTGGTGAGTTGAATATTTTACTTTCAATGATTCATATTTGCCCAAAACTCCACATCATTTTGCATAGAATCGCTTCAACTTTTATAGATGGGTTACCTCCATATTTTGTATGTGAGCATTATATATTTTTCCAAGTTCATATGATCCTAAAACTTCGAGTCATTTTGTATATAATAGCTTTGATTTTCGTAATGACTTTTAAGACAAAACTTGCCAATTAGCATGTAAACCTATTAACAGGATATGTAATCAATGAAACAGTAAGGAATATGTTTGCACAGCACAGTTTTGGACGTCCTTACTGTTGCTTATCCTTCCCCACAAGATCCTCGACAAATACTAGTACTTTAGGAATCCTGCATCGGGTAAACAGTGGTAAATAACCCGGATGTCCAGCCAGTTGGAGTCGCCGAGCCTCCCCTTCCATACCGCCGCAAATGTAAATGCCTGAGAGATAAGAGTCTCGCGTCGTGGCATGGAAGGTCTCGGCGTGTGCTCCTCACTATTCTTTCTTTTTACTTCACACGTTTGATAATGTTAAACGACCACTTTCTGTTACGTAGCGCCGCGGAGAGACAAGGCTCCTATGACCCCTTCAGACATTATCGTAGGTTCCTCGAAGACGCCTGTGTGTTGTGGGTCGACAGGCCAACCACCAGGCGCCCAAACATACACACACACACACACACACACACATCTCTCCACGCACCAACGAATTCTGATTGCATTGGTAATATGTAGTATGCCTTATCAAAATATTTCACCGCATACACACAATTTTATTTATAGACAAAAGGCGTAAAGCAAACATGATGATAATTGACCGTCGTTAACACTCTAAAGGAATAAAACGTGAAAAGAATAAATGCGAAGGTAAAGGGGGTAGAGGTGAAGGGAGGAGGGAGCTGGTGGTAGGGGAGGAACATGCATCGTGTAGGGCGTTGCCGCAGTGCTCATCTCCGCCTCTTGGGTCATTGATCCTGTGGCGGGATACAAACTGTCACCTCAGCGACACTGGACCTGCATAGTGTTCTCGTGGGTTGGCGGCGCGTTAGGAGGAAGGAGCGTGGGTAGCGTGGGTAGATGTGGGCGTTTGTAACTTCCTCTTTCAGCCACATTTGACTCCTAAGGTGCTTCCATTAACCTGTCGCAGTCAGTCAAGGCCAGCGGGTACCATGAAAGTGTTTTAAATCGCTCAGGTGAGAAATAGGGAAGGTCTCAGCGGGACTTCAGTGCATTTGTCTGTTTACCTAAAGAAGAAATAATATAAGCGGCATGATACTTCAGGCAATTTGGTTATCTTTTGCGGTGATTAGTGTGGAGGAAAAGCCTCAAATGTTTCACTACCAGGACCTCAAAGACTGACAAAGCCCACCATTGTTTCAAGTTTTCAGCCCATTGCCAAACAGCGGTGGGCGGAATTTTAACTATGCGCAACACATAAACGAGCTTTTGTGTGTGTGTGTGTGTGTGTGTGTGTGTGTGTGTGTGTGTGTGTGTGTGTGTGTGTGTGTGTGTGTGTGTGTATCTAAATGAAGGGAAGATCTTTGAAGTTTAAAACAGCAAAAAAATGTTATTCGGATTAATTACCAGAGCAGTGAATCAGTAAAACCTGCTTCATTCATTATCTCGAGCTTGATTCCGCTAAAGTGAGCAGATAAGACAAGTAGCTGAGAGGATGGCGAATCACAGGCCTAATAAATCACAAGGAGGCCTAAAGTGTACCTCGTTAAAAAGCAATTATGGAGTTACTTTATCAACAACAACAGATAGAAAGGAGTGTAAGAAAAATTGCTCTTTATTACCGACTACAAAAATATATATTCCACCATTTTATTACGTCATCGTCGAGAAAAAAAAATATGGATTTAATTAAGATAAATGATGAAGAGAATGAGAAACAACATATCACCACTAAAAAGGAACGCATATATATAAAAAAAAAAAAAAAGAGAGAGAGAAGAGAAGAGAAGAAGAAAACTATTGTTCATTACCTCCTACATAAAATACATTCGAGCATCTTTTCTCGTATCATTCCCAGAAATAAAAACGCATTTAAGAAAGACAAATGATGGAGAAAATGAGAGACAGCACATCAACACTTAAAGGACCCCACACAAAAAGAGAGAGAGAGAGAGAGAGAGAGAGAGAGAGAGAGAGAAAGAAAATTAATAAAAAGAAAGAAATAGGATAAGACAGCCAGTGATGAACGAGGTACCAGATGAATAAAATAATAAAAAACACAGAAGAAAGATAAAGAATTAGAAAGCAACACACCGAGTGGCGCCTTTAATTAGCATTCTCAACCCACCTTAGTAGCACAGTAGCAGTAATCACCCATCCCAAAGCATCCCACCAGCATCACCACCCCGCGACGATAATGAATAATGAATAATAACGAGTACTTCCAGCCACCGCCACCAGGGACTCTCTCTCTCTCTCTCTCTCTCTCTCTTGGTCTCCCTGAATGCGGCTAGTTTGGCTTTGAGTCTGGCATCTCTTCACCGCGGCGTCGTCAACGGGCTTAAAAAGACGCTAATCTCGTCCCCACAAAGAGACGCGCCTCGTTCCAGCGGGTGTGAGTAAGACGGGAAACTGCCAAGCCACCACCTGATCCCGAGAGAGAGAGAGAGAGAGAGAGAGAGAGAGAGAGAGAGAGAGAGAGAGAGAGAGAGAGAGAGAGAGAGAGAGAGAGAGAGAGAGCACTTTAAGATCTCTCCCTCATCAAACTTCACTTCACATCACATCACCTCACCTCATCTCACCTCACCTCGCCTTGTCTCGCCTTCCCCCGGGCCAAGGCACCCACCCCCTGAGTTACGGGCTGACGTAGGTTTTTGATTTAATAAGTATCGACTTGAAATATGACTCGCATTCTCGCCTATTAATTTAGCATCCCTGTCTTACCTTTCAGTACAAGCGGGATTAATTAGCCATATATTACCATGGGCTGCCGCGTCAACCCCCAAAACACGAGGTGGTAACTGGGAGGGGAGGGGAGGGGAGGGGAGGGGAAGGGGAGGGGAGCGCCGAGACTTGTGGGTAATCGATGTAGGCGCTAAATCATGTGAGTGAGGGAAGGGGTGGCAGGCTGGCGCTCCCTCCTGACGACGCTGGCCATTGGTCGTCTGCCTCATTTGCCCGGGAAGGAGGAAAGGAAAGGAAAGGTCGGGAAGGTAAGTTCAGTAGTGGAGGTAAAAGAAGAAAAAATGAAATATAGCTGTCGTATGGAATGAAATATAAAGAGAAGGTATTCACGCGCACACACACACACACACACACACACACACACACACACACACACATACGACAAGAGAGAAAAAGACTTCCTCCCAGCGGCACACCCAAGGGCAGGGAAGACACACTGGGGGGCCCCGGTGCTACACCCAGATTCCCTCCGCATGACACAAACTGCTGATCGGCGCTGAATCCAATACACAGCAATAGAATTTCTTTTCGTACCTGCCTATGTACTGTTTAGCTTTATAAAGGGAAGTTTAGTTGTACATTCCGTTATTCCCTTCGCTTGCAAACTTGCCCTCTCCTCTACTGCAATATGTGACAAAAATAATTCACTCACTTACTCACTCAATCCTCCTCTTTCTCTCACCGTGTGTTTCGTTACAGACTAGAGCATATTACCACGATATTTAATTAGTGTTATAAAATTCAGAAAATAGAGCTCCACATCCAGAATATTTAGAGTTACAATCAGCTACGAAGGTTCCACGAGGTGCTGTTGAGTTACCAGAGACAACTTCTTCCAAACTGAAATTGCACGCCGGGAAGGAATCCACAATTTCGGAGTCTGGACAGCATACCGAACATATACTACGGAGTCACCTGCTCCACTGAATACGAGGAGAGCAAGGCTGCCCGCGCCTGACTCACTGACACTGACCTCCACAGCCCTCAAAGTGCTCCGGTGATATGACAAATGTGGGGAGAGAACTCATAAAAACCTGTCTTCCTCAACCTCCAAGAAAGTTGCTCTCCTGCAGAAAGGCAAGATAAAGATGCAAGTGTATATGTGTGAAGTGTTGTAAGCTGCCCTCGGGCAAACTTAAAATTCCATGAAATGGGAAAACAAAATACTTGGTGGCAATGATACAAAAGAGTAACCACCTGCAACGACATAAATAATAAATAATATTGTGTACGTAAAGACGAGAAAGACTATTAAGTGAAGGAATGTATTTCATCTCTTTCCTTGATACTAATGTGTTTGTAAGTATTCCACGCATGAGAAGCGCCCTTCATGCTCGGCTGAACACAACCATTCTAAGAGTATATAAGGTCACCATTACGGCAAAAACAAGCTGGTTGGTTGTCCCTAGAAAACATAGTATTCTAGCTCGTATTTCTTCATTTCAGTGCAAGCCAGGTAGCCAGGGATGTCAGGAGTGGCGGGACAAGACATGTGTTTAGTGTGGCTGAAGATAGGTGTCTACTGGATGTGAAAGTCACCGCTTCTCCCTGAGCTGTTCGTAAGAGATGGGATGTGTTCTCAGTGGGTCACCTGTCCAGTGTGTTCATTCCTTACTAAGAAGGAGAGGCTCTCTGTCTCATTACTTGACTTTAACTTACCCTCTCTAATTCACTACTTCTAATGTTGAAGTTATTTCTAAAAGTATTTACATGAAAAAGTTTCCTCTACAAAAGCAAAAATAAGTTTTCGCCAAAGTTCAACTAAGTATAATATTTCGAAAAATATTCACAAATTTTCATAACACATACTCAAGAAAATAGATGAATAATCAAAATAATGCATTGATGTAGTATATACCCTGGGAAAACATTTGTGGTGAGGAGAGTGACAACTTTGAAAATAAAATGGAACCATTGTCACTAAACATTTCCAAGATAAGATATTTATAGTTGGTATTAAAATGATTGAGGTATCTCTGCAGTACATTTAGAAACCTGAAAGAGAATCAGATATTCTAAAAGAAACATTGAATATTGAACTATCTCGCAAACATCCGCCGCATAAAACACCCAGAGCTTCTGCTACAAATGATGAGGCAGCCTCGCTAAATTTACACCACAAAAAAGTATTCAGCGACTTCTAAAAATGTTACGTCCCGAGAAACATCCATAAGGCCGGATCGCTATCAGGACTACACACAATGCTACACAAAAAGTAGACCGCTCCCTGGCCTCCATCACCTCAGCAGCGCCTATCGAGACTATAAACTCACGCCGAGGCCCGACAAGGCATCAAACACACATAAAGAGCCCGTGAGCCCCGCGATAACCATCATCACCGCCTCGGCGAAATACCCGACACCACCGACGAGTCGAGGTGACCAGAGCCATAAACCAAGGAAAACCCAACTCCCTCGCCTTTCTTCTCTATTCTTTATTTCATTCCGGAAGTTTTGCACATTTTCGTCCTATACAGAAAAACTAGCAAGAATTTTCTTTACATACTCTTTAGCGTGGATTACCCGGACTCTTCCTGCGCCGTCACCTTTCATCCCTCCTCATCATAGACAGCTTCGACCTTCCGTTCGCTCATAATTTCACAGTAAATCCTCGCCAAGTGTATACACGACGCTGATTCAGATTGGCCATTCAGACCCCACAAATGAACCTCGCCAGAGCCTCACCACAAACCAGCGCCACCACGCGAGGCCTCCCAGCAGGACACCCTCGTCGTGCTGCCCCCGTCCTCTCCTTTAAGACCTGACGCCACGCCACGCCCCGCCTTCCACGACCCTCACATCGCAGTGGGGTATATCGTAAACTTTCACAGTGCAAGGTTAAATTGAATACTTGTAATATAGATAAGAAGAGATACAAGATGGTGGTGGGGGGAATAATACAATACATACTTGGGTGCTGACCGCTCACCCACAGCCGCCACTAAAGCAGATATTCTTACTTGTCAAATGGCATGAATTCACCAGCGCAGTCACCCATACCCTCGATTGCGATGTCAGCCATTTGGAGCACTAAGGGACGGTGCAAGCCTTCAAAAATTTTACTTTAGCACGAACACCAAGACGAATTTAAAGAGTACGACGCAGAGAGAGAGAGAGAGAGAGAGAGAGAGAGAGAGAGAGAGAGAGAGAGAGAGAGAGAGAGAGAGAGAGAGAGAGAGAGAGAGAGATTATCACATTAGGCCGAAGCACAAATTATTATGATCTTACATCGTCGTGAAAAAGAGGAAGAGGTGCAAAGAAAATTTGAGCTCTTAAATGCCTGAAAACGTGTATAAAATAATTTTTCAAAGCCTTTCACATAAATACATTTCATACTTTTTTCTCTCTCTCTCTCTCTCTCTCTCTCTCTCTCTCTCTCTCTCTCTCTCTCTCTCTCTCTCTCTCTCTCTCTCTCGCAGCTTTCCCACACATGCTCGAGCGGTTCGGACCTTTGTTCTGGGCGGCTGTCTGAAACACGAAGCCCCGAATGGTGCAAACTGACCGGCTCGCCCATTACACCCGCCTCGATAACGTGTTTAATTGGGAAAATGATAGCGCAGGTGAGCCTTGCATCATGGCCCGCCAGGTGATGATTGCAGGTGACGTGGATAATGACGATGCAGCAGATGATGAGGATGATGTGGCGATGGTGGTGGTGGCTGCTGTCTGTCCTTTCCTTTTTACCTCTCTTCTCTTCCTGTTAGCCGCTTCTCTCACTACCCTCTCCCGCTGGCTTCCTCCTGTTCCCTCCCCTGCCTGCTTGCTACCCGCTGCTGCAGCTAAGCACATGCACGCACGCACCTCATGTGAAGCAGCGGGGGAAGGAAGGGATAGATGCAGGAGAAAGAGCTGAGCAGAAAATTAGGAAGGTAATGAAAAGTGGAGGTTAAATTGATTTCTTACACACGGAGTGGATGAAAGGAATGTCTTATCGATTCTTCGTAAGGCTTTTAAAAACACTGTTGTTCGAATCCTGCTGTAAAGAGAGGGTAGATTTGCGGGTAAGTAGACTGATTGATTGACCCATTGCGTGACTGACTGACAAATTGAATGAGTGAGTAACTGATAGGTGCATTGTCTTATTGTTACTGAGCACCTACAGTAATAACCTCGGTCATCTAAGAATGGATCATGAATTACAGCACAAGTGTGGTCTTGTAATGAAAGGGAATCACAGCCCCTCAGAGTTGGCTCATGGAGTGGTAGTTACAACCGCAAGATGAAGATAGACAAGTATATAATGACATAATTCCTCTGAAATGGACATCACGAGACGATAATTGTGCAGTTGTGAAGACGGTGGTATTGGTAATGGTGGTGGTGGTGGTGGTGGTGGTGGTGGTGGTAATTGTGAAGGTCAAAGTCAAGAATGCGGAAGTGGACACAATTCAAGCCATGGCAATAACACAATCGGTAACAACATTCTCTAAAGCCAAGTTTGCTCCCACCGTCAATAACAACAGTCTCTGGTTATGGTATCAAGGTGTATTACTGCTGCGGTAGACGTGGCGGGAGATCAGCATCACAGCCACACGGAGTTGGCTTGAGATTAATTGCCTTGATCGAATTCGTGTTCCCAGACAAGGATTGCACAGTTCACTGGAGAAGCAGCTCTTATCTCTCCTCTCCTTCCTTACTCCTCTTTACTCACTGACTCACTGTGGCTTCTCATACTTAATGGTGAGTCTAGTTTAGTCCCTTCACTACTGGGACGCATTGCCATATTCATTCTGCTGATTATTTTTCGATTTTATACAGCCTTAGAAACTCATGTGGGGATTGAAATAGTACGGACTCAATCCACGAATCTTCTGACCTCCATAGACACTTCCTAATGTCAACTAAACCGTCTAATCACACCCAAAACTCGTGGTAAAATATGTGTTCCAGTACTGAAGGGGTTAAAAAATATTAAAGGACAATACCAACCTCTAGAAAAAATGGTCAACAACTTCGAATCTTTAGCGTCAGTGTATTCATCGTTGTTTAATGAAATGTTATGGGAATACGCAAATAAAGTAACATAGCATACTGTCATAAGCAGTCGAAGCTTTGAACATCATGTACCGGCAACCCTCTGAGCGTTGAGCGTGAGATACAGGCAGGAGAGATGTTACCAGTGATGGCACGCTTCCACTCCCCGTGTCTGTCCCGAGCAGCGTAATTTTCTCCCTTTCACCACAGACCAGTCCTATAAGTTTTGCAATTCGACCTAAACCCGCCTGACGCTCCCACATGCACGCTCCCTATCCTGCTGGCCACAGGTGCACCTAAAAAAAGACATTGCATACGTGTACCAAGGCTGTGCGTGGCTGCCGCTGCTCCTAAAGCCTTAAATCTTAAAACACAATATAGTGTTATGCAAAGGAAAGCAAGAATGGCAATATGATAAAGTGAGCAGCATAGGTTTCAATTATAATAAAACTAATAAAATAATCCTAAGACTTTCGTAATGAGTTATTTCAAGTTGGGGGACTTTTGACATCCTCGTGACAAAAAAGAGCAGAGCATTTATTATTACATGGCCAGCATACAATTATATTTACATATCACAAAGAAGAAGGAAAGGCTAATACCATGGTAATAATATGTCCGAGCTTATTATATATGCAATCTGTAGCCGACATGTCTTTTTTTGTATAAATGAATCCTTAAATGGTTGTGTGTTGCTAACCATGCACGCCTAATGAGCCAGAAAGCAGGAAGGGGTCCAGCTGCGTGCCTGGAGTCCCCCTCACCAAGCAGTGCCGTTGTTCACAGACTGCTGCTTGAAATATTCTGTCTTCACCTTTCCTATTATTCTTGAGGCTAAAAATCAACTTGCAGATAGTTTGCATTGCTGACGTCTCTCACCAATAACTCATATTAAAGTTTAAAAGAGGAAAGAAATGGCTGCACTTTCTCATTGTCCGGTATCAGAATCAACTTAGCGATGGCTTGCTGTATAAAAGGTTACATTACAAGGCAGTGAGTGTAGTACGTTACGCCTACAAGGAAGGTCGTATGCTTAACATTAAAAGGATAGCGCGTTTACGGCATCATTAATTCAATATAATTCCCGGTGTAGTGAGTTATAGTAATTGCTCATGTATATATTCAGCATAATGTAGTGATAGTTAAAGATGGAATCCCGTGATAACCGCTGTAGTGTATGCTAACACCTTCATTCATCATTATGGATAAACCTGTTTCCTATTAACCGGGGACTGGGATCCACGGAGGCACCAGCTGACCGCTCCCAGGTGCATCCCGCAGAGAGGAGGAAGCAAAGAAGCACGAACATCTGGCATGGCTTGCGTAGAGGCGAAGGTACTACTGGTGCTGCAACCCAACAGTGATTCAGACACTGCTGCTACTATTAATAATGCTACTGCTGCTGCTGTTGCTACTACTAATACTACTACTACTGCAGCTACTGTTCTTACTACTACTGCTAATACTAATACTATAATTTCTACTACTTCCAACAGTCAACAGAAATATTAGTAATGGTATAGTAACAGCAGCAGCAACAACAAAAACAACAACAGAAAAAGAAAGTAAACAAGAAATATCAAAAGCAAGACGGAAAAAAAAAAGAGAAAGCTAAAAGAAGAAAAGAATGAGCCAAAAAAAAAGAAGAGATAAACAATGCAACCAAGAAAATAAACTACGAACGAGAGAGAGAGAGAGAGAGAGAGAGAGAGAGAGAGAGAGAGAGAGAGAGAGAGAGAGAGAGAGAGAGAGAGAGTAACTAAACATAATCGGCACAGGAACTAACAGCAATGCGCAAGCCCCAGAGATCCCGACCGCATTTCAAGAACGTGCAGGCTGGGCTCGGCGGGTCACCTGGAGGAAGGCTGGGCAGGTGATATTGAAAGAGGCTCGGGATCATAACACAGACAATAAGCAGCGAGTTTAACGTTTCGACAATGAGATGAAGAGAGAGATAGGCGACAATGGTGGGCGGAGAAGGAGAGAGAGAGAGACGCTGCGAGACAAGCATTGGCGATACAAAAGGAAGGTAAAGGAATAAGGAAGTGTTTAGTAGAGTTCAGGGAAGTGGAGGAAGGGAGGAGTGACAGGAAAGTGAGAGGGAAGAACAAGTATGGCAGGCAAGGAGGTGAGGGGTAATAATTAAGAAAGGACAGAACAAAAAGTGGAAAGGAAAGGAGGTTCATGCTAGTTAAGGCGTGAGTGAAGAGTGGAGTCAGGAGGAAGGAAGGAGGAAGGAGGAAGGAGGGAGGAAGGAGGAGGAGGGGGGAACAAATGAGGAAAGGAGGTGAAGGAGAGGAAAACAGGTGACGGAGCAACGAGCAGAGATACAATCAGGCCACTCATTCACGTATCTCTCGCAGGAGTTATGACCTTCCCCGTGACCTCATGACCTGCCGCTGTTTATGAGTGGTGACCCCGATGTTTGGTCCCCGGAGAGTGCGTGGTGAGGCGGGGCGCGGAGGAGAAAGAGAGGGGAAGAGGGACGAGTGGAGAGCATAAGAGCTAAAAGGAAAGACAAAAGACTCACATAATGCACGGAGAGAAATGGCGCCATACTAATATTTCCACGAGTTTCAACGAGAACCATTACTACTTTTTTACCATCAGAAGAGAGAGAGGGGGAAGAGGGAGGAGGGGGAGAGAAAAGCTAAAAGGAAAGACAATACCCTCACATAATACACGGGGAGAAATAACGTCACACATATTTCCACGAGTTTCCACGAGAACCATTACTACTTTTTTACCATCACGAAAAAGGGGGAAGAGGAACGAGTGGGGAGAGCATAAGAAGTACAGAAAAGAAAAAAAAGACACATAATACACGGGGAGAAATAGCGTCACACTCACATTTCCACGCGTTTCCACGAGAAGCACAACTACTTTTTACCATCACACATTACCATAAGTGCAGTCTTCCAAAACCAACCCTCAGCACCTGGAATTACGTAAGGCGCACACACGGATACACTACACACTTCAATCATCAGGTATATAGACGGTACTTTCCCGTGACCCACAAACTTTACCCACTTTTATTACACCCATTCACAAACTTCAAACATCTCACTTGCCAGTCACCGCCCACACGTCGCATCTTACCAGCCCGATGCTCCCTAACAAGTCTATTCCAGCCGTTCACACTCTCTTAAACCTCGCGGACTTAAGACACCGCCCACGTATCATTCGCAAACCTCCCATCATCTTCAGGCTGCTCCTCCCACACTCAAGTACCGCAGCACGCCGCCCCACCCGCCGCCCTCATTCCCAAACGCCTCCTTCACCCTGTAACACGCACACCCCCGCATTCCAGCTTTCCCACACACACACACACACACACACACACACACACACACACACACACACACACACACATTCTCTTCTTAGCATCATTTCACCATTTCTCCTAGGTATGTGCGCTCTCTCTCTCTCTCTCTCTCTCTCTCTCTCTCTCTCTCTCTCTCTCTCTCTCTCTCTCTCTCTCTCCTCTCTCCTCTCTCCTCCTCCTCCTCTTCGCTCTCTCTTTATCTTTCCTTTCTCGATCCTTCTTTTTCTTCTTTTCCTTTACTTTCTCTTTCTTCTCTTATATTCTTATTTTCTCTCCCATTCCTTCTTTCCCTTTCTTCTTTTTTTTCCTTACCTTTCCCTTCCCTCTTTCTCCTTTTACCCTTCTCTCCCGTTATCTTCCCTTTCTCGATCCTTCTTTTTCTTTCTTTTCTTTACTTTCTCTTATATTCTCTTTCTTTTTTCTGTCCTATCCCTTCTTTCCCTTTCTTCTTCTTTTCGTTATCTTTCCCTTCCCTCTTTCTTCTTTCTCCTCTTTCCTTTCTCTCCCTTTATCTTCCCTTTCTTGGTCCTTTCTTTTCTTACTTTCCTTTACTTTCTCTTTCTTTTCTTATATTCTCTTCCTTATCTTTCCCTTTCTTCTCCTTCTCATATCCTTTCCTTCCTTTCTCTTCTCTTATTTTCCTTTCCTT
>CM035181.1:4417768-4436804 GCA_020233015.1 Callinectes sapidus
ATATATATAGAGATGTAGGATTACCTCTGCATCACAACGTTACAAAGAGCAACAAAGCTTCACTAAGATGATTTAAGAGTTTAGTGATAAAGTGTTGGTGTGCGAGTGTGAGGCGATGCGTGTGTGTGTGAATCTGTTGCTGCTGAATATCCCTGTGAAATGGCCTGAATGGTTGAACACACACACACACACACACACACACATACACACACACACACACACACACACACACACACACACACACACACACACACACACACACACACAAAGACTATCATTTGAACCATAAAAGTAAGACATTAATGTTCTCCTATTCCTTTATTCTGTTAAAGTTCGAAGGTTGCTTCCTAAAATTGTTCTTCCTTTTCTCTGCTATATTTGCATTTCTATCACGTGACCCGTTAGTTTGCCCAGCGGAGGTGAGAGCACTGCACACAGTCAGGTGGTATTAAGAACAAGTGTAATATTTCACACTGCGGCCGGGCGGATAACTGAGCTACTGCCTTTTTTTCATCTCTCCTTCTCTCCTACGCAGCTGTGCAATGAAGCAAGCTGCACATGTTTAGTAGCGACCACATAACTCCTGCTACATTTATATACCACACTTCAGCCTCCAAGTCAGGGAAGTTCTGCTCCAGTAACTTCCTCGCGAGGTAATATATATGAACGTGTATTTATAGTCATTAATTAAACAATCCACTTGGTTATTAGGTAAGTGTGCATAATAAAAATAGAACAGAAAGCCCTTGCATTTCTTGCGTCAGTACTACACATATTGTTTCTCGCTTTCATGCAGCCTCACAGAAGCAAGTTAGGTTCAATATGCAGTGTTGCAAAACGGATTAATACACGACACCAGTACATTAAACCTTGTATTCATTGCAAGGTTTTCTTTGTTAATTAGTTAGTAGGTCGAATTAAGTATCTTCCCCAAACCACCAGGAAGAACAGTGAAGCAGTCTGCTGGTGGATATCCTACAAACGTCATAACTTTTTCCCCTTTCGTATCTTCTCCGAAAGTGGATGAGTAACGGCCACTTTTCCTAGAAGTTCTGCAAACGATTCCGATGATATCGTATCGTTAATTCAAAAGTGGCACAAACCTGCTGGAGTTCTTTTTTTCTCCCCCCCCCCCCCCCCCCCTCTCTCTCTCTCTCTCTCTCTCTCTCTCTCTCTCTCTCTCTCTCTCTCTCTCTGCAAGACGTGGCAGGGGAAGGACACAAGGCCCGCCCTCCTCAACCCCCGGGCAATTGTTAATTACAGGTGTTCACACATTCGCCAGGTAGAAGCACCAGGGAAGTCCCTTGACACATTCTTCCACCCAAGGAAACACGTGTTCACCTGCTATTGGGCACCGCAGGGGCTGGAATGGCATATGGCGGCAGTGTGGCAGGCGGCGGTGGTGGAAATACGGAGAAGGAAAGGAGTGATTGTTACGGCTTAGAAAAAAATAAAAAAAGGAAAATAGCACGATACAAAGAACTGAAAGTGTTCGTAGATATTGTACCTTGTAAATCAAAACATATAGAGGAAGAGAGAGAGAGAGAGAGAGAGAGAGAGAGAGAGAGAGAGAGAGAGAGAGAGAGAGAGAGAGAGAGAGAGAGAGAGAGAGAGAGAGAGAGAGAGAGAGAGATGAAGAGTATCACGAAAAAACTCGATTAGTGGAAGGAAAACTAAAAGAAAAAACTTGTAAACCATATTAAATAAAAAACAATAAAAAATGGAGAACGGAAAGGACTAGGCCCCACCTGACCCTTCCTGGATTAGCCAAGTCGACAAAGAGGCAGATACAGGTGATTTAAGTGACGTGGATAATTAGGACGCTTCTCCCTGGCTCTCCTCAGCGGGGTTACAAAAAGAGAAATTCCCCAAAAGGCAGAGAGGGCTGGAGGAACACGCGGGGAGGCCAGGAAAAGGGTCTGTTGGCCTCGTGCTGGGATTGGGACAGATGTTGTCAGTTACTGGAGCGCCAAGATTAGTTTCGAGGTCACCTAAACCTTCTTCAGTACTGGGACGCATTTTCATATCTATTTCATCTTGTTATTTGGTCATTCTATACAGCTTCGGGAATTTATATGGGGATTAAAATAGCACAGACTTTGACCATTAATCTTCTGACTTCCATAGAACTTTCCTAATATCAATAAATAGGTACAATAACACCCAAAACTCGTTGTAAAAATGTCCCAGTACTGAAGGGGGTTAAATAGGTTGATGATTCTAAAGGAGAGACAACTGAAGGAAATATTATTAAATTACCCATTTTAATCACACCCAAAACTCGCGGCAAAAATGTATTCCAGTACTGAATGAGCTAAATAGGTTAAGGATTTCGAAGAAGAGACAAGTGAATGAAATATTGAACAACCTACGCCTTGAGATTTTTTGCCGTGTAGGATATTGTAGCACACTTTGAGAGACTCGTAAGGGTGAGTGTTCGGTACAGATTATGAGCGAAGGATGACGAGTTGCGTGATATAATCTGACCCAGACACGAGAAGAGTAGAATGGATTGTTTCTCGGTGCATCGTTGAAATTTCCTGACAATTCATGTTCAGATGGAGAAAGATTGTTGTTTTATGCATCGTCGAAATCTCCCGCTACTTTTTTTTTTCTTTATATTTATCTTCTTCCTCATATGTAGTTTTATAGGACAGAGGAAATTGCGATGCTTTCTCTCCCTCAGGTTTTTCTTGATTAGCCACCGTCACTATTAAGAAGATTGAGGAAAACTATTATATTTAAATTCCAACAACGTACGTATATCTAAACTGTGTAAGAAAAGATTAAAAGATACACGGAAAAGATAGTTAAAGAGATAGGTATATGAATAGAAAGACTGATAGGTAAATGGAAAAGGGAAAAAATAAAAGAAAGAAATAATAAAAGAAAAAGAATCACAAGAACGAAAAAGAAACAAGAAGGAAATAAGAAACATCAAAAGAAATTAAGATACAAAAACGGACAGACAGACATAATTGATACTTTGTCGTGACGAGAGAGAAAAAAAATAGATATGAGATATGGAGAATAAAAATATATTGCTTGTTTATCCGGATTTCCAGCAGAACCTGACCTATCCTCACCTGGTCCCAGCAAACCTCACCTGATGATGTTCCTGCCTCCTCCCTCCCTCCCTCCCTCCCCACCCCTCCCTCGACCCACCTCAGCCCATCAAGTCCTGCCTCACCGACGCCTGACACACCACATGATCATCACAACGCCGTTACTTGTTGCCATTGATCTTATGCGCACATCAGTTTCTTCTCCTTCATATTCCTCAGTTCCTCCATTGCTAAGGTTTTGACTCGTGCATCTTTGTATCAGATAAGCGGCGGAGTGTTACTAATGAGGTGGTAATTCAGTGTCCCATCTCTCCACTGCGCACTGTCTAGACGCACTCTGCTGGATTGGAGGGGTGATACAATAATAGAGTAGTTGATGTTTCAGTAATGTCTCTTTGAACTAATATTATGTAATTTTTTTTGTGTCAATAAGGTCAACACGTAGTAATAAGAGCAATTTTTATGCAACAATGGGAAAGCTGGCCAGGGGGAAATAAAAGAGTAAGACAAAAAAAAGTCCAATAATTTGACAGTCCCTTTGTAGGTCCAAGTGAGTTCAGAAAGGGTCTCCAATTGGTATCTTTGGTATACTCTTTATAAACTCAATGTGATTATAACAGCTGGATGTTTAAGGACTACTCTCTAACACTAAATAATCGTCACCACAACTACATTCAACCAAAAGGGAATCCCTTAACCCAGAAAGTCACAAAAAAGTACACAACTAAATGACGTGATTCTGTGTCCTGATGACGTTTGAAGGAGTGTCAGTCATGGAAACAGAACAGGTATTTAAGGACGACCACACATCATCGCCCTGCTTGGCTGTCACACCTTGCCTTGGTCAAGACTATGATCAAATTTCTTTAATTATCTACACAGTAACGTTTACCGAGAAGTAAGCAACGTAAATACTCGTACACACGACTTCCCTTCAGGGCTTATCAGTATAAAAACTTGACCAAGAGGAAACGTCAGTGTGTTTAGAATTATTCCCCCGCTCACCCCCTGGCGGCCACACGGGGGAGGCGCGGTGCCCGTCCCACAGTGCTTGGAGGTCACAGGTAACTGGACCAGCGGTGTGGAGAGAAGGCGCAGGGTAAGGCAAGGTTGAGGAGAGATGGAGGTTAGAGGAGAGAATCTTGGAAGTGAGGCAAAGTGGGAAATGCACTGATGACGATCCCAAGAAGTGGGTGTGGCGCGCCAGGTGTGACGCAGGACAGACGGGAGGGAACTTGGGCCGCAATACTAAGGAGTGGTGCGGGGCGTGAGACACGTCTGGCCGTGGGTGATATCTTGACCCCTGACGTGACCTTCAGCTGTCATGTCCACCATGCCTACACACCTTAAATGATCACTCACACGCACACACACACACACACACACACACACACACACACACACACACATCGGGGGTAGTTCATTTTATATACATAAATAATATATATATGAATATGTGTGTGTGTGTGTGTGTGTGTGTGTGTGTGTGTGTGTGTGTGTGTGTGTGTGTGTGTGTGTGTGTGTGTGTGTGTGTGTGTGTGTGTGTGTAATCCGGAAAGGTTGCAGCAAGTTTTCTTTTTTCACCCCCAGTTGTTGGACAGGGTGTTATTAAATCTTGTAGTATCCACTGATTATCTAATTCTTACTTTCACCTTGCTAAATTATTGAAATTTCCTCCACATATGCAAGCCGTCCTCCATCAAGCCATCCTGCTCCTTCTACCCCTGCCCCTCCCTACCCCAGGCCCTCACACACACACACACACACACACACACACACACACACACACACCGCACTCTCAGGCAGCGGGTCGGGCATCCCTCAGTAGGTTTTCCAATGCTCGAACACGTTTTCATCTGCTTAACAATGCTTTCCATTTTTGCGCCGCGTCAACAATACATACAAAAATGCTCCTCGTTCACCTCCACGCCCATCGCATCACTGGTTCGTCAAGCATTCCCTGCCCGCGCCTCCCATCACGCTCACCTCAAGGTTGTGGAGGACGAGGCCGCGGGAAAGAAAGAGTGCAAACTATTCCTCGCTGAAAATCATTATTAGTTTTATTTTATGATGTTAATTTCTGGTTAATTCAATAATCATATGAAAGAGTGAGTTGGTCTAAATTAATCCCTTTCATTATTGGGATGCATTTTTACTGTTTATTTTTGGGTGGGATTAGATGATTTTATTGACATTTGCAAGGGCGTATGGAGGTGGGAAGGTTAGTGGTCAGATTCTTTAATATTTCAACCCCCTCATAAGTATCTGAAGCTGTATAAAATCGACAAATAATAAATAGAATGAATATAAAAAAACGCGTGCCAGTACTGAAGGGGTTAAAACTTTCTTCCTCTCAGTTTTCATGACATTCACTTTTTTTTTCTTTCGTGTTTACGCTTGTGTACACATTCTCCAGTACGTTTCACTTGCAAACATCTACAAAAGAAAAGAGTAATATAGACATGACCACAACATATATTACCAGCGACACTGACCCCGCCACCTTCCCACGACTTGAGCACCACCGTTGTATCTCCTATCACGTCAATCAAGCCACGTAAGTACTAGTAAAAATAGCATCACGTTCCCAGCCATCTCTCCTTCACTGTTACCACACCACCGCCAGCCATCATGCCAACCTGATTTTTTATGGTTATTTTTTTTCTGCTTATCTATACACATATGGGTGGAGTTAATGGTGTGGGAGGACGCACAATGAAGCAGCAGCAGCAGCAGCAGCAGCAGTACATTACTTTCTCTAGCGTGCCGACATGGTTTCAGTCTCAGGGAATGGAGAAGACCTTGTCGAGACGTTAGGGAAGGTAAAGTGATGCGTTTTCTTAAATTGATACCTCCACCCATTTATCTCATCTTGTGTCACATTTTCTTTCTTTCTTTTTCCTTGTGTCGCTTTATCAGTCGCCGTCTCTTCCTTCTTTTTTCTCCTTTTCTTCTCCCTTCCTCATGTACTTCTCCCCTTCTCTCCCCCTTTCTGCCTTTCCCCTTCCCTTAGTCCCAGCAGAATAATGGGACAGGGTATTATGTATAATTAATGTTATGGCCACTCGTGGCTCTTACCTTCGCATCTCCATCTTCCTTTCAAGTTCCTATTCCTGTTCTCCTTCTCCCCTCAACCCCTCCTCTCCCTCCCTCCTTCCTACTCATCAACTGGTCTATCCACTTTCCAAAATCCATATTCTGAAGCTGAACAAACCACTACCACCAGTACCATCTCCACTGCCACTACTACCTGCACCACTACCACCTTCACTGTCTCTCTCAGCCTCACCCATCCACCACTGTCACCACGACAACCACCGCCATCACTGCTACCGTCGTCCGCACTTCCCCCCGCTGCCTCTTAACTGTCCCTTGTCAAGCTGCCATCCATCTTCACTTCACGCCTCGTCCTGAAAATCGGTTCACTTAAAAGGAACATTCGACTCACTCAGGTTTCGATTCCCACGCACTGCTTCCCGATCCCCTTCTCCTCCAGCCGAGCGTCCCCCGCCAAGTGACCACTATAAACAAACTTATCGCATCGCCCTGACTCAAAAGAACATCAAAATAAATCGATTAAGGAACAATGCGGGACAGAAGCCGTGCGTGGAGCGGTCGAGATCTACCACCAGTTAGTCCCTCTTCTCCATGCCTGACCATTACCACAACAAGGCCACGTCGTTTAGCAGGCTTTAGGCAGGTGCGCCCGCCGTGACCTGACCCAAATGACTCCCTCGACAGGATGCATGACACAAATACTCTTCCGCTGTCTTTGTACTAATCGTGGAAGTACTCACATTAACAAGGCGGAGGGAACTGTTTGTAACGCACGCAAAAGTAACGCGCACACACACACACACACACACACACACACACACACACACACACACACACACACACACACACGTATACACGCAATTAAGTAAAGTAAGCGAATCATGTGAGTGGACATGAGAAAAGTTAGAAGGTCGATGAGTGAGTTGAGTAGAAAGAAAATAATGAACTGAATGACGAACAAAAAACTAGAGTAATTGAAATGGCCTCGTTAGCCGCCCAGGAGACACCATCATTTATTGCAACCCCACACGCAGGAAAGAAAAACTAGAAGAACGCACAGACACATGAAATAAAAAGATAGTTGATGCACTGGTAGATGTTACAAAGCCATGCGCAATCATGCAAGTTCGAAAAAAAAGCGACGCAAAATAAATTACAATTAAAATTAACAAACGTAAATAATCAAACAAACACACGAAAGATATAAAAGAAACTAAAATAAATAGAAAAAATAATATTGTACACACAGGCCAATCAAATTCATTATGCACTTTTTTATGTAAGAGAGGGAGGCTGGCCAAGGGGAACAAAAATAATATAAAAGAGCCCACCAATATGCCAGTCTTTATATAGGATCAAAAGAATCAGCCGAAAGATACTTCCTCTTAAGTAAAGTTAAGTCATAAGAAGTTGGGAATGCACAAGGAGGTAAAGAGTTCCAGAGCTTACCAGAGAAAGGAATGAATGTTTGAGAGTACTAGTCAACTCTTGCATTTTAGAGTTGGACAGAATAGAAATATGAAAAAATATATATAAAAGGAAAACAAAACCAAAGAACTTGACGAAGAATAGAGAAATACATAGAATGCAAAGAGAGGAAGAAGAAGAAAAAAAAAGAAGACAACCACATATTTCAAAGTCACGAAACATAAGTCATCCTTGAAGTTACCTGTCGCTGACCCTCCAACCGCGTCAGGTAGAAAGAGAGCCCAGGTAACACACCAACCAACCAGCAAGCCAGCAAGCCAAGGGAATCAGCCAAGCCCTCCATACACTGGCCATCATCCTCAGCACAGCAACTCTTCGCCCCTCCCCTCACCACACACACACACACAAAGACAGACACAGACAGACAACAACAACATAACTATCAATCCTGACAAATCCACTCGGAAACACCACAACAGGACGCGACCACCACCAATGTCGACCACTTGAAAGAGAAACAGGGAAGGAAGGGGAGGCAAAAAGAAAAAAATGACATGGGAAATAGTAGCGTGTCCATGTTGTGTCCAAAGAAAATAGGGAAGCAGCCGCCGCCGCGTCACTAATTCCAGGTGTTGTCGTGTTCTGGGAGGCGACAATCGTGCCAACATCTCGTCCACCCCATCGCGACCTGGACTTATGACAAATGATCCAGTGGTGGCTCAATAGAAAACAGAATGTGGCTGTGACTGGTGTTCCTGTAGGGGTCCACTCTCCTATTATGCTTAGCGTGAGAGCACGGGACACCCCGAGGCCCACCCGGTGTTAAGGGGCCGGTCACTTGTACTTGGGAGGCCATTAACAAACGAGGGAGATTTACAAAGGCGAGGAAGATAGGCGAGGAGGAAATGAATGGTGGTCTGCTGGTTCGCCCTTCTTGTTATTGTGTTTGTGGTATTATTAGAATACGAAGAGTGTTTACAAAGATTATCAAGATTGCAAGCCTTGATTACGACATAGAAGCGTTTTTTTTACATACAATATGGATTTTTTACTGTAATTTATTGGCTAAAGGAGACTGCCTATTGGAAACCTCCTATTCGAAAAACCACCCATTTGGGAATCGTTATCCAGAGTGGAAGCTTAATTTCCCCTCGAACCGTGACCAGGATTCGAACTCTAGCGCTTGGGGATCTCTCGCCCCCCAGAACCTACGTGGCTTCACTGTACCAAGGCAGCCTAAAGTTATAGTCCTGTGAACTTCAAGAAGAGACAAAAAAGGTTCCATGTGTTAATGTTATTAGAGAAAACACACGTAAAAATATGGCATGAAAAGCAGAGGCTGCGATTCATAAGGTACAAGATGGAACCCCAAATTGTATAAATAGTAAAGATAAAAAATCCGAATTAATGTAGATAAAGCTATAAGATATAAGTAAGTCGAGTTTCTAATCTTAATGGTGTGCTATGATGATGAATCTCCCACATTAGATCATCCCTAGCAAGCCCAGCATCAGTGTGAGGGAACGTGCATGGGCGCCGATGTTGTGTATGAATTAATTTAATGTTAAGGATATAATTAGTGAGGAAATATCCAACCGTGACGAGTAGGATTACGCGTGTACCTTTCGCAGCGATATGGTTATGCATTAATACAAATGGCTCACATGCAAATTATATCTGGAGTGATGTTTTAATCTTTTTGAAGTGCGCTGAATCCTTATCGAACGTTTTCTTGTTTTATTTCACATTATGTTAACTACAATTATCAAAAACATTAAAGACTCGAATGTAGCACAAGTAGACGCAAACCTGATGCAACTCTAATAAGCTTCCCTTCTGTTGATAATTTTCTTCGTAGTCTCTCTGGTAAAATCAATGAAAATTCTTGAGAAAAAGTACCTCACCAACAGATTAGCTATCTCAGATTCAGGGTTATAAATATAGCGAGGAAATTAATCACTATTATAACTCATTCTCCGATTTCTTGAGTAAATATAGTACAATTCTCATATAAATTATAGTTACAATTAGGTGATTTTATACAGCTTCACAAATTTATGTAAGGATAAAAACAGTGAAGACTCTGGCCACTAATCTTCTGACCACCGTAGGGCCTTCAATAAAATCGCCTAATTGTACCCAAAACTCCGGGTGGAAAATGTGTTCCGGTAGTGAAAGTGTAATCCTCATTGCCTTTACTTAGGTACCTCCTCACAAACAAACACTTAAGACCACTCTCAAAACATCTCAAACACAAAATTGGCCCACTCTTTCAGACCTCTTCCTATACAAATGTTCAGAGAGTAGCAATTAAGTACAGCTTTTTGGCATGCGTTTCATACCCCCTTGGCCATTTCCCATTTAATACGAGAAGAAAAGGACAAAAAAGGTACACAATAAACAAGAAAACATGGTGTAGTCCTGGCAACAATATCAACACCTAGTATGGAGAAGAGCTTTGTGCGTGCAGTAGTTTGTTCTCAGCTCCTTGAAAGTTCCTTAAATGGCTGTGTTGGGTGTGAATGAGAAAACCTGGGAGACTCAGCCTGGATAGAATAGAAGCGACATGTGTGGGAGGAAAAAAAATTCTCTACCTCAACCACCACCACCACCACCACCAGCAGTAGCAATAGCAGCAGCATCAGTGGAGAAAATATACGAATAAAAAAGAAATGCAAGTAAAAAGGAGACAGACAGAAAAAGCGAGGAGCAATATGTTAGGGAGTGTCATATTTCTGCTATATAGTCATCAGCATTCCCGTGTATGACATCAGCCTAAGGAAGAGAGAAAGGAAACAAACAAAAAAATAAGGATGGAGTGATGGAGGAGAAAGATAAGAGTTTACAATGACAAATAGCAGCTTGATAAGGACAAGATACCAGGAGACTTGAGCCACTACTACAAACAAATGCATCTTTTACACAGTAGATTCGGTAGGAAAGCAGAGCCACTTTACATCCTGGAACCAGTTACATCCCTGCAGATCTATAAAGGGAAGTACAGTAAAGTAAATCCTAATAGCAGCAGCAGCAGTGCCCGCCTTAGCATAACCTGTCCTTGATGCTGGTGCCGCTATTTTGTCATGCTGCATGCTGTGTAAAATGTAAGTCTATTTATTCTACTTGTATATTTTTTTCCCATGTCTCATTAACCTCTTCAGTACTGGGATGCTTTTTCACTGTGAGTTTTAGATATGATTAGATGATTTTGTTAGCATTAGGAAGGGTCTATGGAGGTCAAAAGAATACGAGATAGAACCTTCGCTATTCTAATCCCACACACGAGTTTCTGAATCTGTATAAAATCACCAAATATTACGCAGAATGAATATGAAAACGTACCCTGGTACTGAAGGTGTAAAGAACAGTGCTTCATAGAATTCACTGGTATATTTCTATGTTCTTTGATTATTTTAGGATGTCGAGCAATTCACAGCCATTACTTTGAAGTGATTAACATAACTCCAAGGAGCGCAACACCGAGGTCATAAGGCGCCGCACAAGAAGTCATTAAAATTCAAGCAAGAAATATAAAATAGAATAGACAGACCACGAGGGTGAAAGAAGAAATACAGTTACAGTTACGAGAATCTAAAAGCATTACTAAACCAGCTCACACGGAGAGAATCAAAGTGTAGCGGTGTAGCGAGCTGCAGCGTCGGCCGCGGGCGATACACACTCAAAACAAACATTTGTCCTCGCTTACATAGGTCCGGCTTCTTAATAGATACAAGGCTAATTGAGCCACACTTACAAAATAGAAAGTACATAAACAAGCTCATAGTGAATAAATGAATAAATAAATATATGCATACATAAATATAAATGGGTCAGCAGTTATTAAAGTCGGAGAAAGATAAGATATAATACATCCTTTTTCTTGGCTTGACTTTTTTTTCATCCCTCCCTCTCTCTCTCTCTTTCCCTCTCCCTCCCTCTCTCTTTTCTAGTGTATGAGCTTTTCTTCTTATATATTTCCTCCTCATTGAATTTACGGCACGGCTGGAGTTGAGCTGAAGCAGGTAAACAGGTAAGGTGGAATGCACGGAGTAAGTATGAGCCGGGGAGTACCGTCAATGTGGTCACGATAAACTAGGAGTTCAAAAGTCGAGTGGCAAACCTTCAACCATTCCCATCCTTGACGAGCCATTAACGTGCTGGCTGTGTTGGCCTCAGAGGACCTCCTGCGGCGCCGCGTCTGCTGCTTAAAAGATAAAATAGTTGTCCCTAGCAGCTCGCATTAATATTTTTCCTGCCAATCTTTACTTTTATTCTTCCTTCTTTCTCCCCCTCCGCCTCTCACAGCACATAATGATGGAATGTTAGTGATCCAAGGTTTGATGCAAAAACTCGTTAAGACAACATTAGTACAGCAATCAAGTTACTAATATTACTGTAAAGATATTTCATCAGCACGGCGGTGGTGACCTTGTCGTGGCCGCACCGGCAAGAAGGAGAGGAAAAAATACATTATAGAAATGAAGGCGAAAAAAAAAAAGTAATGGGTGAAAGCCTGAATAAGCAAGTGGATTTATAATATAGAAAGGATGAATAAGCCAAAAAAGGTAAGGAATTAATGTATCTCAGGTGAATTAGAAAGGGGGAATAAAGTAAAAGTTAAAAGTACACATATAGTAACAGTGGTGTTGGTAGTGGTGGTGGTGGTGGTAATGACAGTAGGAACAGTAGGGGGATGAAGAGAAGCAGACGAAGGAGAAAGAGAAAGAGAAGAAGGACGAGGAAGAGGAGTCAAACTATCTATAAGTAGCAACTACCAGTATACATTAAGCAAACACTAACTAAATACCTAAAATGATGAACAACCGCCTTCTTCCTCCACCCGCAAGAAAAAAAAAAGAAATAGAAAAGACCTGAATAACTGAAAGAATACCCGAAGCGAGAGAGAGAACAGAGAAAAAAGAGGTAGAGAAAAAAATGAAGCATCCTTTCACTCACGCACGAAGGTAGACGGACAGACAGACAGACAGACAGACAGACAGACAGACAGAGCAGCGTGGGCCTGAGGGTGGGTCGTGGCGGGTGATGGAGAGGGGAGGTGGCCGGCCCTCAACGTGGGTGGTCAGACAGCACAGGATAAATATGACGGCCACAACAGCTTTACGGGCTGGAGGTGGACAGGTGGGCGCGCGCAGGTGACGGACGCAGGCACTCACGCATGCGCACTAAGACTATGTGGTTCGGGTACTGAATACAAGAGTGAAGTGGGTTTATGGCTGGCGGCGGGTCGTCTGCCTCTTTGGGCCCCCTGATGGATTACGTTCGTCTTGCCAGCTTCCTGCGGCACGAATGACCTTCCTTGCACCAGCTTGCCTCGTGTACATTGCCACTGGGGCGTGTGTTACTGGCCTCCTTCCCTCCGTCTCAGTCATTTGCTACACCTGTGCAATTTGTTCAAACTGTGGGGCGTGATTTGGTGTGTTGTGTTTTTTTAGTGAGTAGTGCAAGTGTGGTATTTGTGGTGAACTGTCTCGTCTGTCTGTTTGTCTACTTAATCTCTTCAGTACTGGGACGCATTTTCATATTTATTCTGCTAATTATTTGTCGATTTTATGGAGCTTCAAAAACTCTCTGGCCATTAATCTTCTGATCTCCACAGACCCTTCCTAATGTCAATAAAATCGTCTAATCACATCCAGAACTCGTGGCAAAAATATGTCCCAGTACTGAAAGAGTTAAGATAGATCAGCTTCATAAACAAATCCTTCTAGTCAATTTGGAATAACTTTACTTGCCTCACTTGTATTGAATTTTTCTAATCTGTCTTTTTATGTTTACAAATCAATGTCTTCTGTACCTATCACGTTTATTTCTCTTAACACAATAAGAGTATCTTTTCGGACCCGAAATTTTCCCACATTTGTCATTAGCGACTCACCTACACTACAGTGACTTCGTGTAGACATCCTCTGTAAACCAATTCACTTTCTTCATACCAGTAGCGTCTGCGCCACTTACTGGAACTATAACGTATTCCACACATCTCTATCCCATTCGTTCTACCTTTCCCTCTCGCTCTCTCTTTCAATCAATTAAGCAGCGACAGCAGTTAACGATCTCAATAAGACCTCATGGGAAAGGTAATAAAGAGGTCACAAAACTTTACACATGTTCTGATTCTTGTTTTTTTACAATACTTGAATGGTAAAAAATCAGGAGGAAACATTGTTAAACTTTCCTGCTGAATGAAAATAGTCGTAAATCTGGCAAAATACGAGAATGAATAGAAAGTTCTACACTGATGGCCTTCTTTGGAGAGGAAAGTAACATTTTTCGGAGCAGACCAGTTAATACCAGAGAGAGAGAGAGAGAGAGAGAGAGAGAGAGAGAGAGAGAGAGAGAGAGAGAGAGAGAGAAACATGCAGGGTATTGTAGACTGTGAAAGACGTGGCGGGTGCTTTCAGCGGCACAGGAACACTCTCGGCCCTTCCTCCCTCAGTGTGGGTGAAACAAAGCCAAAGAGCCGCGTGTCGTGGACAACAATGACGACATGAATCATTCTGGGTATATTAAATGGACAGTGAACTTGAGGCGCCGAGCAGCAGGTCGCCAGCACGGGAGGGAATTGCCTCACTCACTCGTCCACACGCCTCCGCTGTCTTGGCGGCCTCCCTCCTCTTGCCCGCAGCCTCCGCCTCACTCACTGATATAAAATTCTTTCCATGTCGCTCATCACACTGCGCCTTCCTTCTTGGCTTAAAGAGAAACGAGATAAGTACCATGGCACACACACGCACACACACGCATAAAAAAAAAGAGATATACGCACACAAAAAAAATACACACACGCTCGCGCGGGCGCGTTTTTGTGTGTATACTTGTACTTATATATATATATATATATATATATATATATATATTATATATATCTATAATATATAATTATATTATATCTATAGATATATATATATATATATATATATATATAATCATGAGACCATGAAGCTTAGAGTGTGTCTAAACAAACACTTATCATAATATGTTTTTCCTTTTAGCAAAGTGTCTCATACATTGAGAATGAAGGGCGAAATGTTTTCTTAAATTTTATTATGGTCTGCACCATTTCCTTAACATTAGGCTTACTCCCTCAGGAGAACACTTCACAGTGAGACAGTAAGTATCGCACTTTATCTTAACTTTCTTCTCTCCTTAAATGTCCTCAGCGTCTCCTCCAGGAGTCTGCCCCTCAAGACATTAGCATTCTCCCTTTGTCATTACTCGCGTGCACGCTTCCCTTCATTCTGTATCATTAGGAGCACTACAGCACCGCCATGTGTGCTGGAGTGAGTTGCTGGTGAGAACTGATACCTGCTGCGGGAGGAGAAGGAGAAAGAGGAGATGGAGGAGATTGAGGACCACGAGGAGGAGGAGGAGGAGGAGGAGGAGGGGGAGGAGGAGCAGGAGGAGGAGGAGGAGGAGGAGGAGGAGGAGGAGGAGGAGGAGGAGGAGGAGGAGGAGGAGGAGTGGCAGTGGCTGTTGAGCTTAACGTGGACCAGCAGCCTCAGATCAATTCATCGCCACAACAACTTCTCATCAAGTCTTCCTCCCTATTTGGTGTTTGCGTGTCCTTTGCTTAACAAACAATTATGCATCAGTCCTTACGTGATTACAAAAACGCTCTTACATGAATACTCCGAAAATGCATTACCTTCCCCAGCGGCGCGGGCGTGAGAGTCCAGGGGCGTTGTTCTCGGCACGAACACCAAAATTATACATCGGATTTTCCCTCCCCGACCAGTAAGTTAATTTCCGAAGTGCTGACTTGGGATAGGATGACCTGCCCTCCCCCCGCCCCCCGCTCCCTCCTCACCCCTGCTGCTGTGAGTGTGCGTGTTTGGGTGCCCGTGCTCCTTGCCCCCGCATCCACACACACACACACACACACACACACACACACGAGCATCGGATATTTCCCTCAAGCCCAAAGAAATTATAATTTTCTCGTAATAAGCAAAGCACCAGCGCGAGTGAGAATTCATACGAGTGAATCTAACTCATTAAAGATACACGTAATTCAAAGGGAAATGGAAATCAATCATCAATCAAGGGGGGCATGAGCTGAGAGACGCGTCGCCACGCCTACCCTATGGCGCCACTCCCTCGCGAGTCCCCATGCAGGCTCCCTTCCCATGCTGAGTAACTTCCAGCAAGAGGCATCGACTTGGTACTGTGGGCGTCCCCTTGACCTACTCCATGTTGGGTTATCCCTTGCAGAGACAAGGCGATAAGCAGGATCGGCTTCCGGGTAGTGTACCACCTGCCCTTATAGCAGTCAGTACTTGGCGTTGACGGACTATGCTGGTGATGGGCCTCGAATCAGTCGCTGCTTTAACACAAAGTCATACCAGCGGCATCCCATGATCCTGTGAAGATATCCAGTACCAAAGACATCAATTCGCCTCTTCAGGTCGGTGTTCAGTGTCCATGTCTCACAACATAGAGAGTAAGACAGGGATCACCAGCGACTTGAAGATCAGAATCTTCGTCCGTCTGCACAGGTACAGACAACGTTAAATACTTGTGCTGAGTGAGTCCATAATGACAAGGGCTTGCCGATACGCCGCATAATTTTCTGGCTCGACCTACCATCGTTATGCACTACACTAACAAGTTATGTGAATTTTTTCCGTGATTTTAATGTTCTGTTATGACACCATTCACACACGTACACACACACACACACACACACACACACACACACACACAGAATCCTCGTTGAGAGTTGTCGGCCTTCCACACCCGCCACTTCCGGGAGTGAGAGCGCAGTCCCCCTCCCCTCCCCCGCCCCACAGTGACCGTCGCCTGGTAGCAGCAGTACAAGTGACGCCACTCGCTCCCGAGATGCGCCAGATTAGTTTTCCGGCAGGTGGCTGCGTCATCACCATCAATATGCCACCGGCTCTGCCACTCACACGCATTAGTTTCTAAGATTGCTTTTGTCACTGTCAGTTTTATTTTCCAACACTGCTAGTCCCAATCCAGTTTAGAGAATGGATACAAGGAGTCCCTGGCGTGGCTGAGCTCCAACAACAATCTACCTCTCATTTACGACAGGCAGTATCCAATCAATTAGCAAGAAAAACAGCAGCACGTAAAAGAAATAAGCGATACCCTTCCAGTTGCTCTCGTTAATCAGCCATGAGTGTTGTATCACCACAGCCGATGATGACAAGAATACCAATGTACATGGAGTGAAAGTACAGCAGAGAAGCAAAGCTGTAAAAACATTCAAGTCAGCGGCGCTCAAACAAACTACATGGTGGAGGAAGAACCAAAACTGAAAAAGAAAAGATAATGATGACATAAACCTCAACCGGACACAAGAAGGCGGCCCACCGCCACCCACAGGGCCAAAAACTCCCTTGTGCTCCCCACACTGAGGGAGAGGAGGCCGAGAGGGGAAGGGGAGGGGAGAGGTCGTCCCATAACTCAAAGCAAACAGCCGGCTGGGCCTTGGCGCGGGGGCGGCTTTATGCGGCTCCGCGGAGGACAATGGCGGGGGGGCAGGTTTGATTTATGTTCATTGTGGGACACGTCAATACCGGAACATGGCGAGCCGCTACGTAAAGGGCGCGGGCATGAGTACCTTGGGCGTGGGTACCCAGGGGCGGTGCTCCGACCAAAGGCATTACATGTGTGCGTGCTGCAAGTGTGGGTACCGAGCACGCTGGCCGGCTGATGTTGCCTGTCCTTACAATGATGATGCTGGATGGTCGTGGTGTGTGTGTGTGTGTGTGTGTGTGTGTGTGTGTGTGTGTGTGTGTGTGTGTGTGTGTGTGTGTGTGTGTGTGTGTAATCAACAAGGATATTTATGGTAACTATTAAAAATATGGATAAAAAAGCAAAACTATTTTTATACCTATGCATTCAAATGATGAAGTGATATATCTTGATTAGTGCAATAAGAGTTGTTCAGTGCATCATGAGTGCAGCAGTATCAGTTATCCTACTCCAACCTGACACTTTCTTACCACAATCACACTTCCTAACTTATCATATTCACATCCTGCATCCTCTGAGAACTTTACCCTTTCCTGAAACTAAACATTTAACTACCCACACACTTACAAACCAAAAATACCTCATAATACGTGACGATAAATATACACAGCGAATATAACAAGGTAGCTAAGAGTTATATAGACAAGATATAGTCAAGAATCACCAACAAAAAAAACATAAAGATGACAAGCAGCGCGGATAGACACAAAAGAGAGAGAGAGGCAAGTGAAGTATCTACAGCGAGTGGTAGGAACAGCAAGGGTAGGACCGGATGAGATGCTGAGAGAGGCGGGAGGAGGAGAGGAAGTGCGGGGGTGGCGGTGCAAGGTAAGGGAGATAGTGAGGGATGGAGGGAGAGGACGCCAGGTTGGGGGAGGGAGGGAGGGAAGTGATGGTGGTGAACGGTGGGAATAGTGAGGGAGGCGGGGGTGGTGAGTGAGGGTGAGTGAGGGCGCGGGTGGGTGGCGAGGGTGGCGAGGGCGGGGGCAGGTGTGTGATGGAATGCGGCCCGCGCGGTGAAGACGATGGGTACGTACAGAGGTGTCCATCTTCGGCACGTAACATAAGCAGTGGGAGTACACCAGAAGAGTGCACGGCCTCTGCTATGTACTATACCACCAGCGTCCATTTCTTGCACTCGCCTTTTTCTTCACACTCCCACGTACGAACAGTCTGCGGTGCGTCTCACGAATTCCTCTGCACGAAAGTGACGGTGTAACTTCGGGTTTTTCCGATAGCGGTAGTGATAGTGGCGTATTTATAGTAATGATGGCCCGGGGAGGTACGAGAGGTATAGATGGTGTTAACATCGCAGAGAGGACTAACAAATTATTTCCTTGTCTTATAATCTTGACAATATTTCCCGCTAAATTCTCTTCTATCTTGTATTTGTCCGGTTGTTACTTATCTTTGTGAGCTCTTATCTCCTTCTCCTCTTCCTCCTTTCTTTCCTCTCCTTTTTCTATCCTTTTTTCTTTTAGTTCTCCTTCATATTATTTCACTTTCCCCCTCCCCCCCGCTTTTCCCTCCTAATATTCCTTTTCCTTCCTTTATTGTAGCAACAACTACAACAAGAACTACCAATACCACTGACTAATGGTGGTGGTAGTGGTGGTGATGGTGGTGTTGCTGCCATCGATCATAAACATTCCATCCTCACGTCCTGGTTTTCCTTTCTTTCATGGAGAGCCGCAAGTAAAAAAAGATGAAAAATTAAGAACTAAGAGAAGAAGAGAGGAGTTAATGACGGAGGAGGAGAAACAGGAGGAAGAATGGAGAAAAGGGCAAATAGATGAAGGAAGACGAGGAAGGAGGAAGGAGGAGGAGGAGGAAGAGGGAAGCAAGCGTGACTCGCCTCCACCGTCCTACTACCGAAGGAGTGAGTGTGCTGTTACATGTTCTGACTCAGTGCCTGCCCCTTGGTGCCTGAATGCTTGCTACTCCCCCCCCCCCCCCTTCTCTCTCTC
>CM035181.1:4558086-4587251 GCA_020233015.1 Callinectes sapidus
TCTCTCTTCATCCTCTCTCTCTTTTTCTTAATGGCAATATCTTTTTCCATTCTCTCTCTCTCTCTCTCTCTCTCTCTCTCTCTCTCTCTCTCTCTCTCTCTCTCTCTCTCTCTCTCTCTCTCTCTCTCTCTCTCTCTCTCGGCAAGCTATCATTACGCTCCGCTATAGTGCTCGATCACCGCCCGTTTTCTCGCACCTCTACCTCCTCTAAGTACCACCCCATCAACACGGACGATCCTTCTTAATTCCGCCGGCTCCTCCCTCCCTCCTTCCCTCTTCCTCCCTCTAGTCATCCATCTCTCTTTCCTTACTCTCGTCGCATTCTTATTTGCTTCATATTCTTCTTGTTTCTTCGTTCTTGACTCTATTTTTTTCTTCTTTTGTACATTTTTGGTTTGTATAGATTCCTTACTGCATTCTATATACACTTTTTTGTAAGGTAAGATATATATGAACTATGTATTTAAGATATGATTGTATATATGAACGAAGTGTAATAAATGGTTTCAAAATCTATTCATCTAGTTATCAATTTCTCTTCTCTCTATTAACCCCTTCCGTTATGCTTATCATTTGTCGATTTTTTACACCTTCAGAAACTCATGTTGGGATTAAAATAGTACAGACTCTGGCCATTAGTTTTCTGACCTCCATAGACTCTTCCTAATGCCAATAAAATCGTCTAATCACACCTAAAACTCGTTGTAAAAATTTGTCCTACTACTGAAGGAGTTGATGTAAAATTTATCGGTTTTCTATCCACTTTTCTACTCCTTCTCCATCTACTCATCCGTTTTTCTTGTCTCTTTCCCTGTTTGATCCTCTGCTGTTTGAAAATCGTTTATATACCAAATGTTGCCGCGATATATCTTCATCTGTTCCCAGAGTTGGGGTTGTGTTGGCAAAAAAAGAAGCGACGAAAAGAGTTAAAGAGATTGTTGCATTTTCTGGATCTGTTAGGTTTTTTTTTCTATAATTTTTATCAATCTTATCATGAATCCTTGTTCGTTTTATCTTTATTTCATTTTTATTATTATGTGTTCTATCTAGGCAGGTTTGGGGCGACTCACTGTACATGTGTTTGCTTGGCGTTTTTGTGCTCCTAAAAGCCTCTTAATAAACGAAGCTTCACCAGCAGGACATGCACACAACAGCACCGCCAAGGCAGTTCTTACGTGCGTAACAATCTGCAAAACATGCAATGCGCATCTAAATACAAGATTAACCGAACAAAAAAAGGTACCGCGTGAGAAATAATATAAAGTTAAAACCCTTAATGTGTACAAAATGTCTCCAGACAACATATCTTCTATACGAACAGGCACGTGTGAGAATCAGAACCTGTATGTACTTACGAGTATGCTAACGATGTCTTGTATTTGCATAGCGTCAGGGCTGCGTCCCGCCGCCCATCCACGCCTCTCACGCCTCATTGCAAGGCCTCTCAACACACTAACTTTTATATACTCTCCCCTCTCTGTCGGTGTGTGTGTGTGTGTGTGTGTGTGTGTGTGTGTGTGTGTGTGTGTGTGTGTGTGTGTGTGTGTGTGTGTTTATTATATATATTATATATAAAAAATAGAGAACGAGAGCGAGAGAGAGAGAGAGAGAGAGAGAGAGAGAGAGAGAGAGAGAGAGAGTGTTATAGCTGATGCGCACCTTGCTGACATGCGGCGACTTAACATTACCATACTATTGAGAGTAAAATAATTAGATATGGTTAGCTAAGGTAATGAATGGCACACAGAATGGACAAAGGTAGGCCACCATCACTAGTGTCTTCAGTTCAGGTGGGGGAATCACGTGTGTAACTCTAAAAAGATTAAAAAAAAAACACTACTATAATGTGATCTTAATGAATAGATTGATGCACTGCGAGTTGAAAGAAGCTGGAAAATCGCATCTTTTGTGTTATGAGTCACCGTCATTCCCTACCTATTGACTCGGACTGACACACACAGATAGATAGATACATAGATAGATAGATAGATTTATGGACCTCAGCTTACATGTAAAAAGGAAAGCGAGTCGCGAAAACAACGAAATAAGACCGACATTTATAAATTTCCCAAAACAACTTGCGGTCCACACAAAATATGACAATAGTAAACACTCAAAGTAAAGTAGATACAATTTCGAAATCAAACACACACACACACACACACACACACACACACACACACACACACACACACACACACACACACACACACACACACACACACACACACACACACAAATATAAAGCCAGCAAAGAGTAAAAAAAATAATTTATGCCGAGGTCAAGGAGTCCACGAGAGAGAGAGGCAAGGATGGTAAAAATGCAAGTGAATTAAAGACAGTGAGTGAATAGTGAGACGGAAAAAACAACACAAGGAAAGATTAACACCAAGAAACTATGGGAGGGATGAAAACGAAAGTCGCCGATGATACTAACCAAAACAACCGGGAAATATTACGAATACTGATGAGGAAGAGGAGGAGAAGGACGACAGGGCGGCGGCGGCGGCGGTGATGGCGGCAGTGGAGGATGATGCAAGGAGAGAAAAGGAGAGAGAGAGACGGGGGAGGGGAGGAGAATGAGGCAGGAATAGCACTAGACAAGTGATGGAGAGGAAGGGGAAGGGAGGGGCGGTATAGATGATGAGGAGAGGAGGGGGAGGAAGGAAGAAAGAGAGGGAGATGATATGTCGGTATCATGCTCATTATTTGCATATCTATGAGATGAAAGGATCAAGCAAGTCTGCATCTCACGGTGGTGGCGAGGAGGGCGGAGAGGGCACGGAGACAGAAAAAGGAGGCTGAGAGGGAGATAAAAAAAGTGAAGAGAGAGTCAAGGGGGGGAAGGGAACAGGGGGAAGAGGAGGCGTAGGAGATCGAAGAGGAAGAGATGACGAGATGGATCAATAACAAGTGGATGAGAAGCATATTGGAAATGATGAAGTGACAAGGATGCGAGGAGAAAAGAGGTGAAAGGTCCAGAGGAGGAGGAGGAGGAGGAAAAGAAGAAGAGGAGGAGGAGGAAAAGGAGAAGGAGGAGGAGAAGGAACAGGAGGAAAAACTGCGGCAAAAGAGGAGGAGAACGAGGAAAAAGGGAGAGAGAATACATGACAAACTACAAAAAAAAACTAATTAAAAAACAGACGAACAATTGAACAACACACACCAACAAACACCAAAACATAAATCAATGATGGACAGAACCACACAGCAGCAGCAGCAACAACAACATCAGCAGCAGCAGCAACAGCATTAAGTCCCTCATACACAGCATACAAGAACAAGTACGTGCAGCATAAATCAAGCACAACCCGGGAAACAGAGAAGCATCGTTCATTACCAGACTTCCTCATGACCAGACGCACAGTACAAAAGGTATAAAAATCGTGTAAATTGACAGCTAATTATAGAGGAAATGCAACGCTGATGATTAGTGTGTGTGTGTGTGTGTGTGTGTGTTATCCATCTGTCTCGCTCTGTTAGCTTTCTTTCTTCGATTCTCTCTCTCTCTCTTTCTTTGTCAATTTTGTTGTGTTGTCTGTCTTTCTGTTTATTTATCTCTCTTTTCTTTTCTTCCTCTTCCTCTTTTGCATTTCAGTCTTAATTTCAGTATGTTTCTTTCCTTTCTCTTGTTTTCTTGCACTTTTTTGTGATACCAGTTATATATATCTTTTTATTATTATTCGTTGCTTATGTTCGCTTATTTGAATTGTTTGCGGCTTGCATGTAGCTTTTTCTTCTTTTTATTTTTCTTATTCGAGACGTAAAGAAAAAAAATAGATTTCTCCACTCAGCCTCTATTTATTTTCATTTCATTATCTGACACTGTAATCTGTAGGCTGAAAAAAACCATCTGACACACACACACACACACACTCTCTCTCTCTCTCTCTCTCTCTCTCTCTCTCTCTCTCTCTCTCTCTCTCTCTCTCTCTCTCTCTCTCTCTCTCTCTCTCTGTCATCCATCACTGCAGTACCACAAAGCAAGCACTCATGACACCCGCTCAAGTCTGACACTCTCCCCATCTCCAGCTCAGTTTTTATTGATTAGAGACTCCACCAACTCGCGTCCCAACTCACCATATATAGAAAGCAAGTTAATCCCGACTAATCCACCTCACCACCTTCCTTCCCTCTTTCACCTCAACGCCCCCCGACTATCTTCTCCTTTCCTTTCTCTTCCCTTCCTCCCTCCCTCTTCCTCCCCCACCCACCCACTCGTCCGCTTTTCTCCCTCCTCTCTCTTTCTCCCTCTCTCTCTCTCTTGCTCCTTCCCGTCAGCCGAACCCCATCCCAGAGGTGGCGAGAGCAAGTACTACCAAGGAAGAGTTGTCAATCCACTTCAAGGTAAATAATAGAGATTCGGAATGCAAGGTCTGACATTATTATCTTCTTTTTTTTGGAAGGTGTATTTGGCGCAGGTTTCTTTTCTTTCTATTTTTTCTTTTTTTTTCTCTCTCTCCCTCTTACTTCTCTTTTTTAATCTGGCGGAGGGAAATGGGTGAGGCGAAGGGTCAAGGCTTACGAGTGAGAACCTAATATTTGGGAAAGTGGCATAAAAGACAGCGAGTGGAGTTTGCAGTTCCGAGTGGGGGAAAAAAATATATATACACGCTGGTGAAATCAAAACAAAACAACGAAATAAGCGAACTGGTATTTAATGGACGAGAGAGAGAGAGAGAGAGAGAGAGAGAGAGAGAGAGAGAGAGAGAGAGAGAGAGAGAGAGAGAGAGAGAGAAAGGATATACACACAGCTGTGAAAAAGGTAAATAAAACTAAAGCAAACATAAGTGAATTAGTGTTTGACGGAAGAGACAGAGAGAGAGAGAGAGAGAAAGTAATGACATCAAGGAAAGAGAAAAAGAGCTGTACTAAACCTATTGCCGAACGAAAAACACCATCAGCTCAAGAATTTGCGACTTTCAAGAATCTTTCAACCAGAAATTCACAAGATGCAGGATTGAGTGGAGGCTAAGTAAGGGATAGAGTGGAATGAGAGAGAGAGAGAGAGAGAGAGAGAGAGAGAGAGAGAGAGAGAGAGAGAGAGAGAGAGAGAGAGAGAGAGAGAGAGAGAGAGAGAGAGAGAGAGAGAGAGAGAGAGAGAGAGAGAGAGAGAAAAGAAAAAAAAAGCAAGAGGTAGTTGTGCATGAGAGAAGAAATGAGTGAAAAATAAAGAGAAAGAGAGAGGAATAATGGAGAGAGAGACCCTTAGAACAATAGATGCACAAATAAAGAAACACACACAAAAAAAGAGATTATAAAAAAAAAAACGACAATCACCTATCAATAACTCCTTAAACTTTGCATGCTTGAGATCAGAGCGATAGGGAAACAATCTCTCGAACTGCCCCGCCCTCACCTACACCACTATCAGCGCTCGTGTTCTCCCCTCCTCCCTTCCCGGACCCCAGCGGTAGCCAGATCTGCGATAGTCTCTCGTTAACGGGGCCTATTTCACGAGCCAGCAAGCAGCACGTCTCCCGGAACAACGATTGCAGTGATAACCCTTGATGGAGGACTGCTGCTGCTGCTGTTCCTGTGGCGGGCCGCTGTTGAGGTGGTGCTAACCCAGAAGGTGTCTGTCCAACTGTGTCCGCCCTGGCTATCTCCTGCCCATCCTGGAACACCCCCACTCCATGTGTGTGTGTGTGTGTGTGTGTGTGTGTGTGTGTGTGTGTGTGTATGTGTGTATGTGTGTTTGTGTTTGTGTGTGTTACTAGTGGTAACATACAGGGTTTGAATAATGTATCGTTTGATTTCCAAGCTCTGATTCTATTCCAATCTAGTCATGAAATCGAGGACGTTCTTTGCATACAACACCTCAACACTTAACTTCATTCCATATGTGTGTGTGTGTGTGTGTGTGTGTGTGTGTGTGTGTGTGTGTGTGTGTGTGTGTGTGTGTGTGTGTGTGTGTGTGTGTGTGTTTAAAAGCTAAATTAAGTTTTCAGTAAAGCCTCAACTGAGCTCCTAGCGAGAGGTGATAATGTAGACATGAATATTCTGAACTCTCCCTCTGAAAAAAAGATGAAAATGAAAAAAAAGAAAACATGTGTTCATAAAGTGAGTAGGAGGAAAATAACATAAGTATTTCGAACGTAAGCTTAATACAAACTCGCCATTGCAAAGAAAATATTCGGAAATGAAGCCAAAACCCATTAACCATCATGAAACAATATATCAAACAAATTCTTTCCTTCAGTATTCAAAAGAGAAATAGTACGTACTGTTTACATTGTTCTCCCAAGCGTCACATTGCTTACGATACAAAAGGATGGATAATGATAGCAAATCATTGAATTCCACACCAAACATAGCTTAGTGAAACTTGCAAAGTGTCTCCTCGACGTGCAGTGCTTGTGATGCAGCACCAGCCATGCATTGCCTCAGTAACTGCAGCATTGTATGGACCAGTTTGTTAGGAATCTCTCTCTCTCTCTCTCTCTCTCTCTCTCTCTCTCTCTCTCTCTCTCTCTCTCTCTCTCTCTCTCTCTCTCTCTCTGATGAAGAAACGGAATCAGATAAACAAACAGACAGACAGACAGACAGAGAAGAGGGAAAGACGATAAAACCTAAACATATATTCTATACAAGACATTGGATTCCTGTAACACGCATACAGTGACGTACTTTTCGAGTCCCAATGCTGATGGAGCCAAGGAGCAATAAAGTCTACGGAATGAAAATGAACAATAGACTTCAGCTTGGAAATTAATCTGCCAGTTCAAGAAATGATTCTCAACTGCAGTTCGGTGGTAAAGAAAACTTTATTCATTCAGTTTTACGTAAATTTCAACAAAAAACAAATGCCATCCACGAAGATTCACGAAAATACCGTATTCCTGGCAGACCCACTCGCGGTAATAGGGTGGTTCATAATAGGATGGTTAGTGAACGGACTCAGTAATCATATTGTTAGTGCTGAGACAATGGGGAGTTTTAAAAGAAGATTAGACAAGTTTATGGATGAGGATGATAGGTGGAATTAGCCAACGTTGTTCACACAGGGACTACCACCGCGAGTAAGCCTAACGTTCTCTGGCAGCTTCCCTCATTTTCTTATGTTCTATGTTCTTAGGTAACTACCATATAACCTATTATAATAGAAAGAAACTGTTACTTCACTTAACTGAATCTATAATGTGTGTCTTAAGTTCGTGTTCTTTGTTCTCTCACCACGACTATTTTCCAAGGCCACGGAAATGATTAGCGGGGTTTTCAAAAGTGATTCTCCAGTTAACAATGTAGAAAGCTTGTCATTCTGCCTCTAGAACCTTAAAAACCTTAAAAAAATACTGTACATTTAAAGAAAAAACTGAAATAGTAGAGGTGAAGCACAGACAAATAAAAGTGTTGTAGAATATGAGTCTTATTAAGGGTAAAATCTTGTTGGTGAAACGTTCGTCTGAAATCTATCATGAGTAAGAATTCACTTTGTACATTGTTAGTCACGTACATAGCTACTTAACCCCTTCAGTACTGAGACGCATATTTATCATGAAGTTTTCGTGTGATTAGACGACTTTATTGACGTCCGAAAGGCAAAAATGGATGTGAGAAGATTAATGGCCTGAGTCTTCACAGCAAAAGTTTCTAAAGCTGTATAAAATCGCTAAAAGGTAAGGAGAATAAATAGGAAAACGCGTCATGGTACTGGAGGGGTTAAAAACTTCACTAAGGCTAACGGTATGCAACTCCATCACCATCAACATTTAATATACGCCATTTAGCTCTTTATGTTTATTTTATATCCCTATGGAGGTCACTCTCACATCTGTACTCGTCTAGCTCTTCAAGGTCACGTTTTGAATATAGAAAAAAGCAAATACTAAAGCCATATTTGTACTCCGTGTGATTAGGTAGCATTTCGCTGACAGATTTCTAAAACATTCCCACTAACTTGGACAAAGTGATGGTCATTTTTCATTAAGATAACTTGTGAGGACAGTAGCGAGAGAAAGAGAGAGAGAGAGAGAGAGAGAGAGAGAGAGAGAGAGAGAGAGAGAGAGAGAGAGAGAGAGAGAGAGAGAAAGTAGAAAGATCGAGTCTAACGGTACAAAACATTAAACTGACTTCTTTTTCCATCACATCACTGTCCCTACAACCTTCTTTTCCACCATCTTGCTACTCACTTCACCACCACACCGTAACCTACTAAGGGACTGGCAAATTAGTGGACATTTTTTATTGCCTTATATTACCCTTTGCCACTTTCTTCCTCTTACGTAGAAAAAAAAACCCTTGTCACATCCCATTCTCTTATCCACTGCCACCCTGCACAGCATCCCTATTACCCCAAACACAGGAAAGCTTGGGACCGTATTAATTAAAGGGCCCTATCTATAGACACTACAATGCATCCACCACACTATTTAAGTTACGGGATTGTCAGTGGCTTAAAAGGATAAACATAAACCTCAAATCTGAAAATGAGGGATAAGGTGCAGTGTACATAAAAAACAGTGAGCGTTGCAGTTCCTGGGGCTGTCATCTCACCCTCCCATCACGAACACCTGCCCAGGAATCCCCGCGTCAAGCAAGTCTCGAAGCTGTCACCACGCTGGACGGGGTCACACACACACACCCACCCACCCACCCACACACACACACACACACACACACACACACACATAGAAGAGCGGTGTTTATTTTCCCTTCCTAATACAAACACGAACGGCTCCTTTTCTTTCTCATTGCCTCTCTTATCATGCCCGTGACGACACCCGTGCAGAATCGCAAATAACCCCTTAAGCGGCGCACACCACGCACCAACGGTAATGGCATGAGGAGGCCAAAGGACGCGTGGACGAGAGAGAGAGAGAGAGAGAGAGAGAGAGAGAGAGAGAGAGAGAGAGAGAGAGAGAGAGAGAGAGAGAGAGAGAGAGAGAGAGAGAGAGAATGATGGTTCCTTTTCTGCGTCTGTATAGTTGACGTTAATCTGAGTCTTCAGGCGCAAAGGACTATTACGTTCGTCCTCCCAAGTGTTTGCGAGAAGGATAATACTCAAACCTTCCCCACTCGTTTTCTACTCGTCGCTGTCACCCCTTCAGGAATCATAACTCCTTCAGAAGACAGCCATATACAATGTACATATGAGGATCTACAACCAAACCCTTGCCAAAGACTTGCTGCTTTCACTCTTCTGTCTGCGGCAAACACCTGTAATGCCAGAGGTACAGTGGCCCTGACAATAGCAACGAACAAATCAGCCCGATGATCTAATCTTCGTTAGTTTCAGTGTTTGGATGAGCGGGTAGCGCGCCAAAGGCTCTTCAGGTTCGCGATGGCATGAGAGAGACAGGTCAGGGAGCACCGGCGCCTTGGGTTGATTGGGAGGCACAGCTTGGCTACTTCTAAAGAGGGCGTATCAGATGTCAAGTTTGTGGCATGACGTCAGTACCATGACAAGGACGCCCAAGCAGTACGCATTGCACGAAGCAAACACCGACCACAGCAGCATCAGTATCACCAATGGCGTCAAACACTTACTATGAATTCACACTGGCTAGCTTTCCTTTCCCTCGTCCTCATTCAGATCACCACCAGGGGTCGGTTTTGGAGATGTTACCTTTTTATGCACACCAATAATGATTCAGACTGCGCCATTCTATCGAAAATATCCAAATTCGCTGACAGCATTAAACTGTGATGCCATCCAGCTGGATTTAGATAACCATAGAGCATAGAGGATCAAACGGTTTTTAAACTTCTTGAACATTAACGGAGCCAATTGTATAGTAATGCACATCGGCCACAACAACGTAAAATATAATCATAAATCACATAGCCAAAATTTTATCATAGTTACAGAAAAGATGTACCTTGGCGTAATAGTAACAAGTGCTCTGAAATGCGCAACGCAATGTTCGACTTCAAATAGCAAAGCAAATGTCATCGTGGGATTTATTGCGTGTCTTTCCTATATGTATTCCTATTTATACACGTCCTCGTAACTCTGGGACAACACGTTCCCCTCTATAAAGCTCTGGGCGTCTGTGTCACTCCTCAGCAGCACCTCTATGGCGACCTGCCCGAAGTGACACGCTGAACCAATGAAGGTGAAGCTCAACACCCTTCCTTCATCTTCCCCATCAGGCGGGCGATGGTCACTAGCGAGTCCAGGAAGCCACACTCATACAAATATTTGACTTGAGTGTCTCCAACAAACATTGGCACTTTGGCTGGAGCCTCAAAACACACGGCCAGGACGAACCCCTCCCCCCCCTCTCCCCCATCTCTCTCTCTCTTCTCACTCTCGTTCTCTTCCTATCTTTCCTTTGTGTATCCTCGTCCTTCATTTTTTTCTCACGATCCTCAAACCCAACAGACTGTCTCCTCTCTCTCTCTCTCTCTTCTCACTCTCGTTCTCTTCCTATCCTTCCTTTGTGTATCCTCGTCCTTCATTTTTTTCTCACGATCCTTAAAACCAACAGACTCTTCCCCTCACCACGCTTCCCTCTCGTCATATGTCCTCACCAGCCCTCTCTTTCACTACCCCTCCCCTCTCACCACTATTCCCTCTCACCAGCCCTCTCTTTCACCACCCCTCCCCTCTCACCAGTTCTAGGTACGTCAGGCCTATAAAAAGTGCTGTAAATGCGTCCTTCTCTCACCCTTGCAAGGTCGTCGCAGCCGCAGGAAAGTTGCTGGCCTTCCTACAGGCAGCAGAGGGAGAGAGAGAGGGAGAGAGGTGGGGGGGGGGGGGGAGAGGAAGAAGAGTGAAGAAGTAATAGACCGAGACATGAGAGGAGACTGGTTGTGGCATTCATCACGTTCTTTAGCAACTCCAATAATGATACCCAACCGTACAGGAAGGGATGGTGGCACTGGGTTCAGGGACACCGCGGTAGTAGGTAGCAGTGATGAGCTGAATAAGATGAGTGAGTGATAAGAGTTAGGGAAGAGTAAAGGCCGTAGTGGGTGATAACGAAGGGGTAACTATGTGGGAGAGTGATGGTATGTGAGAAGGAGTGAGAGTAAAAGTAGATACAAGAATGAATGAATGAATGAATGGAGGAGTAAATGAGGAAGGTATTATGTGGTGAAAGTTTGAGGAGAGGTTGGAATTAATCATAGTACCGAGTGACGTGAGTGAAGATCGTGTCATTGAGGAAGGATGAGAAAGAGAAAGAGACAGAAAAAAAAATCACAACCTTCGTAATACAGTCAGGTTTATACAGAACGCAGAAAATATTACACAACTTGAAATATCACTGAAACAACAATATAAGCGAAGTAAAAACATATCCTGACATCTTTTTTTTTACTTTGAAATGGATTCTAAACACATAATTCAAACCGTCTGTCTTAATTAATGGCCACCAAGGTTATATCCGTCTCTTACAATACCTCCTTCCCTTCCTCCTCCTCCTCTTCCTAGTCGCCGTCCTCCTCCTCCTCCTTCTACTCGTCCTCGTCCTCTTCTTCCCCCTCAATGAAGGTACTCAGTTAATCCACCGTTGACATAAAAAAAAGACCTTGAGGTTATAATTTAAAAGTTACCTGAAACGGAACCACCGATTCACGGAGGAGGAGGATGAAACAAGTCATAAATCAATAGGAATCGTTGGCAAAACCTTCGAGCACAGGTCAGACAGTCTTCCGTTACTCCATTCCTTTATACACAGACCCGGAGTTCGAGTGTGTGTGTGTGTGTGTGTGTGTGTGTGTAATCGTGTAATCTTGGTGTTCATCACGAGGGTATACGTACAAAGAATAGAATACAATATGTGTGTGTGTGTGTGTGTGTGTGGTATAGCACTGCAGTAATTCAGTAAGAAATAGTAGAAGTAGAAGTAGAAGTAGTAGTAGTAGTAGTAGTAGTAGTAGTAGTAGTAGTAGTAGTAGTAGTAGTAGTAGTAGTAGTAGTTGTAGTAGTGATAATGAAATTTGTTGTTTTTATTGTTGTTGCTATTATTCATGTTGTGTCATTTAATATGTTTCCTCGTCTTCTTCTCTTCTTCCTCCTTTAGTTTCAATTCAAACGTTCATGTCAGACTTCACCTTTGGCCTTTTGCTCCTTTACTCCAACATTAGATTGTGCAAAGGTGGTTTCCGTAATTCCCAAACCGTACATCGTATTCCTCCTCCTCCTCCTCCTCCTCCTCCTCCTCCTTCTCCAGCTTCTCATTTACAGCCTTTCTCTTACACACACACATCAGAAGTGATTTCTCTAATAGATAATAAATCACGAAAGGAAAAGTTCAATCTTCCATCCGTCACTCCCCGCCAGGAGGAGGAAGAAAAGTAGGAGTAGGCGGCGACGGCAGCGGAGGAGGAGGAGGAGGAGGAGGAGGAGGAGGAATAGAAACAAAGAAACAGAGGTGGCAAGTGATAGAAAGCCAACCCATTATGTAGTTACTTTCTAAGAAGTGACAGTTTTAACACACACAAGATAAAAGTAAGAGGAAGAGGAAGAAGAAAATAAGGAAGAGGAGGAAGATCATGAGGAATAGATGCGCTTAATCCCTTCAGTACTGGGACACATTTTCACCACGAGTTTTTGGTCATCAATCTTCTGACCTCCATAGATCTATCCTAATATCAATAAAGTAATCTAATCATACCCATAACTCGTGAAGGGGTTAATACAAGGTAGGACACGCCTCTTCCCACACTATAAGGTATTTATGCTGTACAACAACGAAATATAATGAAAGATGCAATTCAGTTTCGATGTAATTTTCATATTATTTCAACTATCATGTTTTCAGTCCCGGAGATCGTAAACTTTTCATCAAGCATCGTAATATTTCGGTCAACTTTCTGCACAAGCATGTAGCGCCGTCAGACCTTGTTGCTGCAGCGCCATCACTCGCAATCGATGAGTCAACCTTTAACCTGAATCCAATGTGGTTCTATGCACATGCATCGTATAGTTTTATTCATAATATTATTCATTTTACATTCTCATTCTTTTACGTTACAAAGATGCACGTCATTTTCAACAATTTACTTAACCCGATGTTATTGATGATCACTATTTCATAAAACATTTTCCTCATTCAGTAAACGGTGTGTGTGTGGTGTGTGTGTGTGTGTGTGTGTGTGTGTGTGTGTGTGTGTGTGTGTGTGTGTGTGGCACACTGCCAAACGGTGAGCAGAACTATTACCGGATGAATCCAATAAAAACTAACGGTGCCAAAAAATCGTGCAGCTTTGTTATAAAAAGAAAAAAAGAAAAAAGAAAGAAGGAAAAAGATTCCACAATTCTTTTATAATTACATCCTGAAGAAGGAAAAAAAACTTGCTAATTCACCCTGTGCCATCAGAAGTATAAACCAAGATTAGGCAGCGATGGATAGAGGTATAATTTGAAGTTTAGGAGTTCTCACCACTCAACTTTCACACAATTCTCCTTTTCCTTCAATCTAAAAATCCTGAACTCTCATAGTGAACTAAAAAACCTCACCAACCAAAGAATATTTAGCTCATTTTATTACATTTCATTTTTGATAACTTTACGGTAGCTTTTAAATTGAAGAAAATATAGAAGAAAAAAGTATTATATGTAACCTTATAACACACAACCGTACAATCACAATTTACAGTCACTACAAATTCAAGACAAACGATAAACAAAGTACAAATAAGTATGACATTACTCAACAACTGCCCACGACGGTACCATTGATAGTATAAGATAAGAAACGGAACTGCTTACAAAACGAGAGACCAAAGCGATGATGAAGGTGACCCAGCTCAGAGAAACCTCCTTAACTACCCGCCAAGGAGAGTCCGGGTAGGGAAGGGTCCTCTAATGCACCGTGGCGCCCATTTACCCCTAAGACGGAATGAAGGGTGCTCCGCTGAAGGTCACTGGGAGGAAGGACAGAGGGTACGAATTACTGTCACATGTTAAAACACTAAAATCCAAGTATGTAGTAACAGTCCACGCGTCTACGCCACTGCACACGACGCTGTACGAAAGGATGGTTAGTGTCTAGTCTTCAAGCATGCGACGATGAGAGAGAGAGAGAGAGAGAGAGAGAGAGAGAGAGAGAGAGAGAGAGAGAGAGAGAGAGAGAGAGAGAGAGAGAGAGAGAGAGAGAGAGAGAGAGAGAATCATTCAAATACTGATAAATTGATAGACACATGCATAGATAGACAGAGATACATTTATAGATAGATGTTGATTAAGTGATACACAGATGAATAGATCGGTAAATTGAAGGATAAAGATAAGAGACGCATCTTAACTTCACGGATCTTCATCAAAATTGTATATGAGGAATGCCAAACTATTCTGCCAGTCAAATTTACATAGAATGATACCTGCCAACACCAAACTCGTCGTAAAGTCTTGCCTCTTAAAGCTTCCCTCATTTTTTCTTATTTCCTTACGTTATGATAACTCAGCAACATAAAGAACACATGGGAACATTATTGAAACACACAGGAACATTATGAAACACACAGGAACATTATGAAACACGCACTTCATACATTGTTTTTATCTGAGGAAAAAAATATCTCCTTTACAATGGTGACGAAATCTATCAAAAACTCTGTGGTGGAGGAAAAAGTCTTTAACATCTGACATATTCTTAAATTCTTCGTGAAAATGGACGTTAAATTAAAAAGTATAATAGGTTTCCTCATCTCTCTCTCTCTCTCTCTCTCTCTCTCTCTCTCTCTCTCTCTCTCTCTCTCTCTCTCTCTCTCTCTCTCTCTCTCTCTCTCTCTCTCTCTCACTAAGCTGTTACAATGCCTGTCCAAAAACACAACATCTTAAACCAGGAACCACAAATAAAGATACATCCCTTAACCTCAAGATACCGCTGTGTGTGTGTGTGTGTGTGTGTCCTCTGTTCGTCACACCTAATCGTAATCGCCCATGTACCGTCATTACGAGACAGACACACGTACCATCGACAATAGAGAGGTGTTACCAAGGTTATCCTCCTCCTCCTCTTCCTCCTCCTTCCCTTCTTCTTCCTCCTCCTCTTCTTCCTGTTGCCTGATCAAACAACCTTCCCCATTTCATTGGATAATTCGGTAACCATATTATTGTGGCGGCGGCGGAGAATGACCTTGGCGGTGGATGCATGGTCGTAATAAGAAAAACGCATGATGTAAAGTATTTCCTCGTCACGTGTGTACAGTTACGGCCGGCGAGGGAAAATGCAACATACACTTGTGGCTAAATAAGTGTGCCTGTCCGCCTGTCTCCGCCGTGTAAATCTACCTGTCTGGCTGTCTTAGTCGTGTAATCCTGCCTGTGAGTTGGGCTGATCACTGCTTTTTCCTCGGCGTTGTAATCATCCCGGGGCCACGACAGGGCAGGGAGGGCCGCACATGGCAAAATACTTCCATAACTATCATCCGGGCTGGGAAACGTGAGGGATTCTAAATTGCCTGGCGGGACGTGGAGGAACATTACGACGCTGTGTGTTGGTTGGTGAACGTAGCGTCTGTGTCCACATTAAAGGCATTCCCTCCCTCCCGCAGCCTCCTCTTAACGACTGCTAATCCTCGTCGGTGTGTTTTTGCAGGCGTCAACGTGGGGCATGTCGGGGGTGGGGGTGAAAGAGGGTTTTAAGACGCTGGTGCTTGCTTCTCCAATGGGCATCTTTGTAAATGAGATTGTAGGGGAGTGTGCATTGGTGAGGGTTTTATGACATCAGGCTTGTTTGCAGTGAGAGAGAGAGAGAGAGAGAGAGAGAGAGAGAGAGAGAGAGAGAGAGAGAGAGAGAGAGAGAGAGAGAGAGAGAGAGAGAGAGAGAGAAAATTGTACACCATTTCAAAGCGAACCCACGAATGTCCATCTTATAATTGCCCAAGCCTCATCCTGCCCATTAAGTCACACCACCACAGTACTCTCAGCCATTTAAGGTGGTCTGGACAAACGGAGGGAGGGTGTGTGTGTGGCTGGTGGAGGGAGGATCCTGGCCACGGTGTTTACTGCCTCGCGCACCGCCAGGACGCCTCTGTTGACTCTCAGCGCGAGAAATGTCAACCTCACACCCTTTCGGTTTCTGGGTGAATTGAGTTTGATTCTGTTTTTTCGTATTGGAGGAGGATCTAATTCTTTCGTTTTATTGCATTTGATTCTTATGTCATAGCCACGAGTTGTCTGTAAGATATAGGGTAAACTGTTGTAATGATAGTGGATTATAGTTAATAGATTTTTCAAAGGGGGAAAGAAATACGATTCTGACAAATACATGGTCTAAACGTTCACTGAGAGATGTTCTATGGAGTGCAATTTACATATATTACTTCATTGTCCGCCGTCGCAATACAGTTTTATTTAGGTTTATGCTTCCAACCTTCCTAACTTTATGGAAGAGCTAAAGAAAATATTCTTTTAAAGCGTAACTATATTAAAATGGAAATATTCTTCTTTTTCTTTACTAATACGTACTAATATTTATCTTAGTGCACTTCAGTAACTCGTAAAATAAAGCTAACATATTTTACAACTTTACGTTACTCGTGTGATTATGTACAGCTGTTACTTTCAACACACTAAACATGATATAAACACTCTTACGTAACTAAGAAGCCTAATACTGTACTGACAAACTTTCCCTTCTTTCATTTACTCTCATTTCCTTTCTTACGTGGTCGTTTACTTGTCTTTACCTCCACAAACATTAAAACTTCCGGATAATGCTGACATTAGCATATCAGCAATGTCACAGCACACAACACATGGCCGTCACAAGATCACAATCCCTTCACAACATTCCCTGTCAACACATTTCTTCCTCATCACGACAATGTGCAAAGCAAGACATTCTCAAGCTTCCCTAAGTACGTTAACAGAAAAATGAGCACATCCACAGCCCAAAGATACTAATTAATGATACAAAAAGAAAAGTATAGTGTTGTACTCACCACTGTTCGGCCTCCTGGTTGTCTGGTTGACGGAGAATCTTATCCTGAACCTCCTTGATGCCTCCCCGGTGGCCACACACACATAGAAACACACACACGACCAAACCCCTGCAAGAAAATATGGAACGAACACAGTGATAAATTTATACTTTTTTTCAGTTCTGCAGAATATCACAAAATTGACCAATAGACACCACTCCCTCAAACCTCCCCTACTCTCTCTCTCTCTCTCTCTCTCTCTCTCTCTCTCTCTCTGTTTTTTTTGTTTTTTTTCATACAGTAGAATATATTCTCGCAATATTTCGTTGAAAAGGAATTATTTCAAGAAAAGCGTAAATTATTGTACAAGACTGCAAGTGTATTGTACAAGACTGTGTGTGTGTGTGTGTGTGTGTGTGTGTGTGTGCGCGCGCGCGTATGTGTGAGAGTGCGCGCGCCCGCGTATGTGTGTGAGTGCGCGCGAGCATGTGTGTGTGTGTGTGTGTAACACGGACGTAGTTATCTGTTAGTTGGAGATTGGTGGTGGGTGGAAGAATGCTCTTGGATGTTGTGACGCAGGTTCCGGTGTCTCGAGGAGAAAATGGCTGCCGTCAAGCCTCAGCAGGGAAGACACCAGCAGTGTCCTCACGTGGCAGTAGGGGTGGTGGTCTAGTCCTCAGCGACCGCGGTAGATGCCGCCGTAACTGCTCCCACCGATAAGTCACTGAACCTTTAACAACGTAGACGTGCCCCGGCTCGGGTAAAGCACTCACTCTCCCTATCCGCCCGCCTGGCGTCATGGCCAGCTAGCTACCTACTGTTGTTTACGTTATCTCTCCAACACATAAATGACTGACACTGTAGCAAAAGCCACACTGCCCCATACAATATCACATCTATGGTTCTAATACCCATGTCACTTCAGGAACACTCTGCCACACTTCCTCTTAGGCTAAACATGACATGATTCTCTAAAAGTAACTTTCAGAATATGGAATAAACATAAAAGATCCTGTAATGTTGTACTCACTGCAGTCCCTACGCTTCCTTGGTGCAGACTGGTGAGTCCTGAGTGGCGTCAAGTTTGAAGCGTGCGGTGAGTCGCTATTTGAATCAGTGAACCTTCCCATAGTTCCTTCCACTCCATCTTCCTGGTCCGACTCACTCACTGTTCACAGCGGGGAGAGGTAACGTCCCGAGAGTAACACTGAATGCAGGTAGACATTGTAAGACAGAACCCGAAATACTATAAAAATACTTACCATTAATAAGATATGAAGTTTTAAGAACAAAAGCATGTATTACCATCATAGCTTGGCGTGACTGTTTGAACTCTCTTATACACAATACATGTTGTTTGTATTCCTACGAGTGACTTAGGTGCGCTGTGAGACTATTGTGATAGAAACTGGTGTAATTTATGGAAGGATCACATACATTTGACCAAACTTTACCATGTGACTTTATTTTCAAATGAGAACATTGCGTCATATCGTGTCCATCAGGTTATAGTACGATAAATGTATCCCACTTGAGATTTTCACTATACTTTACAGGTCCTTGCGATCTTGCAGAACATCTTGTAACATATGCACTTGCTTATGAAATTAGAGTGAACTAAAGAAAGAGTGTACCATCATTCCATATATTGTCTTCATATACAAACGATACAACAGCTTCTCTATATTAGTTTATTCCAATTACATTATTGGAAACTAAGGTAACTGAAGAAGCAGCACAATATGTATGCCAATGTACTCTCCAATGGTTTATATTTCAAATTTTGATAATCGTGTGGAAAGTTGTGATGAATCATAAAGAAATTCACAAACAATAATTTTATCTGTTGTGCAGAGGAAGGTGACGCCAGAATGAACTGCCTGGGGAATGGGTTAGAAGACCTTCAAGATAGTCAAGTAATTATTATGCAAACCATAATGATAATCAGCATATAATGTACCATAAATATATATCATTAAAGTGCATATAAGTCAAATACATGTTTGCTTTATATCATAAAAATATACTGCATAAAATCTATTCAAATAATCAAACAGTAATAAACTACGCACGTATTCATATAGTAGAGTACACGATATAATAAAACTGTGTACTTTATAATGATATCGTTGCTTAACTCATTAAAAAATACCCCTATATGAATCAATACCAATTCACGTGATGCCATGAAACGCAGAAGACGGTTAAGTGATAGCGTGAGTAGGTCGGTCAGAAGTAGCTGCTACACAAGTACACACTAATGGAATGAGAATGGAGGGTGTACAATACAGGAGTCTCAGAAGCTTATGGTCTCATGAAAAAGAAATTTATCCTTAGTATGATTTTTGCTTAAAAGGAATGTTTCATATTGATTCGTGTATGATTTCCCTTATTCTGTGTGACTGTAAAACTTGTAATTGGTATGGTTGGATTGTGTAGGAGTGTGTTAGTCCAGTCCTGTGATATGTTATGTAGTGAATATCGTAACGTCCCTCAAAACAAACTCCCCACGAACATTCCACCTACAAGATTTCCCGTCGTGCCATTCCCCATGATAAATTGTGTTAGTAAGGAAGTTTATCATGAGGACAATGACTTGGGGTGAAATCGTCAAGAAGAAATGTTGGTGCGTGGCATTAGCTTGAGTGGACTTTACCTAGAAGCGGTTTGTGGAGGGTCGCAGGCAGAAGGAGGACAGGAAGGGATCAATGGTGATGCTAATGTTACCTGGGGAAGACTAGCAAGCCACTAACTTAACATCGACACACCGTGGTCAACGTGCAAGATCACAATGACTCAGTTATGTGTATGTATGTTAATTATATATATTGTATGTCTTATGAAGACTTGTCACATGCCGTGTATGTACAAGGCTTTACACTGTACACTATTTGTTTTAAGAAATTAGTATGTAAAAGTAACTAAAATAATTTACATACTTCTCCATGATGATTTCCTAGAAAATTAATGTAGCTAAAATCTATCTTCCTGCACGGTGGGACAGTTGTGTTTATGATGTGACATGTAAACCTTCAGCACTCAATGTTAACCAAGGTCTAGACCCTAACCTCCTGCAGCATCGCACCACAACTTCCAACTCACTCGTCTGGCACTTCTCAAAACACTGCACTGCCATTCACTCTGACGTAGTATCAATAACTGCCAAGCAAAACTTCTAAATAAGGTTACATGTGTTCTATAGTAGATTTTATCCATGTTACAGATATGTGCACATTCACAGAGTGTAATGGAAAGATGTTAAAGTGATGCATTATCTTTTAGGCCACATGACTGGGCTGTGATGGCGAAAAGGTGTAAAGAGTAGCAAACATTTCGCCTTTTCCATTATCGAGGAATGAGACAACGTCACCCACCTCTCTCCATGCATTTCACGCATTATTTGGGCGGAGGAATGACTTTTCTTGGTGATGCATATAGTTAGACTGCACCATGACGTCAACTCTCACCAGTCAGCATTTATGTGACACGTTCAAGGTGATGCAAGAAATATTTCAGCGTGTATATTTAGCAATCTTGCCAGTGTGCAGGGGCTGCTGCGGCTGTCACCCGGAGGAAAGGGACTACTGGCAACGAAGGAAATGTCAAGGTATCTGTTCACCAAAAGTTGTACAGTGTGAATATTATGCATCTAAATTCTGCTTTCTGAAGATGAAAATAGCAGTGTGAAGCCAGCAAGTTATGATTATGGTTATTTTGGTAAAGAATACTGTGGTTATTGCCATAGTCATGAAATAAGCTGAATGTTCGTGAAATTATATGCATTATTACGTACAAAATAAAAATAATGATGTCATGAGTTTATCATCTGCAGTTGTTATAATGGCCAGCATTACATTAATTATTATAAAGGCTATTGAGTTTTGTATATGGTGTCATCTATCACACGTGTGATATTATAATGCATATGTTTACAATATTCACAAAGCAGGCATGCATCTTCAGTGGTTTATACATTTAGTGTAAATGCAGAATAAGTTGGGTAGATTTTCTCCAGCAGTGCTGTACAGATTGCTGAAAGGACCTTCACTGGATCAGTCTTCATCACTTGCCTCTCATCTACACAAACTCAAACATTCCACACAATTCGCATCATTCCTATATTTATGCATATATATATATATATATATATATATATATATATATATATATATATATATATATATATCTATATATATATATACTATATATATATATCTATATATATATAGATATATTATACATCATGATAATGATAACGTACATAAATGAACACCCAGACAAATATGCAGCACTAGTCAGCGTTGTTAAGCCGTACATTCATGTGGGTGCAGTCATCAACATCCTTATCTGTAGAACACTTAACATAATATACATGATACAGGAACCTAAACATTTCTTTACCAGCATATATATCTATATATATATATATATATATATATATATATATATATATATATATATATATATATATATATATATATATATATATATATATTATAGGTATGACATAATTGTATTCATAGTGGAACTTTCGTTCTAACAATGACAACAGTAACAATCTCTTTTTTTCTCTATCTCACTCTATTTGCCCTTCTCTTTGTGTAAAAGTACGCACCTCACCTCGCCAACACTGGTGAAGCACCGCCTGCCCCACTCCTCACCACGCACGTCTCGGAGCCTCGAGCCAGGAATGCAGAGCGAGTCGTGTCCACTTTGTGCTCTAAACGTTTCTCTCTAACAATCACAATTTTACTTGATATTTTCTAATATTATCGAATAACAGACCAATTGATAACTGATATGCAAAATCATCTTTAGTCCTTAATAATTCCTACAGCTCACCCTCTCACAAAGACACCGTGTTCATTTGCTGCCATCCAGTTACGATTTCACATTTGCAGATCGTTGAAGTCTAGTCACACATTTCTTGTTGGACGACAAGTCACAGCATTAACAATCAAATCTGTACAGCAGCAGCAGCAGCAGCAGCAGAAGGCAGATGAACGGAGGTACTTTTTTGTCCATACTGGCTTGGGGTCTTAGCAGCATTCCACACAGTTTTGTGCTTCAGGTTTATCTGCGAAAGAAAACATTTTGGACTTGTACTAAAATCACTTTTGCGAGTTTGCTGAGGCATTGAGAAGTGGCCATTAAACATTCTGTCGATAGATATGTTTATATATTATATCCATAGGTTTATTTTTTCGTTTCAAACATGAGAGTGAAAATGATACTCACTCATGCCTTCACCAGTAGACTCTCCCTGATCTCATCATACCTAAAGTAACAAAATGCAAGCAGTTACTTTGACATAACAATAGTACGGGGTAAGACTATAATTTTCAATAATTTACACAAGTTAAAAGAAAGTTACAGAGCTGCTTTACAGTATTGGTCTATGCAGTCCTAATATGGGATCAGACGTTGGGGTAGGACAGGGCAGGTGGTGGGGAGGACGGGATAGGTGGTGGAGGCAGGGTAGGGCAGGTGGTGAGGGAAGGATCAAGCAGGTGCCAGGAATAGGGAACAAAGAGATAAAGAAGAGGACAAGGAGAACCACTTACTGTTTCACTCTGTCCGGGATGCACACTTGGTCCATTGGAATAAGGCTGGAGAGTTCTTTCAAACTATTTACAAATCTCAATTTGCGGGCAAATTTTGCACTGTAAAGAAAAGGAACCACAACTATATTTATACATACTTTAAAATGAGATAGAAAAAGGAAAACAATTTATCATTGATATTTTCAAAACACGTAAGGTGATAAAGTGCATAATAAAACTAAAAACTCTACAAACAATGATGGAAGTGTTCCATCTCTAAGCATTAATACCTGACGAAGGGGCGCGTCATCACCACCACCGTCTTCACCCAGAAGGTTGGATGCACCAAGTACAGGCCTTGTAGGTTCTTCCGGAGCCTCCGGTCGATCATCTGGTAGCAGCGCTGTGAGAACACAAGCAAAGTATTCAAAGTGATCTGCCTGCTATCACTTCACTCTGTCCTCAGTCCCTATTTTCCTCTCATCACTACTTACTGAGCTGTTCCTTAGAGTAAAATCATACACCCCCTCTCATCAAACTACGTATTTGTATCAGATTTAACCTCATGATATTAACAAGACGTTTGCTTTGTGATCTGAAGTCTTCGATACTTCACCTTGAGCCAAGCGAAGGACGGCATGTTGCCCCGCGTGGTTGCTCCGTGGAGGTAGATGAGGATGTAATCTTCAGCGATAAGCTGGTCCAGGGTTGTCAAGACATACCTGCAATTCAAAAAGAAACGTTTTTAATAAGGAGTCTGATCACTATAAGTCAACTCAAGTCACAGGTATTAGATAACTCACAATTGTACTCATGGACAGTGTCACGGGAGTATCAACAGACACTCACATGAAGAGATTGTCCATGACGTAGTCGTAATCCTTCCGGGATCTGTCTGGAAGGAAGCAGGCGGAGAACACTATGATGGCTTCGCTGCTGCCCAGCAAATACCCTCCGTGGCTTAGGACTTTCTTGTATGGCTCAATCACCTGAGAGAGAAAAATATGTAGATAAGAGTGTGTGTGTGTGTTGGGTGGGGTGTGTACATATGTTTGTGTTTATTTGTTCAGCAATGCAGTAATTCATTCACCAAGAGAATCTCCTGAAATATTTTCCAAGAGTACCATACATAAGTCATGCATAGATATAGATACGGGTAAGACATGAAGTAGACACTCTTGCCATGACTGACAGCTTTAATTCGCGCATCCACATCCAGACGCGTCACCTCCTGAGGTGGTGGCGGCCACGCTGGTGCTGCTTCTCTCACCTTCATGTCGATTCTCCTCTCGATGCCTGATATGACAACTGAGCGCCACGACCTTTCCTCGGTGGCTTCCTGGGTGGTGGTGTATTCCGGCAGGGGATCTATCCTTGGCTGGGGACCCAGGCCTGGTGTGTGAAGGAAGACGCGGGTGACAGCTTGTAACATGTATTCTTCCATTATGCCGCCCGTCACACATAAGAGAAAATGTTTATTTAGCTCACTAAGGCAGGTATTAATTGGAAAATATACTTTTACAAAACTTGAGTTTTGAGGATACATTGAGTTTAGCAACAGATGAGAAAGTCAAAGAACAGATACATAAAAGCATCCCTTCAGCATCTTTGATCAAGGCTACAGGGGCCACATCCACATCCACAGCACGAGGGGGAGAAGCAAGGATGAGGGAGATGGATGGAGGGGGTGGTGGAGGCTGCCCATTCATGTGCCGCACAAAATATTGAATTCATTACCAAAAGTTTCATTAGTAGGTTAGTCATCTGAAGAACGTAGGCATGCAAACTACATCATTTTCATCAGAGTAAGGTTGAAGCATGCATGGACATGTTGGACACTAAGAGGCAGGCCACCGACCCCCTGGATATGGCTGTGGGATGATGCGGCAAGGGACATAGCAAGCGTCTTCCCCTTACGCTCCATGATGGACTCCTCTAGCTCGTCCGGGGTGTCGATGTCGTCTGGTGTGAGCATGTCGGTGAACTCGTCGTGGGACAACATCTGGGCGTCGTCGTCCTCGTCGTCGCTGTGCTGACTGAGGGACGAAATGGAGTGCTGGTCGTCATCCACAGCCACCGTCAGCAGCTCCTCGGTGACGGTGAGGCGCTTCTTTCGGTTCACTTCCAGGCTAGAGGGTCGCTCTGTGCGGGGTGGGGGGGGGCGGGGAGGAGTTGGACCACGGCCATGTTTTGAAGTGGTGATTGATCTCTGCTCTACACATGACGTCTACTGCAGTGCATGGAGGGTGGGATGGGAACGGCGCTAGGCAGCAACACTGAGGACTAGTCTGGCAAAGGGAGATACCATACACCGCGTACGTTCCTTTCCATGAACTACTCTGTATGTTACTACCAGTGAAAACCGTTTTGAGAAGTCACTATAGTCAGCTGGTCAGACACTCATTCAGGATTAAAAAAAAAAATAAAATAAAAAAGATAAAACTATTCCAGGCTGGCAAGATTTATAACGTCAGACTGACACGATTTTTTATCTACCACGATCCTATCACGGCCTTGGCTCTTAGAAGCTGCTGAGAGAGAGAGAGAGAGAGAGAGAGAGAGAGAGAGAGAGAGAGAGAGAGAGAGTCTAGTTTAATGCGCATGTATTCTGAAGCCCTAGGATGCATGCCCTCTCTTCATCATCTGAAGTTAACCTCTGCTTTAACCTGAATTTGTGTAATGAGCAGCAAATCATGTAAATACAACGCCTCCCTCGAGCTGCTGTCTGGGAGCCACGAGGCCACGTGTCTCCCTTCCCCTGGCTTGGACGGCACTACCACTGACACAAGGGACCCCACTCCCAGTGCAGGATGAAATGTGGCGATGGGATGGTGATGGGGATGATGATGATGATGATGATGATGATGATAATAATGATAATGATAATGATGATGATAATGATAATAATAATGATAATGATTATTATTTTTGTTATCATCATCATCATCGTCATCATCATCATCATTATCATCATTGCATAATTCTAGTTATTACTATTGCTTCAAAATCATTATCAACATAGTCATGAAATGGGATAATATATTCATGCACACTTTCCTAAGTCAAGATTCTGAACGAAGTAAACTTTAGCTATATATACACATAATCTTGCCAGCCTGAAGTGCATCTGTTGACTCAGTATTTGAATTTACAATATCTTCTGACGCTAATTAATGAAAAATGTGCTCCAGTTCATTTCCCCATTTCTTACTAATGAACCCATAGAAAAGAGGAAAAATCAACGTCATTAGCAATTCAAAACAGTTTCCTGACTGGTGTTGGGTCAAGCACGTCCTGCCCTCCCTCCGTGGCCAAGGGAGAAGGCCCAGCTAACCTTTCCTCAGGGTGACCTGTCCGGTGGGAGGCGACACCACGGCCGTGTACAGAGAGCGGTCCTCCTCTGTGGGCGTGGCGGGAGGCTGCGAGGTGTCTTCCCGCTCAGCCAACCGCACGCCGCCGCACTCCTCGCTCGGGTCCACCATGTACCGCAGGGCCGTTGGTGAGTTTGGGAAGTCCACTGAGGAAGCAACGAGATGAGACACTGCTCGCCTGTCCTCCGAGACACGGCCGAACCCATACAGAGGAACAACAACGAAGAGCAAATATGTATGGTGTTAAGATGCCCTCTCAGACACAAAGGAACAGCAACAAAGAACAAATATGTATGATGAAGGATAGTAAAGATACGTGTATAAGTTTATTTTATCATCGTCTGGGTATATCTAATTATTCATTGCGTTAAATAAGTGATATGTACAGGGAAAAAATGATGATGCGAGAAAGAGTGATGAAAATGGAAATATTGAGGGTCGAGAAAAGAGGAAGGATGAGGTAAATATGAATGGACTGCATTTGTGAAGATAAGACGAGAAAAGTTTAGTGGTTTTCACAATGGAGTACCAAGGGAGGCTGGTCAAGTGTAGAAGCCATACAAGAACATACCAACATTTGCACACTGAACAAACACTGAATACCCTCTTTACCTGTCTCGGGTTCATATATCTCCGTGTCTGGTAAAGTGTATTCCAAGTGCGAGAGGTTGAAGGGCGCGGGTTTGTGTCCTCTCGTTGACGTTGCAGCTGCCTGGCCTGCCCCGGAGGCTGGAGAGGGGTCCCCCTCCACCGCCGCACCCACCAGCCGTCCGTTCTGCTTGCATGTTAAAAAGTAACTCATTATCTTTTCATAATTTTTTGCCAAGAATTAAAAGCTCTGAGGGAAAGTATTCTCTACCTATATGAAAGTAAGGTATCATAAAGGGTGTCTCTTATAGTATTGTTAAACCATTGGAAATTTTTTTCTATATTGTTACCTAATTGACGTATAGAAAAATAGATAATAAAAACACCATATTGTATTCTAACACTAAAGAAAATCGTTAGTGATGGGTAGTATTTTTAGCCAATGCAAGGAGACATTATTTCTTTCTTTCACATGTCTAATGGATTCAGTCGTCTTGGGAAGTTCAATCACAAAGTTAGCAAAGTCGATTACGTGAGGATAAAGCCGTGCTACTTTCTCCTTACCTGCATTGGAAACCTTAGAGGGTCGCGAACGCCCTGCTCGTAGGAATAAATATTGTCAGAGAGAGGCGAGTGGTTGGCCAGAGTCCCGCTGCTGTGGCTAGCCTCGGACACGTCCATGCTCTCCTCACTGGCTGGGTCAGGAACACCCTCTCCAGCCGAGCTAAGGAGGGAGGACATCAAATAACTACAAATAGCCTCGTTTCTACCTTAGTTTATACCTACTTACTACACACACACACACATACACACACACACACACACACACACACACACACACACACACACACACAAGTCAGACCTTGGTGAATACACACACGCATACACACACCATAACACTACAATGCTAACCCCATCCCCCTGACCATTTGGTTTTTAACAGTTTCACATATTTAAAACCACTTTTCACCACCACTACCACCACCACCACTACGGTCCTGAAGTGCCCACTCTCCCCCTCCACTGCCTGTCATCTGTCTCTTAACACAATCAACACACGTGACCTAAAAGCCAACATAATTAAAGCTTGTGTTCTGACGCTGCGTTAGTGTCTTACTGATTCGCCACTGCCACACTGCAATAAGTCATCTCGCATTACAATGGCGCCACTTTCTATTATTATCAGCCGGGTACTGCGAAATAAGGTGTTAATGATAGTAATAATGATGAAAAAGATAGTCCACGTACTTCTGTGTAATCTACCAGTAGGTTATAACAATTAATGAACAAATAGATAGATAAAATAAACATAAAGAAAAATAGATCAATGAAAGGAACGGTTTTTTTTCTTTTTCATCTCAAAAGACGCTAACATTTGCGTGCCTCGCCTTGCCGCCTCTCCTCCCGATGGTGTTAACTTCGTACATCATCCACACAATCTTCCACCGCCAAGTGTCATAAGCACATGTCGGAGGGTGCTCCAGAGGTTCTTATTTGACAAGTTTTATAATTTCGTCACTATTTTTGCGTGGGGAGCGTGGGGAAGGAGAAAGAGAGAGGAGTTTTCACACTGCTGCTTCAACTCTATCAAGTTCATTAAAATTTTAGTTTCCGTGGAGCTCTAACCGTACCGTAGCTTTAAACGCCTCGCCCCCACCCAGCCTTGGCATACGTGTTGCAACTACGATAAGGTGCAGTTATCTTCTGGAATTCTTGCACTGCAATACGAGACAGTCAACGACATGAAGAGCAATGCATGAGATCTTTATTAGCATGTGCGAAAAGGGAATACATGAAAAAAAGTATGTTTTGCAATTTCTACCCAATTTAAAGTTTTTAGAAAACTATGAAACGAATAAATATGAGGTAAGATGGAGCAAATAGCATTGAAAGGGTTAAGACTCTTAAATAACTTTGCTCTGTGAACATACACCTGACGCACAGCTTAATAACTGCTCCTGCTGAGCGTGGTGAGTGTTAGTCAGGAAATGGAGTGCACTGCATTGCTCTAAACGTGAATGAAATTTATCGTGTGACAGTGATGCATATCACGGAATAAAAGGCATGAAAGTTAAAGTAATAACATGATATTTGAGCCTTCAATCTTCATCCATCCTCTTTTTACTATGACACAGTGAGGTGTGGGCAATTAACTGGGCAGACTTCACGCGTTACCTTTACCATTGGGATCAGCATAAATATTACATTACATAAAGCAGATAACGTAATCATTCCAACGCCACGTCAACTGCAACGCAACGCTACTGTACCGAAGACTATAGACACGCACTTCACCGACAAATAGGTTTACATAATCACACATAGCGATCAGATTCCCATATAACCGCAGGAGTGAGTGAAGCCCTGTCGACACTGACTTGCTCGCTTCACACGTGACGGCTGGTGTATATATCATGACCTACATGTCAAGTACACCTCAGACCGTGCTCACTCTTTCGCTGCTTTCTCTTTGTGCTGCTTTAACACGGAAACTGCATGCACAGGAAGTTAAAGTAGGCATGTGCAAGCAAACCTGACGGCCCACATAGCGCTTTGAGAGGGAAGTGGAGAGGCCCACATCCCTCATCCAACATCAAAGGACAACTTGTACCGTGCCGACTGCCTGTGTGAAAGAGCAGAATACGAAGGAGGAGAGAAGGAGGAGGAGAAGACGGAGAATAACAAGTACAAGGAGGAAGAGAGGGTGCGGCGGTGATGGAAGTGGTAGGTAACAGTGAAAGGGGAAAAACAGTTTTTTTTCTTTTTTATATGCAACTCTCCCTCCCTCTCTCTCCCTCCCTCTCTCTCTCTCTCTCTCTCTCTCTCTCTCTCTCTCTCTCCC
>CM035181.1:4589630-4604026 GCA_020233015.1 Callinectes sapidus
GAAAAAAAGGAAGAAAATAACACAAAAATAAACAAAAGAAGAAAACGTAACAACAACAAAAAGAAAGAAAGAAATTTTAACACAAGAACAAACAAAAATAAAAATAAAAACAAGAAAGAAAGAAACAAAAAAGCAGAACAACAAAAATAAAAGAAACATAATAAAAACAAGATAAGAAAAGCAAAGAAAAGAAAAACAAACTTAATACGAGAAGAAACACACAATAAAAAGGTTCAATACAAAATAAGACACTAAACATTGCAATAATAAAACAACGATAAAAAGAAAACAAAGAAAAGAAAAAAAAGCTTAATACGAAATGAGACACACACAATAAAAAGATTCAATACAAAAAAAGAAACTAAACATTGGAATAATAAAAAAAAAGATAAAAGAAAACAAAGAAAGGAAAACCAGACAACTAAACATTGGAATAATAATAAAAAAGATAAAAAAAAACAAAGAAAAGAAAAAACACACTTAATACGAGATGAGACACACACACACACACACAATAAAAAGGTTTCAATACAAAATAAGACACTAAACATTGGAATAATAAAACCAAATCAAAGAAAGCAAAGAAAAAACATAAAAGAAAGCAAAGAAAGGAAAAAAAATTAATACAAGATGAAACACACACAACAAAAAGGTTTCAATACAAAATAAGACACCAAACATTGCAATAATAAAAAAAAGATGAAAGAAAGCAAAGAAAAAAAGAAAAAAGAAATCAAAGAAAAAAAGATAAAAGAAAGCAAAGAAAGGAAAAAAAAAAAAGCTTAATACGAGATGAGACACAGACACAATAAAAAGGTTTCACTACAAGATATCTAAGCCATTGGGTATTGAATAGAGGCGAGACCCAGCAGGTGGTGTACAACAATTGCTCACGTAGGCACGACAGCGCTAGTGTACGATAACTTCACCCTTTGTCTCCCCCTCACTCTTCACAATGAGACGAGAGAGAGAGAGAGAGAGAGAGAGAGAGAGAGAGAGAGAGAGAGAGAGAGAGAGAGAGAGAGAGAGAGAGATACTTCTTAAAGATTTTTGGGTAAGGAACTGATCTCTCTCTCTCTCTCTTTCTCTCTTCTCTCATACGACGTGTCTCAGTTCGGTGAATCTAATTTCTTGGCGTCTGACACAATTATGATTATGTTCCCATGTCGACACGCGAGACTGGCATATGCTCCGTAAACACGAAATGGTGAATATACGTACGGTGTGTAAATGGTGGAGCTTTGGTGAATGTGTGGCTGCTTTCATCGCTTTTTATCGATAATGTTTGATCTTTATTCATGTCTGATCTTTTCCGCTATCTCTTTTTTGCTAAACTTTGTAATAAAAAAATGGTAAGCGTACGATTTTTTAACCCTTTCAGTACTAGGACACATTTTCCCACGAGTTTTAAGTATAGTTAGACGATTTTATTGACATTAGGAAGGGCGTATGGAGGTAAGACGATTCATGACCAGAGTCTGCACTATTTCAACACCCACATGAGTTTCTGAAGCTGTAGAAAATCGCCCAATGATAAGCAGAATAAATATAATAACGCGTTCCAGTACTGAACGGATTAAAACAATGAACAAGAAAAAAGAAGACAGGCGTACTCGAAAAAATTAGCAATCGACATTAGCATCTCTCATAAAAACAACATTACGAGAGAAAATCTACGTTATTCTGAAAACAACGCAAGTCTGAGTTTTCCCCGCGCGTCATTAGCTACGAATGAGAAACTGTATATTGACCACCTCAAGATTATACCTCTCACTTGGCAAGATAGTACACTAGATTTACCCTCACTCTATATACACCCACTCTTTATCTCCGTACTGACACCAGACTTACAACCATCCCGCACGCTTGGTGACCGCCCGGCTGGTCTAGAGTGGCCCCTGTGTCATGTAGCTTCAGTGTTCCCAGGCTGTGGTTACTAGCCAATAAATGAAGCACACTTGGATGTTGGTGAGGCTTCAGTGACACAGGAGAACTATTTCGTAAGAAGACAGATGAAAAGCACTAAATCTGTATTCTTTAGAGAGATATAAGCTAAGAAGAGACCTGTTACAAGTATTTAAGTCGTGTTAGGGTTATAACAAAGGGGACATTGGCAAGGTTCTTAGGATCAATAGCCAGGATAGAATCAGATATAATGGGTTCAAACTTGAGAAATTTAGGTTTAAAAAAGAAATAGGAAGGAAATGGTTCTTTAATAGGCTGGTTGATGAATGGAACAGTCAGTAATAAAATAATGAGAACCTTTAAGAGAAGATTAGACAAGTTTATGGATGAGAATGATGGGTGGAATTAAGTAGCTTTGTTCATACAGGGACTGCCACGGGTAGGCCTTGCGTTCTCTTGTAGTTTCCCTCATTTTCTTACGTTATTAATTGAGTTAATTTACTTCCTAGGCGCGTGGATTAGAAATATTATCTTAGCAGCGAGAAAATCACCAGCTGTTTTGAGTCATGCACTTCCTAATACCATGTCTATCCGAACCTCTGTGTATTTTCCTGTCTGTCCTGAGTTTTTTCCCTTATGATCGACTAAACTTTCTATTCTTGTTTAATATCCTGTGCATTTATGTATTTTTCGTACATTAGCGAGTCTTCTTGTCTGTTATTGATGACAAATATTCAACGTTCCATCTTTATCATATTGTTAGTGCTGGGCCAAAAGGCAGATTAATCACCTCCGTTCTGGGACGCATTTGTACCTTCGGTTTTGGGTACGATTAGATGATTTTATTGACACTAGGAAAACTCTATGAAGGTCAGAAGATTAATGGCCAGAGTCTTCACTATTTAGATCACCACATAAGTTTCTGAAGCTCAATAAAATCGTTAAATAGTATAAGAAGAATTGATATGAAAAATGCATCATACTACTGAAGGGGTTAAATAAAGATTAGATCAATTTATGGATGAGGATGGTAGGTGGAAATAGATAGATTTATGCATAGAGGGAGAGCCATGTAGAAGTCTGAAGGCCTCCTGCACCATCCCTCCTTCTCTTATGTTCTTATGTAAAGGCGTCCTGACAGTAACACTAACAAACAGAGGCCTAAATTAGAACATTACTGCATTCCATTTTCTTTTTTTATGTTTCCTCTATTACGTCTTGTCCTCCTTCTCTTCTTCCTCCTCCTCCTCCTCCTCCTCTTCTTCTTCCTCCTCCTCCTCCTCCTCCTTCTCCTCCTCCACCTCCTCCTTTTTCCCACGAAAATAGTCTGTCCATCATCTAGTCTTTCGGTTAATTGGAGACTGAGAAAATCTTTGTGTATGTGTGTGTGTGTGTGTGTGTGTGTGTGTGTGTGTGTGTGTGTGTGTGTGTGTGTGTGTTGATATCGATCGAGAATGAATATGAGTACAAGATAAAAGACAATTACTGGTTTATTGGGAGATTATCAGAACACTTAGAATCACTTGCATCGAGTGAAATTAATAGAGGTGATACAGTTACTGACTCACGTCTTGTTAAACGAACCTGCCTTCCCAGAACACTACACCTTACTGAACACATTACAGACCTTAATGGAGTCAAGGCGAGAGAGAGAGAGAGAGAGAGAGAGAGAGAGAGAGAGAGAGAGAGAGAGAGAGAGAGAGAGAGAGAGAGAGAGAGAGAGAGAGAGAGAGAGAGAGAGAGAGTAATAGTAGTAGTAGTAGGAGGAGCAGCAGCAGTAATAGCAGTAGTACCACCACCACCACCACCACCACTACCACCACCACCACCAGAAGCACTATTTTTTTTTCATCAGTAATAAGAAAAGGCTGTCTTTTTTAGCTCCTCCCTACTAATAGCTCGACGGCGCCTGGAGTGTTTGACAACCACACACACAGGGAGAATGAAGTGAGAGGCAGGGAAGGGCAAGAGGCAGTGAATCGATGTTTTCAGTATAGGTCAGTGGGTGCGGAATCATCATATCCTCGTGACATCAACTGGCCAGACTCCAACGTACATACAAAGACTTACACTGGAGAAAGGAGTCACATATGCCAGACTATTATACATCTACAAAGCGGGGAAAGAGTGTATTGAGGAGTGCCTGTTAGTGAACTATTATAGGGTACAAGCACAGTCTATTGATCGCCGGCTGTTAGTCATCGTGGGTACATCGGATATTGGTGTGGGTAGGCAGGATATTGGTGTGGCTGAAGACGTTAGATACATAAACATGAAACTGGTTAAGAAAAAATAGAAAAGTAAATAAAACTGAATCCCATCTTTATTTTCCTTTCCACATGTATTTCCTTATTTCCCAGTACGTACTTGTTTGTATTTTTCATATCCCTCTCCCTCCTTTCCACTCCCCTGCATACTGATAAGCTAACAATCGCTCCTCATTCAGAATTCTTTCCTTTTACGTATTATCTTTACATTTCCTTTTCTTTTATTCCTTCCACCCTTCCCGCACGCTGACATAAAAAAAATACCCTCCAAAAAAACCACCTGCCAATGGAGCAAAGTGAAGCTGATGTTAAAGGAGGACAGCCAGGCGCAGCGAGGGGCCAGGGTGTGTCCCCTCGGTGATTTTACTAAGGCCCCAGGCAACACCTCCTTCAGCGTCTCTTTTCCTCCAGCCGTCAGGGGAGAGGGACCGGGGCCAGGGGACGTGCGTGAGTTTAGTGAAGATGGAGAGGAAGTGTCATTATTCTTGTTTGTGTAAGAAAAGGTCAAGCATCGTAACTTAGTGGATGAAGGGGTACTTAGAGGCGGTGCGCGGGATGTATTTAAAGAACTATTATAAGGGATAAAAAGCAGCATCAGATCTGTAGGCCCTCTTGGGTTATCTATATTTAGTTTTTGTCCATCAAGTTATGAATAATGTGACGAAGGAGCATATTTGGTCATCTACATATCACTAATTAAGTTTAACGAAGCGAGTCATCAGTACTGACGCCGTAGAATTTAATAACTTTTCACTCCCCCTGAACAAATTCTATATACGGAGTGCAATGAACGAATATTTTCCCTATAAGTCTCTAGAGTAATCCAGAATGCCTTAATTAACACCAGCACGACAAAGTAATGGAGTCATTCATTCCTACAAAGACATCCAATAATAATCTCTCCAACCTTCACCTTCACGAAAACTCAGAGGAAGACGAAGAAACTAGAACTGGTCTGAAAATTTGATGTCAGGGCGGGGTCGATCGCCGCCTCGTCGCTCCCCAGTGTGACCAGGCGAGAGACAACGGGGAGGAGGAAGAAGAAGAAGAAGAGACAGAAAAGAGAGAAGTAGGGAAGGACAAGATGGAAGGTGGCAAGAGGGAAAAATGGGAAAAAAGATACATGTAAAGCTGGAAGTAAGAAAGGGAAGAGAAAGGAAAGGAAAGAGAAGGGAATTGGTGCAGAGGGGAAAAGCCATAACGCCACGACCAGAGGAGCAAATAGTAATTCTGACAGTTCTCCTCTGAAGGCAAACCTCGCCAGATTTCTGCACATGGCTTTGTTTCTCGTCTCTGCTTTTATGTTTTACTCTTTACTGACTTGTTCCTTCATGATATTATATTGTTCCAGTGTTGGTGGTTTCAGCTTTACTTCCTCGGTGCATCGTTTAAGTCACAGCTGTTAAATGATATGATAAAGCTAAAAAAAATTCTATCAGCATCAGCGAATGAATCAAACAAGTAAGAGTAAAACAAGTCATCTCAGAAAGAGCTCAGCGCAGACAAGCGTGACAAAAGTTCACCAGCAAGTTGTGGTAAATTAAAAACAAACAATGAGAGAGAGAATCAAATGTCGAAAGGAGGAATTTGTACTGAAAAGCGGGGAAAACTAGACACAGTTTTCCTTATCTAAAAATTGTATTTCAAAAATTTCCTAAAAATTTTTGAAAAGCCCCAATGAAAAAAAGTGTGACCAAATAAGCAAATCTGTATTTGTTTGGTATAATTAATGGACGAGCAGTAGCCGGCGCGTCCCTCGAGAATCAGCACCTCATTATGCGTGGCTCCCTCCCTCCCTCCCTCCTGCCCTCCATCCCTCCAGCCGACGACAAACTAATAGCAAGGAAAGGCTCTCAGGCACACAGCGGGAGAGAATTATCATGCAAAATAGAATGTGATGCACTGCAGTAAATTCGCACCTTGTTAACACGCGAATCTTGCACAGGATTTTATTTCAATTAAGCTTAATCAAATCACCGAGTCATTATGCGCTCGTGTAATCAGCAGCTATGAAGTCGAGATGAGCGTCATTGATTGTACGGTAATCAACGCATGTCACGCTACGATAAACATCGGTATTGGCGTGCACATGTTGCCACTCTTGAAGGGAAGCGTCTAAGTACAGTAATTATAACAGAGGGTACGACGGAATGGCAATGTCATCAGTACACACAGGAAGGAATACAACGACAGTTATTACCGTGAGACAAATATCACGATGACATTCGCTATGGCTATAAAGGAACAGGGAATCCATAGTACAGAAACAACAATAGGTAGGAAAACCAACAAATTCCACTCATGGTACAAAAAAAAAAAGGAAAAGAAGTAGAATATGCGTGTTGTTTCCGTCATATCTTAAGTCAGCGCGACTCATTGCGGGAACGGGCGGCGGGAACACGCACACCCTCAGACATTCGTGAGGGTCTGCCGTCACTAGGGAGGGAAGGGCTAATGAGAACGGCAGGGAGGAAAATAACTACGGAGGGGAAGACAATAGAAAGGCGCAACACAGCACAGTCACTCAAGACTCTTTAATATACCATTCTATCTTTAATGATGCCCAGTCAGTCTGTTAGCCAGTCAGGATACCAGCAGATCCTGGCCACGGTCTGAATGGAGATTGGGCATCCCCTCGGGGTAACGGTTCCCAAATGGTTGGGCTTTCAGATAGTTGGTCTCCTTTAGCCTATAGATTCCCGTAAAAAGTCCACATTGTTTAATAAAAGAAAAAAAAATGAATCTCAACTTTTTATATAGGAGGTGAAAGCTAGCTAAGAGCAACAAAACACATGAAAATAGAAAAGAAAAAGAAACACTAACTTGCCAGTCCCCTTACAGTTCAAAAAAGCTAGGCAAAAGTCAGTCAGTCAATCAGGAAGTCAGTTAGGAGAAAATCCATTAAGTCACCAGGACAGGCAATCAGTTACAGTTCAGCTTGTCAATCAGGCAGTCAGTCAGCAAATCGTCCATTAAGCCTGTGTGTCAGTCCATCAGTTACAGTCAATCAGCCCGTCGCATGTCAGTCAGTCAGTCAGCAGACAACCAGGATGAAGAAGGCATGTGGCGTTCTCATGACAGGGCTGGCCGGCCGGTGAGGCGAGGGTTACGCAGTACAGTGTCGCCTTCCTCAGCTTGGTCATTACTTTTAATCACCGCTGTGTCACTCACGCAACCTTAGAGCGGCGAGGCAAAGCGCTGCGAGGCCCTGTGATGCCACCTCGTCATCTTTATTCTTGTGGAAAATTCAATCCTCCGACGACAGACTCTTGATAAATAAAAGAAAAGGGAAAAAAGAAGAGAAGTAGCGCGTGTAAGAAAATAACAGCAGATAATCTTGGCGGAGGAACAAAATACTTATGAGAAAGGTTAAGAGAGAAGTATGGGGAAAATATAAATATATATATATGGTGTGCATTGGTAAGTTGAATCTTTACTGTGGAGAAAGTTAAGTGAAACTAAAAATAACTCGTATCGTTTAAAGGTGTACGGTTCTCTCTCTCTCTCTCTCTCTCTCTCTCTCTCTCTCTCTCTCTCTCTCTCTCTCTCTCTCTCTCTCTCTCTCTCTCTCTCTCTCTCTCTCTCTCTCTCTTTATGCCTCCATCTGCACGTTCTTAATTTGCCTGAATAAAAGTTTAAACATAATTTTCCTGCAAATACACACAAGACTGTAAAACATAAATTAAGAGTTCCTAACAGCGGCAGTTAACAAAGTTACTTAAGGAATCTCTAATGCAGAAAGATATGTTTTTCTTTCCTTGACACTCGCTTTAGTCTTTGCGAAGGAATGAGTCACGTTCATACTGAGAAAAACTTCCAGAGAGCAGCAAGTGACGTATGAGAGAGACGACAGCAATAGACGAGCAGCAGCCCAGCATGGCATGACTGACGAGGGCCCCTCAAGGACGCACTTTTCTTGTCTTGAGATTCCTTTGTCACGTCCATCACATCATCACCAGTTTGTTTGTTTGTTTTTTATCTCTCACTCTTTCGCGACTGGTATCCGCTGTTTTCTACACATACAACAACAATATTGACTAAAATGACAATATGCAAGAAAAGAAAAGAGAAATGTTAACACTATTCGTAACATTCAAACAGCAGTAGATGGTTTTGCAATAATTAGCAATGATATTACATTAATCAAATATATGGATAAAGTTAACATTTCGAAGTAAATACCAGTATGCATATCTAATACAGGAACTGCCACAATGTTATCTTGCAGCTTCTCTCGCATAGCAATGCTGTTGTTATGTACGTTTATTAAGTTCTGGTGTTAGGAAAGGTGTGGAGCAAGAAACATGTGCTGTATCTATAAAGTTGTTTTTTTAAGTTCTGTTGTTAGGAAAATTGTGGTGTAAGAAGCATGTGCTGTATCTATAAAGCTTTTTTCTCTGCTTTATACTCTCCATGTAAGTGGAGAGTTGTATTCCCACACTCGCCATCTTTGAGTCTGGTGCAAACAGTGTGGTATAATTATTGTGGTTGTACATTCTCGCTATGTATTTTTTTCTTCTCTTCAAGATCCAAATCTCTGAGTTTTAATCCTGGTTTCACGTCCACTAACACGAGACAAACATGTGTGGTCGTGCAGAATGAAAAGTTGTGTGGGCGAGCAGCGTGTGGCCGGCCGTGTCGCACGCTGCCCTGGACATGCCTGCCTTCAAACTTTCATTTAATTCATTCTGTATTTGGCCACAAGCTCTGCCCAGCAAGTTGAGTGCCGCAATAAATTCCTGATCATTTGTGTCTTGTCTGATTTAGCGGTGCAATAAACAAGAATTACACCTTTTTATGTGGGCTGTAAAATGCAAGCCTGTACAGGAAATAAGTAATGTGTAGGAAGGAGCACCGTGAAGAATATTAAGGCACAGTGCGCGAGATGGAGGATAGCACGGGCGTCCTTCTCTCTTCCGGTTCACGGAGCTCCCTTGGCTCGCACCATAAACGCTGGAGGGTGGAGGGGGGGGGGAGGAGGGACTCCCTTCTCAAATTAATTTGAGCCCTTTGTGTGCGCAAGCCAGCGCAACGTGTCCAGCAGGTCAGTACCACACATCCCTAACGTATGCCTTGCATTTGTTACAATGGGCAACTGTGAAGGCTGCAGGCGGTCCCTTCTCTTTAGCGCTGGTTACCCCACCACAGTGTTTAGTTGCTGTGCTGCACAACGTTTTTCCCGCGCCTCTGTAACAGCAAATGTCGGAGGATAAACTAATAAATTTTAGAACGGATTCAATGGAAAAAGGAAATTTTCCAGTCTAGATATACTTATGCAATATATATCGTAGGAACCTTTACTCCGAGGCCCACAGGCTGCACAGATGCGCCAAGAAAGATTGCAATATTTTTGGTGTGTGTGTGTGTGTGTGTGTGTGCACCCAATCACATTTTACGCAACTGAGGACAAGCCATAGCAAAACAGCTGTTATTACCCTTTTGAACCAATTATGAGGGAATCATTTTTCAGCCATTTTATCTTTCACTTTCGCCAAAAACCCTATGCAATAACCCGAACTGCGCCAGCTAAGCCTCGTGAACGCAGAGCCAAGCGGTGGAGGGGGGGGAGGAGGAGGAGGGAGGCGAGGGGGGGGCGTGAGGGAGGAAGGGAGGCCTGCCGTTCCCCACCGCGGAATGAAGCCCCTACAGTTTTCGCATTGGCGGGGTAAATATTGTTCCGATAGAACCCACAACAAGATCGATGCGTACCGCCCGCCGCCATCTTGGACCCCGATGATGAAGTATTTACCGAAACAAAAGAGAGTGGATGCCTCGTTTTCCTCCTCAATGAACGAAAACCAGGCATAAATCTATACAATTATGCCGCCACTTCTTTTTTTTTTACCGTAAACACACACACACACTCTCTCTCTCTCCCTCTCTCTCTCTCACACACACACCCCAGTTTCCCAAGTCAAGGTCAGTACAAACGTAGCTTCAAGTTGAGCTCATACACAAACACGAGAAAATACTGAGCACTTCGAGGCGTCCGCGACCTCAGAAGTTCCCTCGTTGAAAGTCTTGGGTTAGTCTTATCTCGCGATGTATACGTGGAGGGCGTGGAGCGGCGGAGGAAGGCAAAGGAGGGGGAGTAAGAGGTGGAAGAGGAGGACGGGGGGGGTGTGGAAGGGTAAGAGGTAAGACATGGAGAGGAAGGGAGGTGGCTGAGGGTAAGGGAGTCGTTTAGGGGGACGAAGGGAGGAATGCGTGGAGAGGCTGGGAGAAAGAGGGTATGCATGGGTGGGGAGGAGAGAAAGGAGGGGGTCAGGAGGAAGGAGAGCATGGAAGGGTCACAGGAACGAGGTCGTGGTGGGGTGGAAGGAAGGAGGCCGTGGAGGGATCGGAGAGGGGAGGGTGTGTGGAAGGGAGGGGCTGGAGTGGTCGTGGTAGGGAGGAGGTGAAGGGGGGTGGAGTATGAGGAGTGAATGTTGCCTCAGAGTTGCAAGTGGTACAATCAAGTGGGTTCTTCTCGAGGGGCTGCGAACCTTACTGCTCCTCTTGCTGCTGCTGCTGCTGCTGCTACTGTTGTTCCCGATGTCTCCTCCGCTGTTACTGGCAGCGTCACCACCACCGATACTATTGTTCTATTCCTTCCCACCAGCATCGCAGCTCACCGCCACAGACCACTCCATTATAAAAGTTTTGTTCACAGAGCAGAGACAAGAAAAGCGCTTCGTAACTCTGACACTACTTTGAAAAGTTAAAAATAAAAATAATCTTTCCGCGCTGGAGTTCAGCTATTGGACCTCATTCTTAGTGTGTTCACCCGCGCCTTGCTGTTGCATTAGCGCACTGTGTTCACCCTACAATACACAAACAGGAGAGCATTTTTGTAGTGAATAGCATATAATATAAAACCTTTTTGAGTGATATTACTTATTTCAGGAGGAAATGAAGTCTTTGCCAAGGTAATTCTCGTACAGCACCAGCGCGAGAAATACGAGGATAATCCCGCGATTTATATACTGTCTGGTCGCTGAGGACACAACCATTAAGCCCTACTATGGCGATCGCCTGAATTTAGATGTCTGGCTGGAGCAGCGTGTGGGCGGCGCTTGGAGCAGACGTGTGATAAGGTGGAAAGAGAGACCAAGGCATGATCTCTTATTTGATGATAGAAAAATCCAGGGGCTCATGCTTTTAAGCAGGACACCCGACACGTTTACAAGCAATATGCCATTACTTACAATACTCAACCCTTACAAGCGTTTATCTAAAATGGCCTTGACTAAAATTATACATAGAAACAAATAATAGATTAATTTTTGATGACAAACATAATGCATTACAGTAGTGTGCATATACGCATATACAATAACATTTTGTTGAGTATACCCTGCAATTACTCGATAGAAAACGTTAGAAGGGTGATTGTAGTTAGTAGAGTGACTATGATAAACACTACAGGCGATTCTAAAGAAAATCCAGGTTGATCTTTACAATATGTCCGCAATAGATACCAGTACTCTACTCACGTGTCATGCAGAAGGGTCAGTGACCTGACCGTAAACAAGAAGAATTCAATAGCGGCAGGGAGTGTGGCAGAAATTCGACATTTTCCAAGTCCAGCGAGCTGTGCACCAGGCAAGAACAAACAGCGAAATGATTCTTTTGTTTTATAACTGGGATTTGTGTGTAGCAGGATATCGGCATGTCATGGCATCTATAGAACGGTTCCTCCAATCAAGCGAGTACATTCATGACCAACGCCCGCTTTCCACGGTATTTCACTCACTGTTTTCTTTTGTTTTTCGGGGAACGTCAGCCTCTCTGGTGTAGGTTCACTGTCATTTATTAGCATGGCAGGCATACGAGGTGTGGAAGATCTACCAAGAGTCAGTGAAGGCTGTTACATATCCTATGGGGATTTTGTGGTATTTATTACGAGGACTGTGAAGCTTTTTTTTTGTGAAACATGGACGTCTTCCTGAGAAAAAAGGTGTGTGTGTGTTAAGTGCGGGAAGGAATGCCGATTGGATCTATGTCAGAAAGAAAAGACTCCATGTTTTCATTATCGAAGCCGCGGAACTTTACCCGCCTCAATGACCTCATGTTTTCCACTTCACCGGTGAGAAATAATGGTGTAATTTTTAGGCGTCTCCTTAGGTTAGTGTCCTAGATTGGGGGGAGAGATCCGAGTGGTTAGGCCAGGTTAAATTAACCAAAAAATCGTATTGGTTTGTCAAATCTTTTTAAATTTCGCGCATTTTTTGTCCCCTCCCACCCAAAAACCCTGATTCCCAACATACCCCCAAGCTTGTTTGTGGGAAAAAGTGAAGACGTATTATAAATATTTACTGAAAACTGTAATATAGTGCAATTACAAACGTTCACAACAAAGTCAGTATCTTAAAATCTCACCAAGCGAATCAGTAATAACTATCGATCTAAAACGCCCTCAAAACACAAAGTCAGCCAAAATATTCCTGAGCTTGTGAGATTTACTAACGATTAATTCAAGTTTTAAATTAACTTTCCTGAATTATGCTGCGCAACGTCATGATGACAAATTCCTCTTCTTTGGTCTTCTCTGGTCTGCCTTTCCCCTTTATGACGCAGCCCGCTGGTCGGTAATCTTGAGGACAGCTGGTGGGTCGGCCGTTCCTTAACAGGTCTTGATTTCAGTGAGCGAGTAATGCACAAAGCGTCCCAAGGGAAGTAAAGAGAAGTAAGTAGCGGCATGCAGGGAGCTCAAGGATCCACATCTCGCTAACCGTGTCACCTACAGAGTTGAGAGGCTTCATTGCAGAGCCTCACACTGGGCATGCTGCGTGGTCAATCAATGAACCCTTCGCTATTGCTTCACTCACCTTGAAACGGAACCATCATCTCTCTCTCTCTCTCTCTCTCTCTCTCTCTCTCTCTCTCATTATTTCAAACGTTTTCTTGTTATTTTGTGATTTTGCTTCCTATTACAGTGTTAATTACATCATTATAACAAAAGTGAACTGTTACGGCTAATACATAAGCTGGTACTTTTGTAATCATCACCACACGTAAACCAGCACTACATGGACCCATTATTCCCCTAACGGCCTGTCGCATGAATAAAATATTTACTAATCACCATCAGCATTACAAGGCTTTCAACCACCACCACCACCACCACCACCACCACCACCACTGCAACTGCAAAATAATTCAAACCGCAAAAGAATTCCCAGTCGCTACCCAGTTAAACAAAAGTTGCGGGTGATGCCTTACATTTCGTCTCGTGTGGGGTGGGGCGGCGCGTGGCGTGGCGTGGAGGACTCATACACTTAGGTCCGCATTCAGAAGCACTGTGCTCTCTCATCATTATTTCCCAAAGCTATAAAGACGACTAGAGGAGTTTTCAAGGGTTTATCTCCAATTAATAACGTAGAGATCTTGTCACTCTGCATCTATAACCATAAAACACCTTTAAAAAAAATCACGTATATTTAAGTAAAAAGCTTTTGAAATAGTGGAGGTGAAGCACAGATGAGTTTGAGAACACGAGCCTTACAACTCAATCCACAGTATAGAGAGGGGCATGAGCGGTTGTCATAGGCTGTAAGTTGACTTTTGTTACGGGTTTTATGCTGTACCTTAGCATACTTATACTGTACATTCTGAAATAGTAATGTAATGTATGTTAATATGTTGGACCATTATTTATTAGATGTATATATATGAATACTTGTCAGATTTCGTGGTCGATAAACTATCTATCTATGTATCTAAACTAAGGGAGCGGTGGTCTCGTAAACTATTGCGGGAGATCCCAGCAATAACTACGTCCCTGCCTCGTTTGTCCATTGAGGCTCAGCGGAGTGTGAAGAGCACGTTAATAAAAACAGATATACGACTCCCACCAGAAAAAAAAAGAGAAAAAAATCATCCCGCAGAGTATGATTTTGAGATTATCCTTTACTCCCCCTGCCGCTCTCTGTATTGAGTCACGAATGTAGATATCTGAGCACTGAGCATGCCTGTGGTGCTCGAATCAGCGTAATTACTCCCTTTTTTTATTCGAATCCTCTTGCTTTTTTGTGTAATTAGAGTTGCGCTTCCTGTGTTGCCTCTGTTTTGTTTTGTTTTGTTTCATCAGCTGTGTTGCCTTGACCTTTTGCCTTTCCTTCCCTCCCTCCCTCCCTCCCTCCCGCCCTCCCTCCCAGCTGACACCTCGGCTTCCATCAATCCATTCCCCCCTCCTCTCCCCTCCTTCCCTTCCCTCGATTATCAAGCTTCCCTCCTCCTCCT
>CM035181.1:4611703-4637904 GCA_020233015.1 Callinectes sapidus
AATATAAACTATATGACACGATCAATCTCCCGGTCGTCTCTCTTTCTTCCCGTCCTTCTTACACCAAAAAAGACCATCGACCAAAGAACTAGAAGGAGAAAAAAAAAAAAAAAAAAAAACTTGAAGCAGACGATCGTGGAGAGCAGAACACGTCAATGCGGCAATAATGAATAGACGGTTAAAGCAACAATAACAGAGCGGGAACTTGGAAATGGCGTAATAGAAAGCAAGGCGGGCAGACAGACAGACAGACAGGCAGGGAGGCAGGCAGGCAGGCAGGCAGGCAGGATGGAGAGAGAGGGAGGAAGTTTCGATAGGGTGGTCTGCGACAAATAGACAGGCGGCTGACAGAGAAGGGGGTCAACTTTGGAGAGGTCATTGTTATTCAGTGCAATCATGATAACTGGTGGTGGTGAAGACGTTGATGAAAAGGAAACATTATTAAGATCAATCTCAAGACGCTTCAATAGTCAATCGAGCTTCCATCGTCTCTCATTTCTCAAAAAAACCAACGTTAGTCCCTTCAAACAACTCTACACGGTATTTCCTCACAAGTATACGCAAAAATAAACAAATGAACATACCTCTAATTAAAAAGAAATTACAAATCTAGTTACAACATACGTGAGAAACCAGATCAAAGTAAGGGTTTCATCTCTTTGTTATATTATATTCTCCCATTTACAGACATGCGCGGGCAACTCTTTTGTTATAATATGCAGACCTTGGCGGACTCTATTTGTGAGCTTGGGAAAAAAAAAAGGAAGGAGCCGGATAATGCAGTATATGAAGGAGGAGGAAGGAGGAAAAAGGAGAGATTGAGCAGGAGGAAGAGGAGGAAGAAAAGAAAGAGGAGGAGGAGGAGGAGGAAAAAGAGGAGGTTATAAAGCAGTATGGAGAAGGAAATGTCGGAAGAAACTCGGTAATGAGAAATGGATGGAGGTGAAGAGGAGAATCCAAGAAAGAATAATGAGACGCTGGGAAGGAAGACGAGAAGACAGCGACGATAAAGATGAATATGTAAATAATGCTGTAGAATTGAAGAATAACGGCGAGAAAAGACTTCAAACGGTGAAACAAAAATGCAATTACATACTTCGTTGGCAAGTAAATAAAAAAAAAACAGAGGGAAGAGGAAAAGAAGCAAATAAAAAAAAAGGAAATTGAACAAAGAAAAACGAGCAAGCAAAGGATAGATGAAAAGACGTAAAGAAAAGGAAATTACGACGAATAACAAGGAAGAGGAAGTGAGAGGGAGGAAAAACAAATACCAGAAAAAGGAGGAAGAATAAAAAGAAAATAACACACACAGGAGGAGGAGGAGGAGGATGAAAACAAGTAAGACGGGTGTAGGCAGATGAGAAAGGACGAGAATGAGGAAGAAGAAGAAGAAGAAGAAGAAGAGGAGGAGGAGGAGGAGGAAGAAGAAGAGGAGGAGGAGGAGAAAACACGTGGCGACAACAAAGACGAATGTTGGAATAAAGAGGGGAAAAAAATAAACGAGAAGCGAAGGATAACAAATGAGAGGATTGAGGGGAAGATAGTGAAGGAGATAGTGGGAGGGGAAGAGGACGAAAACATGAGGCGTGACAGGGGTGGTGAGGTACGTAAGGCCGCCTCTGTCACTATATACATATATCACCTTGAACCTTATGCATAACACAGCGTGGGCCGGAACATGGAAGAGTAGGACAACTTTGCCCAACTCTCTCTCTCTCTCTCTCTCTCTCTCTCTCTCTCTCTCTCTCTCTCTCTCTCTCTCTCTCTCTCTCTGAAATAAGAATTTACCCCTGATCCTTGCCTAATCCAGATTATGCTAGAGGCCTAACATGCAGGAACAGGAGAGAGGCGCCCAAGGTGGTAGTTAACGGCGCTGCTGCAGTGAGGGTGACGGTGAAGGGGGTTGGGGAGTGTCAGGGGCGTAGGGATGGGGAGTTTATCAGGTCGTGCAGGATCAAGGAGGAGGATTGGAATCAGGTGGCAGGTGTTGAAGTTAAGCTATTTATTTTCGATTTTATTTTTTTCTTTCTTGCCATGATATTACTTTTTTTTCTTTTTCTTGTATAGGAGTGGTTGTTAGTGTGCACGTGTGTGTGTGTGTGTGTGTGTGTGTGTGTGTGTGTGTGTGTGTGTACATTCTTTTATCTATTCTTGCTTTTCTTCTGCTTCTTTTCCTCCTCATCAAATTCCTCTCCACTCCTCTCTTTCTCTTTTTTTTCTTCCCTCTTCCCTCCCTTTCTTTCTTATTTTCTCCCTTCCCTTAACCTCCCTTATGACTTTCTGGCTCAAGTTTACATCCTTCTTAATTTTACCTCCACCATCTGCCAGGCCTTTCGTCTCTTCTTCCTCACATTTTCCCTCCCTATCTCGCTGTATGTTTGCTTTACTTGCGCGTCCCCTTGCCCTCCCATCTCTCCTGGGTGACTCAAACAACCATTAGCTGTAATCTGTCCCGGATGTGAAGCATTAACGCGGCTTCATTTGATTGATCTATCTTTCACATCCTTTGATTCCACAGAGAGACTACTCGAATACTTTTGTCGCGGATGTTTCGCTTCTCTTCTCCACTGTGTTTCATTCTTTTGTGTGTGTAGTCTGTGTGTGTCTGTTTGTCTAGTATTACCTAACATTTAACCTAGATTTATTTGTCTATTACACTTACTTTCCTTTTCTCTGTGTACACAAGACCAATCGTGTGTGTGTGTGTGTGTGTGTGTGTGTGTGTGTGAGCGCTGCGTACATACTCGTCTCCAGTGGGCGGAGGTCATACGGCCTTTGCCCTCAGCTGACCTTTCATTCCCCCTCCCGGAAACATTGGTTAGGTTATGAAATGTGACCTGAGGGAAGGAGTGATCTCTTTTCCACTTTGTATACGTCAGCCTTTTATGGATGTATGACAGAGTGACAGTTCACAATATTGCCATGGCTTTGTTCCGGTGTTGAAGGTGTAAATGATGGTTTTTCTGTCATTTTTTACCAGTTACGTTGCTGTAGTTGTTGTTATTATAAGAACATATGATCCACGGACAATAAGGGAAGCTGCAAGAATGACTACTAGACCTACACGTGACAGTGCTTTGATAAAACATGCCTGTATATTTATTTCCCCTTAGATATCTCCATCTATAAAGCTATCATGGCCCCCCAACCATCCATTGTAGTCATTGTCATTGTCGTTGGTATTGTCATTGTTGCTATTGTTAATGATGCTATTGCTGTTATTACGTATGTGTGTGTGTGTGTGTGTGTGTGTGTGTGTGTGTGTGTGTGTGTGTGTGTGTGTGTGTGTGTGTGTGTGTCTGTGTGTGTGTGTGTGTGTGTGTGTGTGTGTGTGTGTGTGTTGTGTGCTACTATAAGACAACATTCGCTACTTGTCACCTACACACACACACACACACACACACACACACACACACACACACACACACACACGAAAACAAACCCCATCACATGACAATGACGCACCACTCACGCACTCTGCACCACCACGAACACGACACCCACAGTAGCAGCACAGCAACGCACTCAAAACACCCGCGTCATCTACCTACTTACCTACCTACCTAGTACCTAACCGCTGGAAAGTAAACACAAGAGATCAATGTGGTGTGCAGGGAATCGTACACCTAAACAAGAGAACACTCCTACACAATCTTACAATACTAGTCTTTGTACTCACCACATGATTTTGAAGGAGGAGTGGTATGCGGGTCGTGAAGATTCCGTAACTAGAGCGTGATTATTTTCTTTCTGGTTTTCAAGAGAGTATGAGAGATGGAAGAATAAGAGGAAGAGGATTTCACTGCTTGGGTCACGAATCTGTGTTTGGCTTATACTAATATTCTAAGGCTCGGTTGGGTTACTCGCGGAGGACACACGGCAGGATTGTATTAGCGTGGGACACTTGGCAGGATGAAGGTGCTGGCGGTGGTTGTTGGGAGGTGTGAGGCATCATCGTGAGGACAACAAGGCCAGCGTTTTCCTCTGACGAATCACTGGGAGTCTCGCGTCAGTTTCACCAGCCAGGCCTGTGGATTTATCGATTTGGCGGAGCATGGCAGGCCACGACACCTCCTACTGTATTCCAGCACCTTCTCATCTTACTTGTCCCAACACTTGAACGTTAGATTCACTGTAGTTTAGGTATTTTGCTCTGTAATTCCGTTTCCTTGATTCTGCAGCTGACTTCCAGGCCGTGGACTGGAGCGCATTGCCTTGCGCATGTGCCGAGAAAGCTTCTGCTCAGTGCTTTTTCAATTAATTTCCCTATGTTGAAATATTTGAAGCTTGCGTCATTGAGAGAGACATTTCTACGTAGTTTAAATGAACCGTACTGATGAGATCTAATCGCATGGCCATTTCAAGGCGGATTTGAAAAGGAAATACAGTGTGTAGTTTGGCAACACAGGGAGGATGGGCTCCAGCGGCGGCGGGCTGTCAGTGTGCAGGGCCGGGCTGCTTCACTTCATCATGGGCTTCTTCCCGACGCGTAATTATTCCCTGGCATGTGTAGTCACTCCCTAATTTGTTTCTAGGACGACAGGTTGCTTCGAGGGAAATAAAGGGAAAATGTTTGTTCATGCGTAGTCTCTCTTGATTTTGTTATGTATATTTTTCTCTTATTGGCTCTGCTGGATTAACCTTTCGTTTACAGAAGATTAATAGCATGTAAGATGATTACCAATTTTAAAACTGAGCCACATAAGTATGCATATGATACCTCCTCTACAAAACACCAGAAAAATACCCGATGTCACACAAAAAAAACTTCTGCAATATTTATCAGGAGTGCGTGACTGAGTGGTTGAATAATTTGGTATGAATGGACTTGCTTCAGCGCTGAGAAAAATACTCGCCTCTCTTTCCAACACATTTCCCAGCCATTTGTGTCTGAAGAGAGTGGAATGAATGATACGTAATAAGGATAATTTCTCTGTGTCCCTATCGGTGGTGGTGGTGGTGGCTGGCAGGGGTAGCAGGAGGGAGAGGTTCGCGATGAAGCAATCACACCCCAGCCTAGAATAATCGGAGACAGCAATTATGGTGGAGAGACCAGTATCATATGTTGGCCCTTTGATATACTAGAGGGAAAATAATTGATTGGTATACGTGGAGAGAGAGAGAGAGAGAGAGAGAGAGAGAGAGAGAGAGAGAGAGAGAGAGAGAGAGAGAGAGAGAGAGTGGATGAGGGATAGGGAGGAGGAAAAGGAAATCGGAGATCGGATAAAAGGGGAAAGAAAGAGGGAGGAAATACGAAAGCCATCGATAAACTTCATTAGTGTGTGTGTGTGTGTGTGTGTGTGTGTGTGTGTGTGTGTGTGTGTGTGGCCATCTTTCCGAAATAAATGCTTAGTAGAAATTTACTGGCCTTCTTAGCTACTTGGCCATTCGGTGAAGGTTAGATTCGGTGACGCGATTCCCAAGAAGTGATGAGCACGGGTAGTATATAATACATGTTTCAAACTGCACAGCTAAAAATAACTCTTCTTGGAACGCTTACTAACCTTTTTGTCGCTGAGAGAGAGAGAGAGAGAGAGAGAGAGAGAGAGAGAGAGAGAGAGAGAGAGAGAGAAACATCAAAACATAAACAAAAACGCAAAACTTTATTCACTTCTTGACAAGATTAACATTGAACCAAATGATGCTTTGTCTCTTAAATCACTCTTTGTTAGTACAGCCTCATGTGGGTCTTAGTGGTGAATGAATGTCCATTACTCCCACTTCAAAGACCAACACGGCGGAAATGTCTCCACTATAATAATATAATAATAATTATAATTATAATAATTATAATGTCAATACTGAATAGAAAGCAATCACTATAGTATATAGTGGTCAGTCAAGTGAGGTGTGTCGGTCAGGTCACGCTTCCCCATTCATATGCAATATTTACGATGGGGGGAGGAGAGGAGGTAGTGACACCCTCCCTCACCCCACACCTGATACGCCTCATTCCAACTACACCATCATAATAATCAGACTAACACAAACTATGCCCATATTCCTGCCATTTTGGAGTTCAGAAGCACCTGCTGGAGTTGTGCACAACAGAGACACTCAATTTTGCCATGGTAACAACGTATTCAAGTGAGGACTAGTAACTCTCTCTCTCTCTCTCTCTCTCTCTCTCTCTCTCTCTCTCTCTCTCTCTCTCTCTCTCTCTCTCTCTCTCTCTCTCTCTCTCTCTCTCTAAGCTTACTGATATAATACTGTTTGTTCTCAGGCTAAGCGGAAATGGACATGTGATGCGGATGGATGCCTGGAACAATGGGGACCCAAAACGCATACTTAAATGACGCTCCACAAAGAAGCATCCTGCTGAAGTCATCACCATTTTGTCGAGATGAAAGGAGACGAAAATAATGGCAGAAAATACAACACATCATGGGAGGAAAAGTTTGTGTGGCTAACGAAGGCAAGTGATGGAAGTGAAAATGCCTTCGGTAAACTATGTAAAACTCAGCTAGCTCCCAAGGCAAGTCGCTTAACAGGACATGTAAAGACTAAGGGACACGTAAGTAGAGTGAAAGCAACGTCTGGCAGTAGGCAAGGATAGTCTCCTTGGCAGTAGGGCTCTGCCAGCATTGTTCTTTTCAAGAGGACGAGAAAATTAAGAGAAAGAAACGTGTGGAACTGAAATTTGCTGTAGCTATCTCGTGCCACTGTAGCACATCTTGCGTGGACCATTTTATATTCGCTCACATCTTCAGTGGCAAGGCAAGTGCTGCAAAGATTTCAGTGTAACGCTTCGCATGATAGAGCTATTTAACACTGCAAATATGTATGGCACTTCACATAATGATGAAGCAGATGATGTCCTGGCGTACTTCAACTATAATTATAATACCTTCAAGATCTCACAGAAGGTAGATCATAATATTATAATTACACTTTACATTAATTTTGCTAACTGATTTATTATTTATAATAGTTATTATTGTGTATTGTGGCGTAAGTCCCTAAGTGGGATTTTATATTGTTTTATCTCATTATTATAGATGTGATGTACTCCACCTGTAACATTTTCGTATTTGGCCGAATGAAATTTAGCCGAAATGGGTAAAAGTTTGGCCGATTTGTCCGTGATCTCCGAGATCTCCGTCAACTCCTATCAACCACCTGGCAACTCTGGTGGGGTTCTGTTAGGCTGAGGGTGAGTAAAATAGAGTAACAGACATTGTTAATACATTTTGCAGGTTGTGATGCGAGTGTGGTGGTGAGGGACGGACAGGGAGCCCTTCACCACACCACCTCACACCCCTGGCCAGCATTATAGGCCGTACATGGGATGCAGTGGTGATGGGGCTGGGCATTGCTACAGGGAATGTCTAATTTCGCACATTTATTATCAGTGGTGCTAATTTGCTGTGTGGTGGACATATATTTAGTTCAGGTTTACGCAAGGTTATTAGAATTAAGGGTGTTCCTTCCCAACGCCTCCTGGCAACTCCCCTACTCCATGAGCCCCCTCCCCAACACTAACAAACTTGGGGATCTCTTGTTGAAAGCGGATATTTTTACGTGGGGAAGGCCAAAATAGACATATTTTGCCATTCTATTAACCCGTTTAGTACGGGACCGCATTTTTGCCCTCAATTTTGGGTACGATTAAATGATTTTAATGGTATTAAGAAAAAAAAAAAAAGAATGTTAGTTGCTGCAACAGTATAGATGATATGTCACTGCTAGGATTAACCAGAGAACCTATGTCTCACACTAGGTAACTAAGTTTGGCAAGGATTCGAACCTGGGCTGCATGCACCAGAGGCCCGAGACAAATCACCCTAACCCTCTGCCACCCAGCCCCCTAGGAAAGCTCTTTGGAGGTCAGAAGATTAATGGTCAGACTCTTCACTATACCAATCCCCACATAAGTTACTGAAGCTGTATAAAATTATGAAATAGTAAGAATAGATATGAAAATGTGTCAGAGTACTGAAAGGGGTTTAATCTAATCTAACATATCCTAACTTAACCTAGTCTAACCTAAATTGATTAAGCCTAACTCATAATCTAGCATTTACAAACTTAACTGATTGAAATGCATCATATTTTCTTAACAGTATGGCTTGGTTGCAGGAAAAATGAGTGTATGATGATCCAAGAAGGCTCCAGATAAGTAATATATCTACTGAGCCAATGAGCTACCAAGGATTCAACATGTTTTCTGCATTTCGGAAATTAACGGGCCGGGCCGCGGAGGGCTCGGCCAACACCACGTCCCCTCCAGGAATGCAGACCATGGCAGCATCACTCCAGCGGCGTTTTGCTCGTGGGGTTCAGTACAATAGTAAGTGTGGGTTCTTATGTTTTGCTACAATGCCACCACTGCATACTATGGAGCCAGAAGATTGTGCTGTGTTGAATTATGAAGGTTAGAGCTTTAGAAATGTCTATATCTTACTAGCCATGCCAGATACCAAAATACTCAGATTTTGAGGGGATTTAAATTTATTTTGCTATAAATCTTATTGCATTCATGATGAGTATAGGTGTGGAATACTTCTCCTTATTTTCTAATGCCCATTTTTCATTTCTTTATGATCTGTATCTGTCTGTGTTGTGATTTAGTTTTCACATGATTGATTTATTACTAACGTGAAAAACTAGCTCATCGAGTACAGACCCAAATGTACATAGGTGATTGATCTTCATTACACTAGCATATAATGAATGAATGTTGTAGACCTTAAAAGATGTTGATGTGTTACACTGACATAGTTTGGCTTATGTTGTGTAGTTATTTGTTACTTGAATATTCTTGGTTTGTATCTCCTTCTCTAGTGAAGATAGTGATCAGGGGTGACCGCAACGTGGGCAAGTCGTGTCTATTCCGCCGCCTTCAGGGTCAGCCCTTCCATGAAGAGTACATCCCAACTGAGGAGATCCAGGTTTGCAACTAATGCTCTATGAGTCTATAGGGACAGCTTTATTTTGACTCTATTCACAGGAAGCAAAGGATTACTGTGTATTGGATTGAAGAAATAAGGCATTATATTCTAACTGTATATCATTATTGTGAGTTAAAATAAATTGCCTATTTGATTATTGAATGTATTGAAATGTGTAAAGTGATTGCTTTTCAAGTTGCATGCAGAGTACATGTATTTATCAATATACTGTGTAGCTTCAGGTTACAAGCATCTTATAATGAATTTACACACTTAAATTTTTTCTCGTTGGTTGCCAAGTATCAGTTACTATTGGTATATTTGTAAAGTGTAATTGACGTGGTTATAACTTTATGTTCCAATACCTTACATTGCTTCTGCAGATTGTTTCAGTTTGCACTGCATTGTCTTGTGAATGGGATGAGCTGTTACAGTTCAAAGAATGTCTATTTCTTGTGCACTTTCATGGTCTGAGATGCACTTGTTGTATCTCCTCAGGTGGCCAGCATACAGTGGAACTACAAGGCAACAGATGATGTTGTCAAGGTGGAAGTCTGGGATGTTGTTGACAAGGGGAAGAAGAAGAAAAAGGTACAGATCAGCTGTATATGTTTTTATTAGTGAAAATGACTAGATGTAGTCACTGATAGTTTTAGTTATTTGGGTGAAGAGAATTATGCAAGACTTGGAAAGACTATCTTGCACACAAAGAGATAGACAGTAAAGCTCTGATGATAGTGATGTCTTCCAAGATTGAGGGGCTGAAGCTGGACAACAGTAGCCTGGAGTTTGAGGAGCCAGCCCTGGATGCAGAGTTCCTGGATGTGTACAAAGGCACCAATGGTGTCATCCTAATGCTGGATATGACCAAGAGCTGGTAATGTGCTGGCAATTGTGAACTTTTTTATTGAATTTTTGTTTAATTGATATTGCAGGATTTGAATATTTATACTGTTGTGTTAAAGTGGCATTAATGTATGTGCAACATGAAAAGTATGTGATATGTGTCATTTTATTTAATATCATTATGAAATATTTTCAAAATGTCCTTACCCCTTGCCTTTATATTCATATGAGATCTTCCTCTCAGCATGATATCTGTATTCTGAATCATTGCATGTAGGACCTTTGAGTACGTAAGGAAGGAGATAGTGAATGTGCCGAGCCACATCCCGGTGCTGGTGCTGGCCAATCACCGTGACATGGGCCACCACAGGGTTGTCTCAGAAGACGATGTGCGCTTCTTCGTGGAAAGTCTAGAGAGGTGAGGCACTTAGAAGATTGGGATTGTGGAGATCATGTTTTTGTGCTTTGAAAATTAACTTTGGCAAATCTTTGTCATCTATAAATAATATTACATTGAGATAATGATCAGGATCAGCTGTACATACATAAGTATTTTGACCTCAACCTGCACTTTCATCTCTCTCACAGACCCATGAAAAACATTGGATATCCACTGTAATACCACACATTCTTCTCTCAAATCCCATATGTATCCTCACCACATAAAGTCTGGAGTAATATTTACATAAAGTTCTACTCTTTCCAGGCCTGAAGGAGCTGCTGATATTCGATACACTGAGTCCTCAATGCGAAATGGTTATGGGCTGAAGCTGCTTCACAAATTCTTCAATCTCCCATTCCTTCAGCTGCAGCGAGTCACCCTCCTCCGCCAGCTGGAGACCAACACTGCTGAGATTGAGGCCACAGTGCAGGAGCTTGACCTCTATCAGGAGAGTGATGATGCAGACTATGACATGTGAGTGTGTGTGTGTGTGTGTGTGTATGTGTGTGTGTGTGTGTGTGTGTATATGTTATTCATTATTGTATTTACAAGTTTGAGTCAAGCTTACCTGCTATTTCTGTTTAAAATTGAATTTCCATGTATCGTTCCACAGGTTTAAAACTGAATTAGTGAACAGTAGGAGTAGAGACAGCATTTTGCTTTCCACACAAAAAATCATGTATACTGCACCCAAATGAATTAATCTGGAAGAATTGATGGAATTTATGTTGGCCTTAGATAGATTCACCAACATAAATTGTCCGAGTCAGAATTTTTGTGGCGAGCAGTCAACTGGTTAATATATATATTACACTTTTCATACCCAGCTTTAGAGGAAAACTCATATTATAAAAGTTAATATATTAGGGGTGATAATTACTGGGGTTTCAAGACACACGGTTGGAGTGTAATGTCACTGTCTTTCTCGGAGAAGTGTGTAGTCTATCTCTTGGGAAATCACTTAGAGAATACTTTTGAGTCCCGAGAACACACACCTTCACGGCACTCTACACACACACTGTTTGTCCCCTCTACCACCACATGAGCTGGCTGTCTTCCTTCTTCTGCCTTCTCCGGCAGACGACCGGTGGCGGCCCTGTTGGGTCACCCCAACCGCCACTCACCACCGCTCGTTTTCTTCTCTCTTCTGCCTTGTTCGCTGGTGTGGCTGCTGCGCCTCATGCCTCGGAAACTGCTGACTCCGGGCGTGGGTCATGTGATGCAGGGATGGGTGTGTGTGTGTGTCTGATGCCTCAGTTCTCAAGTGCATTATTTTCTCATATTGTGATGTCTTATAAACTACATCCTATTTAGAGAGTTTATACTATTATATTTTAATAAATGAAACATCCTATGGATACAATAATAATTGAAATGCCTAGTTATATATATAAACACCTGCAACTCCTTGTAGAGGACAAAGCTGTGTCAGCATTTCTGAATTATTGCACCATCTTATAGAGATGTTGCATCAGATTATATTTGCATATATAAATACAATGAATTCTTGCCTATCTTGTCCCTAACATCTATGGAAGACAGGAAAATGTTTATTGCACTGTTCACTTGGCTCAAAATGTTGCTATCAGGAAAAGAGTGTTTGAAATATTGATCACCTTACAGATTCTTGAACCAACTGACTGACCGGCGGCGAGTGATGGCGGAATCTCTTGGTCCCGTAGCCCAGGCTGCTGCTCCTACAAATACTGTGCCCTTCTCTCAGCTGCAGACGCCCAGTGGCATGGCAGCTGGCAGAGTCAGTCCCTCGGTCAATGGTGAGTCAGGTCATGGCAAGAAAGTAATATAGGGCTGCCTTGGTACAGTGGAGCCATGGCACTGAGGGGTCTCCAAGCACAGAGGTTTGAATCCTAGTGTAGGAAGGGCTTCCACTTGGGGTATTGGCTCCCGAACAGGTGGCCTTTCCAACAAGAAGTACCTAAAATACCTCCTTTAGCCTATAACATCTTGTAAAAAGCCCATGTTGTTAAAATGGGAAGGAAAGTATGTGTGATTAGAGACAGTTTTCCATGAAGCTTAAATGTATTGTTAGCAATTTTGCAAATTTTTTTCTGAAATCCTTAGAATAGCTTCAGGTGTAAATTTATGGCTTGAAATGCACCTTAAATATCATAACTCAGGGTGTATATAATAAGTTATTCAGTTTGATATATAAGATTCATCATTAGTCTGAATAGAGACTTCTTGTTTTCCTGATATTGTAATAACTTGATATGTAGATAAAATGTTACAGATAGTTTGTCATTGTTGTGGCTGAAGGAGATCCCCTTAAGAGGAAGGGGAAGTGTGACACGTTCAAGTCACACCAGGATGTAAGATGGACTCACTGCCTCATTTCACAGGACACCTACTCACCGTTCCCTATAGAATCCTTTATATTCTTCCCATTTGTTGCACTCTTCTTCAGATTTTTTAAACCAGAAAAGTATTGTGTTGGATTCCTGTCACCTTCAGTTGATATTGATAAGAGCTTGCTTTTCAGGTGTACCAAAATCAGCATCTATGCCAGTAAGCCTTGCAGCAGCAGCTCCCACCACACAGCCTTCATCTGCCTCTGGTCCTGGCCAGCCACCCAGCACATCCAGCCCCAGCAAACAGCCTCCCAAAGCCTCCTGTGTCATGACTGCTTCAACAACAGAAAGGTGAGAGAATCTGTTACTCAGGGAAGAAAGGATAGACTAAGAAATGATACTTATTTCAAGTTTTGTCACATATACTTCATTTTTCCTTGTAGAGACTTAATAGCAATCATTAGCTTCTCTTGTATTAATAGTCCTTTTGATTTTACATAAACTCTATATGATTTTTTAATTTGATGTTATTTTTCTAGCACAACTGTGACATCCACCACCCTTAGTGTCACCAGCACCACCCCCACCAGTAGCACGCAAGCACCAAAGTCTTCCACACAGAGCCCAGAGAAGACCCAGGAAAAGACAAGCTTCATGTCCCGCATATTCAGCAAGGGCAAAGAACAAGAACAGCCCAAGGAGACACCTTTGGGTAAAAAAACTCCTGTATCATGCTTCCCTTTTACCAGTTTGTTTCACTGAGCACCAACATCCATGCATTCATAAATGTAGTGCTTGTAAACTTCATCCATATGTGAGCTGGTTAGGATAAGCAGAATATAAAGAGGCATGTAGCATTCATGTTAGAATAGCACGAGTACAGACCGTGCATTTGGTTGAAGTGTAATTGATGATACCATCTGCCTCTCATGTGGCCAAGGCAATGATGCCATTTGCTGTTGTAGAGAGAGTGAGGTTAATGCTGGAAAGAATACCTGTTTGAATTGCTTTCTTTATTAAGATGACAGAACCCTATGTCATGTGGAGCTTATTATTACTTGATGATGAAAGTAATTCAGTGAAGAAACTAACTAAATTTTGGTATGAATTAAAATGCAAACTTGCACTTGTTAATTTTTGCTTCAGAATATAAGACTTTTTTGTCTAGACTTATATTTTACATCATAGAGATAGAAGAGCCTGATGATGATATTGATATGTTGTTTTTCAGTAGTGCCAGAGGCTGCAGTAGCCGCCACTGAGCCGGTGTCTGTGGATGACTTTGTTCCCGACGGTGGGCGACTTGACCAGTCCTTCCTTAATGACGTGGTATCGTCCTCAGTAAAGGAATCATCGCCTGTACTCGTTGAAGAAGACAGGTATATACTTTGTCACATGACTAGTTTGTAGATTGTGCAGAACATTTGATTCAGTACTTTTGTGTGTGGTAGTTCTTTATAATTGTTAATCTTGGGTCATCTTCATTTCCAGTGAAGACGAATGTGATGGAAATCCAATGGTATCAGCGTTCCAGGTTGATCTTGACCCAGATGACCTTCAGATGGGGTCAGGGGTGGGTCTTGTAGCAGAGGAGGAAGAGGAGAGTAAGGATGAGTCTGAGGATTGTGGGGAAGTAACCTCCACTACCAGTGAAAAGCATCTGGACTGTGCTTTTCCAGGACAGACTTTGAACAGTGCCAATAGTGAAGAGATGATAAGAACTAGTAACAAGAGTACAAAGTGCCTGGCAAACCCATTGGTAACTGAGGTGCAGGAGCAGCACAGCCCATTCCTTGACTTTGAAGGAGATCCATTTATCCTGACACAAAGTAAGCCTTCCAATACAACACCTGGGGTCAGGGAGACTGAGGAGGAGGACAAGGGGAACCACCTGGATGACTGGCTCAATTCAGACGAGGGCACCATTGTGAACCCTTATGTCTCCACCTCCAACATAATGCCGGAGGGAGCCACCCTGGATGATTCTGACCCTGAAGAAGGTAAGGCATTTTTCTTTCCCTACTAAGTGCAATGTTATCATGAAATTATTCCCTTTGAGTAATTCACCTTTATTTAAACATTTTTTTCCAGCAAACAGGATTATTTTTTCATCATATTGCCAAGAGGAAGAAGGAAAGCATCAAACACACAGAAGTTTAAGTCGTTTCCTATTTTAAGGTTGTTTTGTGTCACTTTTCTTCTAATTTTTCTTTATTCTTATGTCTTTATTTCTCCTTATTACTTCACATTATTATCTTATCAGAGTTTGTGTGGAATGTCTTCCTGTACAGAGTTTGTGTGGAATGTCTTCCTGTACAAGAACCATTTGAAGATTATGAAACATAATCTTAATTGTGAATGTTTATTGTGTATATGCTCTACAGCTGATATGTAACTGACTTTTCCTGTTATTGTGAATGAGTATTGGGTAAGCTTCATAGAGTCCCTTTGGATAGGACAAACAAGAGGCCGGGGGGGCAGGAGGGAGTATAAAAACTCTTGTTTTCACTATCACAAATACTCCTTCCAATTCTCCTCTCAATTTTGATGATCTGTTTAGCCTTCAGTGTGATGGTTGTAGTACAAAAGGAGAGGCTTGGCAGGAAGGTTTGTGCCTCTCTATGACCAAGCAAAGGTGAAGTGGTTACATTACTGTTAATCGTTTTTATTATGCTTACACTTATTAGAACTTCTGATTACATTGAGTCGGCTTTGTTGGTTTATTTTATTATTACTATGTGTATTTTTTTATTTGTTTTGTGTGGTGTTACCTGAGCACCAGGAATGCCTTGCAATAACCCTCTCCACTACAGGTGCCCCGGCTGAAGGCAGTCGGATCCTGGAGAAAGCAGATCCTCACAGTGGCAGCACGTCCAGGAGTGACAGTCCTGTGGAGTCTTCCGAGCGTAAGAAGAAACACAAGAGGAAAGATAAAGAGAAAAGAGAAAAGGTAAAGAGTACGCTAACAATATATCAATACCCATGCTGCAACTGTGGTGGTGGTGGCAGCATGTGTGTGTTGAATGGGTTATTGGTTACAACACACACGCCTGTACCTTCTTCTTTTCTTCTTTTCCATCTGTTCTCGCTGTTCTACATACAGGAAAAGAAATGCTATTCCATTGTGCCACAAAGCTTTTCAAAATGTGTCTCATGTTTTGGGAGTGGATAGTGTTGTTTGATGGAGGAACTGCCACATGTAAGCCTGACCACTTCTTACACTTTCACTTATTTTCATGTGTTCTTTTTATGTGTTGTTGTTTATAATTTATAAATGCCCCCTTTTCCAGGATGAAGATAAAGCTGTCATAAAGCGTAAGAAGAAAAACAAGGATAAAGATAAAGAAAAGGAAAAGGAAGGTGAAAAGAAAAAGAAGAAGAAAAAGAAAGACAAAGATAAAGATGGCTTGGAAGAATTCTTCAATGGATCACCTGAGAAGGAATTTGATGAGGCTTATGAAGCCATCTAATCCTGCCATTATTTACTTTGTTATATCTTTTTCAAAACTTTCAAATGTGTATAATGTGAGTCCCATATTTCCTGCCATATGATTTCTACTGGTGTATGAAAGTTTACCTGTGAATTGGTCCGGGTCATTTGTGTACCTATCTATATACACCAGGGTTGTAGTCCCACACAGAATATCCCCACACGAAGCACCACACATTCAGTCTCACCACTTCTTACCTCTCAGTCCCTGGTGGAAAGGGATGTACCTTTGGACATCCCCAAGGGTGTAATTTCATAAGTAACAGTAACAAAATTTTACTTAGATTTGTAAATTGTAAATAACAAGGTTCTTGGTAACATCTTGCAAGGCAAGTGAATAAGATGAAAACCAAGAAGCATTAGATGAGAGAGATTCAGAAACAGTTTGATATTGAGAATTGATTACCTAAAACCTGCTGATCGGAAGTTAGTGATTTGTGTAGAGTAGTGGTTGGAAAATTTATATTCTGAATATCCTCAACTGTTTAAGAGAGGTAATAATGATGTGGAGTTTATGCACCTGTTTCTACTCCTCAATCTTGAATTACTGACAGACCCAGACTGAGAAGCACAATGTGTGGTGTGGTTTTTGAAGTCAACTTTTAAAGGAAAGGTGTGTATGGTATGGCAGGAAATATGGCATTTGGAGCAATTGAAGTTTGTAAATAATATAATCAAAGAATATGTGAATTGAGATTTTTTATTTCATAGAATATCTCATCTTCATTGTTTACAGTTTGACTAACTTCATGAAGCTATAGAAGATTAGACTTGGAAGGCTTTTTATCATGCTATCATAAGGATTTTATACAGATTTGAATTGCTTGGGAAGGTGTTAGATTATCTTGTAAACACAAGTGTATGATACTTTCTCCCTAACTATTGACTGTTCTTAGTGTTCTCAGGTTTTTTCAAGCCTGGTATAAAGTTTTTAATGTTCTCAAACTATTAATGAAGTTGGTTCATAATGGGAATTAAGATTTTCTGCTGCATAAGATTTTGTTTGCCCTCCAATCCACTTATTCAAACACTTGCTGTTCTTTGTTCTGTTTATGTTGGTGGTTATTTTTGTACAAATGCCTTTAGAGTATTTTTCTAGAAATAATGTTTCCTTGAATATGAAAAAAGTATTGTACTTAAATGCAGAGATAATTTTTTGAAGAAAATTTAGCAGAGTAACAGACAATAGTATTTACAGGATCATATGTCTTGTAGTGTCCTCTGGTGCAAGTTGTATATGCTGTGACCCATATGAACAAAGCAGTAAGAAGTTGAAGTTTTTAAGAATCTGCCACCTCAAAGAAGTGTCAGAACTATCGAATCTTGCTGTAATATCAAACACCAAATGTTTATGTAAGTGAATCTGCAGTGAACAGTGATGAACCTTAAATAGCTCCTAGACTAAGTATTATATGTGGCATGATAAAACATGGAAGAGTGAAACACATTCTTGATTTGTTGAAGGTTTATATCCTAAAATTATTCTGATTGAGTTAGGATGAGTACGATATATAACACTTATACAGGATTTAACACTAGTTTCTGCAGATATGCATTTTGAGGTCTTATTTAGCTGTGGGGATAAGATTTTAATGTGGTATGGCGACAATGTTATCTTGGCGGGCCACGTTGACACAAAATCTCCGACAGTAACACTGTGAGTTATTCAGTCATCGTTTTTACAAGTTTTGGGAGTATTACAGTACCTCACAATGAAACAAGGAATATTGACAGAAATGATTTACTGATAAACATTACACAATGATAGCATTGCTGTAATTAACAAGAAATTAAGTAATTGGCTACATGACACCTTGTTTGTCCAGAGAAGATGGTAGAAGGATTGATGTTAGCAGAAAATTAACTGATTGCTAGCTGGTCGCTTGCAGTGTTGCACCAATATGATTACAGTAAATGGATTTAGATAATACTGCATGATTGTTACTGAAAAAATTGTTAAAAATGCCACACTTATATTAAGATGGAATATGTGGACTTGTCGTTTCTATTACATAAACACCTGCTTGGTCTGGCTATTGTATGTGTTGCCTGACCACACTCAAATTTTGCTCCACATCTCAAAATGCATATGTGTGTAGAACATTTTTCATTTAGAATAACCTGTACTTTTGTTTCTATCATTATCTGCAGAAACTGGTGATACACCTTGTATAATTGTTCTGTCATAGTTTGTAACGAGGTTTGGGTATTAACTTCTCTATTCTAAAGTCTAATACAGGATTTTCTTTTGTATGTACCATTCTTTACTTGATATTCTGTGGCTCGTGGTATATCATTGATGTGTATATGCATTTTAAAGTTCTTGAATTTCCAGAAATGTGGTCACGGAGGTTGGAGAAGCAATATCTGTTATACATAACAGATATGATTAACTTATTCAAAAAGAGCTTCATCATCATCTTTCATATCTGATTGGTTTTATTTTTTTGCAAAACATTTAAAGTAATAACTGCTTCATAAATTATTTTATGATTCATATTTAAATTATGATTTATCATAGTTGTTGTTGTTGTGTGTTGTTACTCGTAATTATTGTTTTTGGCATTGAATTATATAATCTTAAATTAACAGATTTTGAGGGTAAGTTTTTAATTTGTTGTCAACTGTTATTATTCACTGCATAAAACATGAAGTTCTGATTTCATGTAATGCTATACCACACCATACCATGATGCCAAAGATTTCATTACAGTAATTTGTGCCAGCTGTGTCAAAGGTCAGGGTCACCAGAAGCGTCTCTGTTCTAAAGTGTGTGTGGTATGCGTAAGAAGCTATTGCAGTGCTTGAAATGAGAGTGGAAGAAGACCAAGATAGTTCATTCCAAAGCCAAGGAAAGGTAACACCAGTAAGCATTTGTCCAAGGCTAAAATTGCATCAATCATATTTCTATTGTTAGTTTCTAAGATGAGCACCAAATGTTCTTTGGAACTTGATGATAATTAAGCTGAAAAGTAGATCTGCATTTCATGCATTAATAATATCTTAGTACTATTTGTCTTTGAAAATTTCTATTTTTGCTGTTTCTAAGTATATAAATTTAGGAAGGGACACAGACAAAGGATTATCAAAATAAATCTTCTGAAAAAAATAATTACGTTACTTAAAATGAGGTAAGAAAATAGGAGAATTTCAGGAATTGCTGAGATGTCTCATTGGTCTGTATGTGAACGAGGTTTCAAAGTGAAGGCAGGTGGAAAAACTTTGTTTTCTAATTAATTCAAATTTCAATATTATTCAACAGATATTATCCTCATTACTTGTATAGAATTCTGTAATCCCAAAATAGCCAGTTCCTCTTACTCAGGAAGCTGTCCATGACACTTATGAACTGTAAATTATGCAAGTGTGTTTTACTTTCTTTGTCACAGTTGTCCCAACAGCAGTGTTGCATGTTAACTTAGTGTTGTGAAATTTGCTGCGTGGAGAATGCCAGGAGTGTTACACATCTTATGCCCGACAGGGAGTGTATCTTAAAAGATTAACTTCATATTTACAGATTTATTTAATTACTATTTGAAATGGTTATGTTATTATTGCCTTATTTACATAAGTACAAATTATAAAGCTTGTTTTAAGCCATGATACTATATAATGCATTTGCTTCATATTGGTGAGTTAAGAAGTAAGGAATGGTGTGTATAGAACAGTAGTGTATTGGTCTGTTGTTATTAGTTTATTGATCATTGCATTGATGAGTTAGTGGTGAGTGATAGGTACTATGTTCTGTTAATGTTTAAGATCAATTTATTTATTTCTCTGCTGTTGTTATCATGAACTGCTGTTTATTGGTGTTAGTGGTACATATTTTGCCAAATAGTTGTCTTGAATTATTGAATCATTTGATGCAATCATTGGTGATGTGTTCATTCCCCATAGGGAGGGAGCCTGGAGGCTGTGGTATTGAGGTACTGGTCAGGAACACACCACACTGTGTTCCTAGCGATTCATCAGGTTATCCACTGAATTAAGTGGTTACAATTTTTACAAACCTTAATGTTTTGAATTTCATAATGTAGCTACTGTTAAATATTATATATGTCTAAAGAAAATATTTTAAATTTTAAAGTGGTTTGTATGCTTTACTGAAGTTTATGCATGTTCATTTTGTATATATCTAATATTTTCCTATTCTTAAGTAATGTCTGTGATTTAGCTAATAAAGGACCATACCAATTAATTTTTAATTAAAGGTATGCATATATGATGCATAACTGACTCAGTTGAAGGTATTTATACATGTATGCAGGCAAGTTATTGACAAAAATTACTTTCTGTAATAAAACTTTCATCAAAAATGTTCTAATTGGAATGTCTTTTTCACATCAATTTTTGTAAACATGTCAAATGCCACAAGAGTACAAGAAAGGTAATATTTATCATGTATTTGTGATGGTGTGTGTCATAATAATGATGAAATTTTCCATTTTATTAAGAAAGACAATGATCAACTTGTGAAATACATGGACATAAAACTTTTGACTTAGATAATCAACAAGGACAATAGTAGATACTACTACTTGTACATTACATACTTTACCATCAAAATTAATGTATTCTGAATGTTAATAATTGAATTGCATAAGAGTAATCAAGCATCCTACAGTTCCTATCTCTATGATAAAGAAAATAAGTTGAATTTTAGAGAATTGTGGAATGCCCACACAAACCTTAGGATCCTAATTAGATGACGTGTGTGTCTCAGGCCAAGGATGGTCTTCATGCCCTTCCATCAGTAACGGAGACAAGAAAATGACAAGTCACTAAAAGATTTACTGAGTGGGACTATTTGATTTTTTTCCATATTCACATGCTAGTTTTCTCAATATTTTTAACATACAGGAACTATTTCTTTGTGGTAAATAACTGGGTTTTTGTTTTCTCCTTTCCTCTGCTCCATTGAAGAATATCCAGGGTGACATTACAAGCAGTTGGTTTCAGGTGGTGGGAGCAGAGAGAGGGTGTAGAGGTGTACATCCTTGAAGCCATTGGTAGCATGTCCCTTCTTGGTGTTGTGCTATGTTGGTTGGGAGTGAACATTGCTCTAATTATAGTCTTCCATGAAAGAGGGCAAAGTGTAAGGAATAAGTCAAGGATTTCAGTGTACATATATGGTTAGGAACATGAATGATAAGAAGGTGATTTAGAGATAATCTCATTATTAACTTTACTTTTGCATGTTTGCTTTAGTATGAATTTGTATTGACACTCTCCTGAAGAAATGTTTAAAGTGACATCTGTTTTTCAGTGGAAATTAATTTTATTGTCATTGCTTTGATTTGTGTTATTTTTTATCAAAAAGTCAGGATGTGATGATGCAATCAACATGATCTGGTAAATAACATGTTATTTTCATTGTTGTGTGATAGTTTTCTTTGCAAAAGATGTAAAACAACACTTTCAGAAATTGTCAATTTTTTGTTGGTATGAAATTAAATGAAAATTTGAAATTGGGTTCTTTCTGCCTATACACGTCATTAATTTAACTTCAAAATGGCAATTATGAAGATTTTTTCACAAAAGGAAATTCTTTGGCAGAGGAGCTTTTAATGTTCTGTTTGTTTCCTTGCAGGCTTAGGCACATCCTTGACTCAAGAAGAAACAATAGAAGATAGGCCAACTACAGAGTAATGGAAATTCACTGCCATTGTCTCGTTTCTCCCATTGCTATGTAGTGAGGAGGACAGTTTCAGACATTGCTTTTCTTACATAAGTATTCAAGGACACTGAAGAAATAGCTGGTACATTTGCCTTTGCCATGTCTCAGAAACCAAGGTAAGATCCAATAGGTTCCAGTCTTGGCAGTCCTGTGAATTTCAATATGATTTTGTTCTCTAATTTTCCAGCTGTTGCTAAGTACACCACACTAGCTGTAGCTACAGGTCATATCATGTCACGGTGAGGCTCACGTATATTGAAAAAAATCTTGCAAATGAAACATTCTGCTACTGGAGACAGTTATGAGATACTTACAAAGATGAATATATGTTAATGTTAAAGTGTGTGTGTAAACTATATAAATATAATATATATATATATATATATATATATATATATATATATATATATATATATATATATATATATATATATATATATATATATATATATATATATATATATGTATATATATTGCCACAAAACTCCTGCTTGGTTGAGTAGCGGGATGGTATGTTTGGTGCCAGAGTATGTGCGTTTGTGTGTATGTTGGCGTGAGGCACTGGGTTGTGGAGGGTTGGCGAGTGACAGTCTACGGGTGAACAGTGGACAGGAAAGCAGCTCGCCGAGGCTGCCGTAGGTGTGTGTGTGTGTGTGTGTATGTGTGTGCTGTGCAGGGAGGGCAGACTGGGTGGGGCATGAAAATTGCTGTGAAAGCAAGCTGCCCTTGAGAATCGAGATATAATTTTTTTTGACAAGGCTGAAAAATGAAGCACGGTAGATTTCTGTTGGCAACAATAATATGAAGTGTCTACAACAAAGAGGAAGTGAAATTGCAGTGATGTAGTATGACCATCTTGTACTTGCGGTGTTCAGTTCAAGAAAAATACTTAACAAATCGGATGAGGTGTTGGATGGGTCTGGTGGGTCTGCGGCAATGTGCTACACTCAGTCCGAAAAGTTGGGAGATGGATCCTCGCACATGGTTGTTGGTTGCTGTGGCCAGAACAGCGCCTGTGTGTATATCTAGCAGTGAGTCTACATACAGTAGCTCGTTACCTTGGCAGTATAACATGCATTAGTGTTCTGTTATCTGGAATTTAATGGATTATTTATTACCTTTTCTTGCTTATTTAGTAGAATCATTCTCGCGGTGCGTTTAGTGGTTCAGAAAAAAAGTGCAACTCTCAGTTTGCACATCACTTGGAACGCAGTATTGACTTGAAAAGTGTGAAAATTCAAGAAACGTCAAGAGGAAATGCATAGTTTTGGCGTAACACACACACACGCACACACACACACACACACACACACACACACACACACACACACACACACACAATAAATGTAAAGGAACACTGCAATCCTAATACCTTTTAAGGTTCAGAGAGAGAGAGAGTTGGGTCCCGTTCCGCCACGGACACTGGGAGGCGTCCCTCGTAAGGGAAGGGAACATAAGAGGATGAATGTTTGGTAACCATCGTTGCTGCAAAAATAATTTCATACATGAGCCTAACTTGACCTGCTATGAATTGGGGTTTTATTGGGCTTTTACTTTCTGCTTGTGTGCTGAATTATCATTGTGTTGTCAAAGTTAAGTGCTATTTACGTGTTGTTTTATTAAGGAAGTTGCAACATGTCAGAGTTTTAATATTCTATCAGCACAATATCTCTTTTACTTTACTCGCCAATCTCAATTCAAGATCTATCCCAAGTGTTTTATCCAAAGAAATCGTGTTCTGAGCAATGCCTTTCATCTTGGTGCTCTCACCGTAAAGTGTCGGCAGAAATGATGTCATCTAACTGGATTGGTTGACTGTTGGCCAGAGTGATCATCAAACATACTATTAATCAATCACGATGGCTGCAGTGTTATACAACTTTCACGCGAGCAGGTCACCGGGTGGAACAATGGTAGCAGTATATTGGATTTTCGTTCGTGTACTAGGGAGTCCAATCTGTCTTTCTGTATAGGAGTAGGTTGTGTTCTGCTGTAACTCCAGCAGGGCTCTGATGCTCATGACTTGTTGATTTCTTGGGATTCTTCAGGGTACACACACACACACACACACACACACACACACACACACACACACACACACACACACACACACACACACACACACAGATATTTTTGACAGAATGAATAAACACCTTGAGTAGAGGACGCCTTGCAAACACCTGACAAAGGGTGTCCAAAGCCATCAGCGAGGCCAGCCCTGTCAGTAAACCACCATTAGTATTAAGCCCTTTAACCTAAAACACACACCCGTGACAGCGCTCGTGCACACCCATAGAACACAAACTGCGGCACAGAAGGGCAATGAACAGAAGGTAATAGCTTCCTCATCCTGTCACACACGATACCCACCGCCGACAGGTGACCTCCCTCTCCTATTGGCAAGACTCTTGTTCCTGTTCTAAACCAGCCTGTTCAATTCATGGCAATGTTGCCCAGTGAACATCAATAGTAGTAGGTGGCAGTCTCCTCCACTCGTCACTGACAGACCCACCCCCAACAGGGTCAGCTGACACTCGCCTCATCTCCTGAGGCGTAACGTTGCTTGCAACAAACTCCCCAGTAACAGTCCGGAAATGCGTTGATGTAGCATCGTAAGACATACCAAGCCGTAAGACATACCAAGCTGCATTTTCTTAACTACAGGATTTCATGATTCCTATCGGCATCTTCCAGTAACAGCATACAGCGTTAAGACTCGATGAAATCCTTTCTGCTCTCGATGAAAAGTTGTCTTTTTTATTCAACTAAGGTGATTGCGTGGCAGTGTGTGTGTGTGTGTGTGTGTGTGTGTGTGTGTGTGTGTGTGTGTGTGTGTGTGTGTGTGTGTGTGTGTGTGTGTGTTAAACACACAAAAAATATACATACAATCACCCCCCCAAAAAAAAAAAAAAAAAAAAAAATGGAAAACAGCTTCTGGTAACCGAATGACGATACAGCAAATTACTATACGATGCGTACAATATGGTAACCATACAAAAAATAAGCAATCTGCAACAAAGTTGTATAAGGATGCTGGACTTTACAAACTAATTAGTTTTCCTATAAACAGTTTGGGAGGAATAGATACACACACACACACACACACACACACACACACACACACACACACACACACACACACACACACACACACACGAACACGGGCACGCACACCCATCATAGTGACACACAAGACTCTGGCATCCCCTCTTTGGCACAGTGCCATGGTACACCTTACTTAGCGCGAGGGAGGCTTACATCAGCATCTTATACTCGTGTTGACACTAGGACCAGCCCACCGTCTGCTGTGATAACTGACCCCGAAACCTCAGGTGCGTGGTGTCCCAGTAGAAGCAGCGGGACCATTTGAAAAGTGTGTAAACGGTGATACTTGTGTCAGAAACTAAACACAACAAGTGAAACACACGAAAGTACACAGAGGGTGATGTGAAGTGTGCGTGACGTGACAGAGTGTGTTGAAATAATGTCACTGTGGTACTTCGTGGCTATGGAAAATGTTAATGCATTCGGGTGTTCTGTGTGTGTCCATTCGTTGTGATTCGTTCATATTTGTGTGTTTCAGTGAAGAAAAAAGTACTCTGACAAGTGTGTTCAACTGAGGCTCGCCTGTGTTTGTTGACAGATCAGCGGCAACTCAAGCCCAAACAGCTGATGAACTTTTAAAGATTCGCTCACCTCTACACAAGCTGAGGCGAAGTAGAGGTCAGGAGGCAGAGTCTTAGCGGCTGTTAACAAGGAAACCAAACCTACACCAGCAAGAAGACAAGGAGGAAGAGGAGGAGGAGGAGGAAAAGGAGGAAGCGGCAGAGGACAGTATTCGACTTCCTTGTCAAAAAGAATCTAAAAGTAGTGGAGGGCGGCGGGATGGCCAAGCTGTTGAACATCCTCCTCCAGCGCTCCGACGACTCCATCCCCTGGGGCTTCCGCATCCTGGGAGGGGCAGACTTCCACAAACCCATCACCATCCAACGGGTCAGTGTGTGTATGTGTGTGTGTGTGTGTGTGTGTGTGTGTGTGTGTGTGTGTATGTGTGTGCTTGCAGGTGTAGGTGTGTGTTGCTGAGTAACACCATGAATATAAAACTAGTGCAAAATAGAAATAAATCAGAGGAGTCCTTCATTAGTTTGAGAGCAAGACATAATGTGGAAAGTTGTATATGTATCTACGTACATACATACGTGTTTTTGGACAACCATGGACTAAGAGACTCACATGTGGGGAACTCCTCAACCCAAGAGGAAAATGACAGAATCATCCCACTATTCTTTTCATCTTTATTTACTTCTCACGGTGCTCGCACCGTGTGCACCGTGCAGGGGGCGACATCAGCTGAGCGAGAGTGTGCGGGTGGCCCCTCTCTCTCTCTCTCTCTCTCTCTCTCTCTCTCTCTCTCTCTCTCTCTCTCTCTCTCTCTCTCTCTCTCTCTCTCTCTCTCTCTCTCTCACTCTCTCTCTCTCTCTCTCTCTCTCTCTCTCTCTCTCTCTCTCATCTCTCTTCTACCGTGTCTACGCCTCGCCCCACTTTC
>CM035181.1:4638004-4660504 GCA_020233015.1 Callinectes sapidus
GAGAGAGAGAGAGAGAGAGAGAGAGAGAGAGAGAGAGAGAGAGAGAGAGAGAGAGAGATGAAAATATTTACTGAAAATAGGCCATGCACATCATCTGATAGTAATCCAAACTTTATTACACCACTTCAGTCACTGGTATATGTATATGAAAAGCGTTCTCTGAGTTTCGATGGCTGCTTCCAAAGTCTGTCTCAAAGCACACTTTATTGCGAACCAAGCAGTTGCAGCAACCTTAAGCGAAACATTTTGAACTTTGTGATTGCCTTAGCTTGTGTGAATCTATGCCTATGCAGGTACAACTGGCATAGGCTCTCGGTCGCCGCACTGAGTCGCCTCGTGTGGGTGGCGGCGAGTGTCCCGGAACGAATGTGTGGCCAAACATGAGGTTCACGTTCAAACTTTCCATTGATTAGCACAACCCTAATTTATGTGTATTCTCTGGCACTTGATTAGTGAAGTGGCAAAAGAAACTCTCTTAATTAAAGGTAGATGAACTTGAAGGCTCAAACAATTGCCAGGATGATGACTTGGACCTCTGGAACTGTTACGAGTGGCGGTGATGAGTGGGATTGGCTGGGAGCCCGTGAGGATGATGACACCGAGGCTATTAATGATGGAAGAAGTGAAAGGAACTGTTGATGTAAGGGCTGAGACAATGTCAACAACGTCAGACATTGCCATCAATAGTGTTTGACTCATCATGATGCATTGCCACCGCCCAGTCAGCCACAAGACCGCTTGTCTACAATCTGGTTTGAACACGACCTTTTCTGATTCTTTAAGGTTGCAACGATCCCTCACTCCCGTATTCACATGGAAGAAGCTGAACACCCCCCCTCTACACCTCACAGCACTCACAGTCCCGCAGTACAGGACAGTTAATAGACCAATAATCCTTGCAGGAATCCCACTGAGACACAGAAGATCCCTAAGTGTCTCTCGATGCACTGAATCGAACGCCTTTCTGAGATTGACAGAGCTTGCCGCTGGATTAGAATATAAATAATCAAGATGGAGTCCCCAGACGAGCTGGTTGCTGTACGTAGTTGGAGTTTTGCCGGTTTTTAAGAAAAGAGAAAATAAGAAACGATTGTGGCCAAATTTTTTCAATGGCGATTAACAAAAACAAATTCTGCATCCATTTTCCATTCTTTTATGAATCAATTTAGATATTTGTTTACGTATTGTATATAATGGTATAGTGAATGATTACTACTAAGACACTTTCCAACAGTGTTCCTGATTTTTTCCAATTCATATTGATAATTGTTCTCATTGGATTGTGGAAAATTGTCAGAAAGCAGCCGATCAAAGCGACAGAATGACTTCCTCTCTGCTGCGGCAATTCAGCAAATCACTACTGCAAGCACACGCAAATTCCCCCTTGTTAAAAAACAAGTCTTTAGAAATGCTTTGGCGTTAATCTCAATCTCTCTACATTTCTGCCCTTCTCATATTGGAACTAAACAGGGATGGTATTAACAGACATTGTTATGATGTGGATGGTGGTGGTGGTGGTGGTGGTGGTGGTGGTGATAGACCACCCTTTTATGTTCTATTATTTCTATGCGGTTTTTTTTCTTCAGAGTTCGATGTACCTTCGGTATTCGTACACCGACGCTCCTCACTGTCACCTGGCTGAGGTGATGCAGCTGGGCATGAGAATCACGTCTTAAACCTTTCTCTTGAAGGAATGACAGATGCTTCATCTCAGCGAAGCGTCAGTCACAGGGAACAATGTTTTATTGCTCACCAAAAGTTTCCTTTAGAAAATATTTGGCAGTGCATTTCTGAATAAAAAGAAAATATATCAGTGAGTCAGATCTTGTGAGCTTTGGTGTGTGTGGGAGTCTGCTTGGCGTCTATGAATAAGGTTCACGCGCCGCCAAACCGACCGTTGCTGCACATGTACATGGACCGTCACTTCAGACGCCTCTGTGACCGTTCGTTTAACGACAGCGGCCAAAGTAAGACCTCAAACCGCTGATGCTGGCGTTGTGATAAGCTTAATTGTGAAAAATGATCGTAATGCCTCATTAACACGAAGTACCGTTAGTGCTATCAGAGACATCAGGCAAGCGAGGTGCCTTATCACCACCAGGAACTACGTGTGTGTCTTCAGAGATAGCGTGCTTCCCGCTCCTTTATACAGTCGACTCCCTAATTAATGACACAATTTTTCCTACCTTTATTTCCAACAAAAGTAACGTTTATAATATTGCTTCCATGGCAGCTATCATTAGTTAGTGCTGTCTCTGACGAGTATCGGCTTCTTGCTCTTGTTCTCTTCAGCTCCCTTCCCTTCCTTCTTCCCTTCCTCTACATCTCCCTTCCCTTCTTTCTTCTCTTCTTTCTTCCCTTCCTCTACATCTCTCTTCCCTTCGCTCTTCCTCATCCCCATACACGATTAGTTTCTTAAGTATTGATTTCATCCATAAAATATTCTCTGTGTCAAGTTTTTCTCTTTTTGTTTTTGTTTTTGTTGTTACCGTGGTTATCTTAGTAAGTGCAGTGGTGAGCGATGTAGTTTTCATTCATTACCGTCGTAGAGATGGTAATGATGATAAGGGCAGGGTAGAGTAGTAGTGTTTCCATGGGTGGGTGGTGAGGCCAGCAATGGTAGCCACTATGAGACTAGCAGTGTGGGTCAGTGGTAGCGGGAGTGGTGGTGATGGTGATGGTGGTGGTGAGGAGAGCTGGTTTTGTTGGTGATGGTGTCAGTGGTGGTTGCTGTTGTAGTCGAGGTGGTGGTTGTGGTAATGGTGATGGTGGTGGTGGTGGTGATGGTGATGGTGGTGGTGGTGCCAGCAGCCTTGAAGTGCCAAAGTAAGGGTGCCACTGACTCATTGTTTATATCGCTTCTTGGTGCACATGTGTGTGTGTGTGTGTGTGTGTGTGTGTGTGTGTGTGTGTGTGTGTGTGTGTGTGTGTGTGTGTGTGCGCGCGCGCGCGCGTGCGTGGGCTATCTCATACATGTCTGTGAAAATGTAGTACAGGAAAGAAAACTTTGTCACTGCCAATGTAGAAAATAACAGTAAAAGCAACAAAGACGTCAAAAAGCACTTCTGCTACTACTACTACTACTACTACTACTACTACTACTACTACTACTACTACTACTACTACTACTACTACTATAAATAATAATAATAATAATAATAATAATAATAATAATAATAATGATAATAATAATAAAGTAATGAAAATAATAATAATAATAATAATAATAATAATAATAATAATAATAATAATAATAATAATAATAATACCAGCACTATTATTATTATTATTATTATTATTATTATTATTATTATTATTATTATTATTATTATTATTATTATCATCATCATCATTACTATTATCATCAATATCGATGGTACTGTATTTTTAATCTAGCAATGTGTACTAGCCATTCATACACCAATTCATAAATGCATGTGATGTATTGATGCATGTACAAGGTCGCTGTGTTATATTCCCTATTGATACAAACGCATGTTACGAGTATAGGGTTGAAAATTATAGTGTGGGTAGCTAAGGGAAGGAGCGTCGCCTCCCTCAGTAGCTAGTGATAGTGATGAGTCTGTCATGTGATTACCTCGACGTGAGTTAAGAGCAGCCTTGGTGGTGGCAATGCTCCCGGTGGCATGGCAGTGGTCGTGGCCCTTAGCAAGACTGAGTGCCAGGCGTGGGCTGGACCTTGGCACCTCTTTACCTCCTGTAGACATGCTTCTTCCCCCTCCCCTTCTCCTCCCTTCCTCTCCTCCCAGTGCCCCCCCTCCCCACCACCTTCCTTCCCTTGTGTTGCATTGTCTTCCCTGTCATTGTCCTTTCCTTCTCCACCTTGTCTCCCTTCGCCTGATGCTGCCACTGTCCTCTTCCCTCTTTCCGTAGTGTGTGCGTCCTTTCAGTTAGGTTACCCGATCACAAGCTGAGTTGCTAATTCTTCTTTTTCTCTTTCGTTGTGTTGTTTTCTATACATTTTCCTTCCCAGCTTATCCCAGTTTCTGTCTCCCTCCTCCTGTGTTGTTCCTCATTCTTCTCCATCTCTCTTACTTCCTGGGTCACCCACTTTCCTTCGTCTGTGATGGTATTCTCAACTCCTCCCACACTCCCATTCGCTCTGTCAACACTCACCCATTTTTGCAGACACTCAGAGTTTTAGTTAAAGTATTTAGTTTTCACGGTTGGAAATAGTTTAGAGAAGAACATTGTCAGCAACAGATAATATCATGATTTATTAATGCTAATGTGCGATATAATTTGTTTTACAGACTTCTTATTTAATTCTTTACATTCTACACCACAATCATCATCAGTATCATTCGTTGGTTACAGACTATAACTGGAGAGCAATTCTGATAAACAAGAGCAACTATTCAAGGAAGCATAACAACATTTCGTTCCTATAGCAGATCATGTCCACTCTTTTTTCCTTTTTCACCCAGCATCATGGCTCCCGACATAAATTGTTCTTATCTATCTAATCTAATGTTAAAGAGCATGCATCCACGGGGCCCGACAAGTGGTAATGTGGCACGCTGCAAATTCCACATCCGTACATCTGTGTGGCGTAAGGTGTTTCCGGCAGGAGGACTAAAAAGGTGAAGGGGATGAGCAGTCATTTATCGTGTTTACGGTTATTTAAAGGACGAGGCCAAGCCGTGCATTTTGTAGCAAGACGTGGGCGTGACGGGTGTGTGCGGCGGCGGGTGACTCAAACTCTCGGGGCACCGGCTCACCTTGGGAGTGGAAGGTTGTGTCTGTTATTTATTAATGTCAAGACGAAGAGAAGGAAAGCAGTTTTGGGAAGGCCGCTGAGGTTACGTAACAAAGACTTATGAAGGGACGAGCAGAGCGGAAAGGAAGGAAGCAGATGAGGAGGAGGGCGAGGAAAGAACGTAGTGGGAGATGAAGTTGTGATTTATAGTGGCAGCTTCGAGGCATGAAGAAGTGAGTGAGGACTGGGAGGAGAGGAGTCAGTAAAGATGAGGTAGTGTGTTGTTGTGACTGACGGAGAGTCTGGGAGGAAGAGGAGGCGTGGGCGGGATGGTGACGAGGTGACGTGTTATGAAGCAGACAAATTGATGGGTAAAGAGACGGGCAGACACACATGCAGGTGGGGCGGGAAGGCAGACAGGCGCACAGGCAAACACTCATTGAGGTAGGCGGGATGAGCTGGCAGACCGTGTAGTATGTAGAACAGACACACACACACACACACACACACACACACACACACACACACACACACACACACACACACACACACACACACACACACACACACACAGTTTAGGCCACAAGGGAAGCACAGCGGGTACGAAGATAAACAGGATGGCGAAAGCGGCAGACTTAAACTTTAGAAGAGGTGGAGATGATAAATAAACAGAATAGGATGGAGACCCGAACAAGCAGAGAGACTATAGGCAGGAAGGAAGTAACGAAAGTACACACACACACACACACACACACACACACACACACACACACAGAGAGAGAGAGAGAGAGAGAGAGAGAGAGAGAGAGAGAGAGAGAGAGAGAGAGAGAGAGAGAGAGAGAGAGAGAGTGTGTGTGTGTGTGTGTTTGAGCTGAAGAATAGTACATGTAATACATTTAACTGTTATTCCTTGATCATAACTCTATATCTTCAATATTACCTCCATTACTCACCCAATGTGTGTCCCATAAATCCATTGACGTCACTTCCACCACTACCATCACCATCACCATCACCATCACCATCATCACCGCCGTCACCACTACCACCACTACCACCACCACCACCACCGCCGATGCCGCCGCCAACCTAATACCCATCTCAGCCCAGACGTCGCCACTGCCTTCCTCTCTCTCTCTCTAGCTCCCACCAACGTCAAAGGAGGTGGTGGTGGTGGTGGTGGTAGCAGAAGTGTGTGTGTGTGTGTGTGTGTGTGTGTGTGTGTGTAATGTTCCGTTCCGTCAGTCCGGCAAGGCAAGTAGCAGTCGATCACCAGTCAGTCAGTGCAGGAAGCCGGCCGTCCCCTTGGCTCTGTACTTTCTTACCTTCACCCGAATTACTGAGTCCCAGACGTGCGTTCACTGCCCCTCCTCCCCTCACCTGTGCATTCTGATACTGGGATTCCCTCGTTACACCTGCCTGCCCCGAGAACATAAGGTAACTAACTACTATCTCGATGGAATGCCTGCAGGGGAAGCCGGTGTCTCGTATTGCAGGTTACGAGCGTCTAGCGTTTGATGGTACGTCGTAACTGTTATCCAGGGGCTCAGTGGTGAACATTCAAGGTCGTGGTGAGTGTCTCAATCCTCATACCTCTCAGCGATGAACATGTCTGGCTGTGTGATGTATTTTGTGGCAGCTTGATCAATGGCACTATGTAGGCTATCTTGTTACTTAGTGCCTCCCTTCATGCAGTAGTCACTTACCGTCTCTTAAAACTTGACACTAATTCATATTTGCTCTAATGGCTAACTATGTTATCGATGGAATCGAGCCACGCATTTTTCATGTAATCTTGGGGAAGAAACTGATACTTTTGCTACTTGCTGGATGATTAGTTCGCCATCCGTGAAAGAGGTCGGCGTCTTGGATGACTCAAAGAAATCATGAAATCCTGTCTTGATCGCGTGATGGTTGCCGTCCCTCCTCATATAAAATGTCATCCAACCATTACAAAACTCTGCTGCCTTGGCACACCAATTGGTGTCCATTATTTCTTCTTCATATTATTATTATCGTGAACTAAACTTCATGACATAAACTAACTACAGATATTGTCTAATGTGTGTCTGAAGCTGAAAAGAATTTGTATACTCAGACTTTAGAACAAAAGTGTGTAGTAAAGAATTTTTATTTCTCAATTCACACAATTTTTGTTGTTTTGTGTGCATTCAATTTATATCTTGAATATTACACTGAAGAATTATGTCATTCTGTATAAAAGTATAATATTTTTGCTCTTCACTAACAAAGCAAAGTTATCTTTACTTGTCCTCCTCCTAAAACATTAAGTAAATGAATAAATATTTCTTGCTTGTGATATGTTTGTGTGTGTGTGTGTGTGTGTGTGTGTGTGTGTGTGTTGCCAGCAGCAGTAGAGGAATTAATAGGCTGAGTACTGTGTGAGGGAGGCAGTGAGAGCAGCCCAGACAGTGGCAAGTGTTTGTGTGCGGAGCGGCGGGCGGCCAAGTAGCAGAGGCTGGAGAAGGAAGTGGGCCTCGGAAGTGTTGGTGTAAGTGACCAACCCACGACAGGAATCCACCGTCTATTTCGGTCCCCAGGTGTTGCCACAGCGGCGGCGACCCTCTCTCCCTCCCTCTCTCCTCTTACGTTGCCAACCAGGGCAGCAAACCCCTCGCGCCAATTACACCCCAACGACAGCGGCGGCCGTGATGCATGCGTCTCGTACTGCCTTGCCAATCTTTCGAGTCCCAAGGGGCAGTGCGGTGCGGCGGCCACAGTGTGGGAGGTGCCCAGGTAGCGCGTGCGTGGGTTGAGGCTGCACGTGATGCTGTGTAGGACTGAAACATGACCTGGTGGCGTGTGACGAAGAGGAAAGTATACCATTGTGATTTTTTTTTTCTTTTTTTTACGGAGCAGTCAAAGTCAAGACCAGTCTCTCATTTATAACTTGATATTACAAAGAATACAATAATGTGACAGATTTATTATCGTGTCATGACCCTACTCTTGGGTTCCTATGTATTGTGGCATCCTCATTTAATATTTTTCTCACTGTAAAGAATAACAAGTATAGAATTACTCTGCTGCGATTAGAGATGTGCGGTCTGCTTGTGTGTGGCACTGGTAGGCAAGTAGTGGGCAGAAGACAGGCTGTGTGCTGTGCTAAATTTATGCATGGTTAAGTCGAGAAGTAAAAGAGACAAACTGAAACAAGATATCCCAATGCACTGGTCATCAGATACTGAGAAAAGCATAAAAGTGACTGAAAGATTACGGAAAAATAAGACATTAAAGTGCAGAGCTGTGTAAAAGCGAAGAATTTCTCGCACAAGTAAGAGAATATGTCTTGTTAATCATTACTGTAGCGAGTGAACTGTGTGCTGAAGTAGTGATGGATTGCCAGTCGACGAGGGTATGTACTGCACGTGACTTGCCCGGTTTGCCTGTGTGTCATTTCCCCTAAAACTAAATTTATCTTTATGGAAAGGAAGAAAAAGACACGATTATTTGTTCATGTAGATAAGATGGCAGTCAATGGTACTAAACAGAAACTAAATGTGATAGCAAAATGGACTGAAATTAAGCCAAATAATTTTTGTATCTTTTACGTCGTTAGAATAAGATTTCATGATGCCGGAGTTGTGAGGCCAGAAGTCTTGTCCTTCCTGCTGCTTTTATTTATCGACCTGCAAACAAAACAGAGACTTGTGGTGTCCTGAAAACCTCTTTCTCAGATGGAAGGAGGAGGAAAAAGCAGTGTTAATGGTGACAATAGTTGTTGTTACGATAATAGATGTTAATTTAATAGAGATGAAGATGGTGATGGTAACTAATACGAATACTAATACTCATACTACTGTTACTACTACTACTACTACTACTACTACTACTACTACTACTACTACTACTACTTGTGTAACTACTACTACGTACTATTGTTTTTACTATTATTATTATTATTATTATTATTATTATTATTATTATTATTATTATTATTATTATTATTATTATTATCATCACCATCATCATCATCATCATCATCATCATCATCATCATCATCGTTACTATTACTGTTAATCATTGTTATTACTATTAGTATTATCGCTACTATTGTTTTGCTGTTGTTATTGTTGTGGTTGATGTTACTGTTGTTGTTGATGTTGTTGTTGCTGCTGCTGCTGCTACCACTGCTGCTGCCGATGCTGTTTTTGCTGTTATTATCGTTGTTGTCTTCATCGTCATTATTATCGTTGTTGTTGTTATTGTTGTTGTTTGAAAACTTTGTACACGATAGACAATCATAATTTTCCGTACTTTACTGTGGCGAGGAAAGTATTAATTCTTCCCTATCACTTCATATTCCACCCATCATTTTGCTTTTCCTTACTATAGTGGCGTTGCCCAAATTAATCGCATTGCTATGAGGAATCTTGGCAGCGTACTTCCCTCAGTAAGTTATTTCACTTGAGGCGAGATGAAAGCTTGGTACAGGTCGTGTCTTGTGTCCTTGGAATAGCAGCATTTACCTTTGTGATCTACTACTACGATATGCACTATTCCAAGCAAGCAACTGTGTCATCCAACGCTCGCCAAACAACGCTATGTGTTTACTCCTCTTTGAGTGACTCGTTTTGGTTCTTTGGTATCACACGCCAGACTTTAATGCTCTGAATAATGTTTACGTTTTAAGACTCCTCTCTTTCCTCTCTCTCTCTCTCTCTCTCTCTCTCTCTCTCTCTCTCTCTCTCTCTCTCTCTCTCTCTCTCTCTCTCTCTCTCTCTCTCTCTCTCTCTCTCTCTCTCTCTCTCTCTCTGTGTGTGTGTGTGTGTGTGTGTGTGTGTGTGTGTGTTTATTATAGGATTAGTAAGTCTGCGGGCTCCACCTTCCGTATTTCTAACGCGTGCCGCTGTATGTACTGTACATGGCACGGACTCATTCACTAAAGCAGTTTGTGCACACAGGTACAGGTAGCAGTGCAGTGGGTGGTAGGCGATGGTGTTTCACTGCTGTGTGGACATAACATGGTGCGTGGTTGCAGGTGACTCCTGGGACCCCCGGGGCGCAGCACTTGGATGTGGGTGACACTATCATTATGATCGAGGGCCACGACGCCCGCTCCCTCTGCCACTTCGACGCCTACGATCTCATAAAGGGTGCCGGGAACAGCGTGGAGCTCACAGTGAGGAAGGGCTCGTCACGGTGAGTTCCGCCGCTTGCTGAATACACGTGGCTGTCTGACCTCCTACTCTCCTTTCCCTTCTCCTCATTCCCATCAGCAATTTCTCTCCCTATTTAACACTACTAATGATTGTTGTACTCTTAAGTTATGGTCACACTGTATATTAGACAATTGTGTGTTGATACATTTCTCTTTCAGACAGAATTTTCTAATTTTTTTAAATGGTTCAGAATTTTATTTTATCTTCTTCAAGCATATCATTTTTTCATCACATAGATTTCTATTTTCCAACCACAGTTCTTTGTATTATAAACTTTTTCCTTCCATAAAAACAAATGAAATTGAAATGGGTTTATAATTTGGAGAGGAGATGCAGTTTCAATATGTAGATAATTTTCATGTACGAGCTGTTAAAGATTTATATATTAATGCTCCCACCACCACGATGATCACCACCACCACCACCACCACCACCACCACCACCACCCTATATACAATTTCCCTGCCCTCATTGAGTCTTTCAGCAATAGATGAGGACAATTTTTGGCAGCCCTCACCACCTACATCTCTTGACTGTGTTTGTACCGTGCTACTCTGCTGACTTCCCTTACCACCAGTGTACCCTGCGACCTCCACTGTACCGTGTAACCTAGAGTGGTCTTAATCTGCAGTGTTCCCCGCAACCTTCAGTGCACCGTGTGACATGCAGAACACACCACGTGACCTGCATTATATTACATGACCTTCCCTGGCCCTCATAACCTGCCGTGCTCCCAGTGACTTGCAGTGTAGATCATGACAAGTATATTAGTCTTGTGGCCCTTTCTCATTGCCGGACTCTCTCTCTCCTGTTCCCGGTGCTAAATACTTCTAATACAGTCACACTTCGAAATGAGTTAATATCACGTTTGAGAAAGCACGTGAATTTCCTCAACGCGGATCAGAGATTTGTTTGTTTTTTCTTATGTAAGAGGGGGGAAGCTAGCCAAGGGTAACAAAAACAATGAAAATAAAGCCCACTAATTTGCCAGTTCCTTTGAAGGTCCAAAGAATTAACCATAACACAGGGGCAAAAGTCTTGAAAACTCCCTCTTAAGTAAAGTCATGGGAAGTTGGAAATACAGAAGCATGTGGGGAGTACCAGACTTTATCGTAGAAAGGAATTAATGATTGAGAGAAATGGTTAACTCATGAGTGAATTAACTGCAAGCACACATCTTCGTCTAATGTTCCCTTCATCTTAAGTGAGGCATTTCTTTCCAGACACTTAGTGGAGGAGAACTTTGCGCATCAAGAGAAGCTGGAGCAACAAATAGTGGAGGAACGACAGACCCGTGCAAGAGGCGTCCGTTCCCCTTCCCAAGCCTCGTCCTCTCAGTCCCCCCACCGCTACCCGTCTCCCCTTCACCTGAGTTCTCCCACCAGGGGGCTTACGTCTCCGTCACGGTTCTCAGAGTCACCCGTTAGGCAGGTCTCTCCACCAATACAGGTTGCCTCCCCTTCCTCTCAGTTTCCATCGTCACCTGACATGTCCTCTCCCAGCCACGTGCCGTCCTCCCCCACCACCTCCGCCTCCTTCACCTCCGCCTACTCTAGTCCACCCGACCAGTTCTCGCCGCCTGCATACGTGACCGCCCCGCCACCATCACAGTTCCACCTCCATAAATCACACCTGTACTTCCAGCCACACTCGCCACAGACACACCCACAGCCACAGCCACAGTCGCCTTACGCACAGATACACATACAGTCATCACAGCAACAGTCACAGATACAGTCACCACGCCCACAGCCACAGCCACAGCCACAACAGCAGTCACAGATACAATCACCACGCCCACAGCAATACCCACAGTCTCAATCGCAGTTACAATCACCACTACCGCAGCCACAGCAACAGTCACAGATCCAGTCACCGCGCCCACAGCCACAGCCACAGCCACAGACTCAGATACAGTCGCCACGCCCACAGCCACAGCCACAGCAACAGTCACAGATACAGTCGCCACGCCCACAGCCACAGCCACAGCAGCAGTCACAGATACAGTCGCCACGCCCACAGCCGCAGCCACAGCAGCAGTCACAGATACAGTCGCCACGCCCACAGCCGCAGCCACAGCAGCAGTCACAGATACAGTCGCCACGCCCACAGCCGCAGCCACAGCAGCAGTCACAGATACAGTCGCCACGCCCACAGCCGCAGCCACAGCAGCAGTCACAGATACAGTCGCCACGCCCACAGCCGCAGCCACAGCAGCAGTCACAGATACAGTCACCGCGCCCACAGCCACAGCCACAGCAGCAGTCACAGATACAGTCGCCACGCCCACAGCCACAGGCACAGACTCAGATACAGTCCCCGCGCCCACAGCCACAACAACAGCCACAGCAGCAGTCACAGATACAATCACCGCGTCCACAACCACAGCAACAGTCACAGCCACAGACTCAGATACAGTCACCGCGTCCACAGCCACAGCCACAGCCACAGCAGCAGTCACAAGTACAATCACCACGCCCACAGCCACAGCAGCAGTCACAAATACAGTCACCCCTCCCACAGCTACAGTCACCACGCCCACTGCCACAGCCACACCAGCAGTCACAAATACAATCACCACGCCCACAACCACAGCAGCAGTCACAAATACAGTCACCACGCCCACTGCCACAGCCACAGCAGCAGTCACAAATACAGTCACCACATCTACGGTCGCTGACGTCGCCTCACTTGAAGCCTTTGCCAAAGACACACATACCAGTGCAGCAGGAACCATTGCAGGAAGAAAGTGAGGCGGAGGTGGAGGTGGAGGAGGAAGAGGAGGAGGAGGAGCCACTGTCGCCAAGCTTCAACTCTCATCATCTGTCCTCCCAGCTCCAGCAGTTACAGTTTCAGCAGAGCACACAGATGCATTCAGTGAGTCAGTCAACCTTTCAGACTTACCAGCACACAACCTTCCAAGACAGACAGACGACACACACAGTACAGAGCTCCCAGTCCTCCTCACAACTCCCGCCCACCTCTGCAACACCCACGGATGAGTCGGTGGAGGTTCAGGACCCACAACTGCTGACGGAGGACCAAAAGAGGAGACAGCTTCAGCAACTCATTCTGGAAAAGCGGCGGTTGGAGGAAATGATGATGATTGCCAAAAGAAGGGAATCCACCCCAACCCGACAGTCACCCGTGCCACGCCAGTCATCGGTTCCTCGGCAGTCTCCGTTCTCTCCTCTTTCTCCTGTTTCTCGGCAGTTTTCCTTCTTTCCACAGTCCCCTGTTCCCCAACACTCTCCCGTTTCTCGTCAAATACCAATTCTACCTCAGTCTCCTGTTTCGCACGAGTCTGTTGTCCCTGGCACAGACCAGACGTCCAGTGCCCAGGAGGAAACTGGAGCTGTAGCTGGACAGGCACAGGCCCCTGGACTGGGCCAGCCGGCAATACCAGTCGTTATGACACGACAGACAGAAAGTGCGACCAGAGAATCGTCATTATCTCTTAAGATTTCAGCTGTTCAAGCGATGGACAAAAATGGTAAGAAGGAGGTGCCACCAGCAAAAGATAGAAAGGACGAAGAAAGACTGAGGGAAGAAAACAGACTCCGTGATGAAGAGATCAGGAAAATGCAAGAAAGGAAGTTAGAGGAAAAGAGAAAGAGAAGTGCTGCAAGAAGAACCGGAAGCCAGTCTTCCTCTGAAGGGCAAAACAGAACCTCCCGTGAGGCTCGGCGTCTTAAGGCAGAGGAAAAGGCGAAGAGACGAGCAGAGAGTGGTGAGGAAGGAGAAGCACCTTTTGTGGAAGAAGCAAGGAAGAGAGAACAGCGTGCTCACACAGAGAAGAAAAAACAGGAGGCTAGGAGGAAAATAGAAGAACAAAAGAGGAAGGAGGAGGACAGGTCGAGAGGCTTTGAGGAACAGAAGAGGCAGATCGAGCGAATCGCTGAGCAGGAGAGGAAGAAATACGAAGAGAAACTGAGACAGGAAGAAAAGAGAAAGATTCAAGAGCAATTCAGAAGAGACCAGCTGAGGATACAGGAGGAGATGAGACGAAGAGAAGAGAGGAAACAGGAGGAAAAGAGGAAGAAAGAACTAGAGGAACAGAGAAAGAAAGAAGAACAAAAGAGATTAGAGGAAGAGAAGATGAAGGAAGAGAGAAGGAAAGAAGATGAAATGAGATCTGCGGAACTCAGAAAAAAACTGGAAGAAGCAAAGCGGAGAGAAGAAGAGAAAAGACTTGAGGAGCAGAGGTGGAGGGAAGAACAAATGAGGATTGAAGAAGAAAGAAGAAAGGAGCAGGAAAGGAAAATGGAGGAAATGAGGAAGGAAGAGGAGAGAAGAAGAAATGAGGAGATAAGGAAGGAAGAGGAAAGAAGAAAAGAGGTGGAGAAAAGAAGAGAGGAGGCGAGGAGGATGGAGGAGGAGAGAGAGAGAGAAGAAGAAAGGAGAAAAGAGGAAGAGAGGAGAAGGGAAGAAGAAAGAAGAAAGGAAGAACAAAGGAGAGAGGAGGAAAGAAGAAAAGAAGAACTAAGAAGGAAAGAGGAAGAAAGGAAAAGAGAAGAAATGAGAAGGAAAGAGGAAGAAAGATTAAGAGAAGAAGAGAGAAAGAGGGAAGAGGAGAGGAAAAGGAAAGAGGAAGAGAAGAGAAAGATAGAGGAAAAGAGAAAAGAAGAAGAGCGAAGGAAAGAACAACAGAGGAAGGAAGAAGAAAAAAGAGAAGCAATAAGAAGGCTGATGGAGCTGAAGAGAGAGGAAGAACAAAGGGAAGAAGAAAGACGACTAAAAGAGATAATACGCCAGCAGGAACAAAGCCTCAGGGAAGAAGGCAGGAGGTTTGAGGAGCGACGACAGCAGGAGCAAAGAACTGAGGCCATCCAGCAACAACAACAACAGCAACAACAACAGCAGCAGCAGCAACAACAACAACAACAACAACAACAACAGCAACAGCAACAGCAGGGGGCGAGGCCACGCTGGGGGCACCAAGAGAAGGCGGCGGGGAGTCGGCGTGAGGCGGGGAAGACACAGGAGGAGATAGAGGAGGTGAAGCGGATGGAGGAAATGAAGCAACAGGAGGAGGAGCGGATGAGGCAGGAAGCTGAGGCGTACGAGAACTACCGCCGCCACCTGGAGGAGAAGAAACGCTCCCACTTCTATGACTCCGACGACTACGCCTCTGAGTGGGACAGCGTGCCAGAGGAGGAGGATGAGTCGCCCGTTCAGGAGAAATTCACGGAACTGAGAGCCCAGAGCGAGGAGGAGCTCTATGATGCGCAGGAGAAGTCCATCCGTAACCTGGAGCGACAAATCCGCAAGCAAAGTGAGCGGGAGCGGCGGCGACGGTCTACTGAACGCACTCTGTCAGACTCGGAGCAGTATCGTCAGCCCTCACAGCTGTTCCACTTACAGCACCTGCAGCAGCAACTCCAGTCGCCACCCTCAGTGCCACCGCAGCAGCAGCAGCAGCAACAGAAGTCACCGAAGAGTAGGGGTGAGCAGGCCGCGTCAGTGCGGGGCCACTCCTCCAGCACCGGAGACCTGCGATCCAAGACTCTGCCGGTGACCAAGTTCAGTCCAGACCCAATGGAGTTCGGGTTCCGACCCATCGACAAGCCACAAGGCAAACTGTCCAAGTCCACGGGGAATTTGAGTGGTGGGCCGTCGGCGCAGGCAGCTGCAGCAGTGGCTGGAGCAGAGGCTGGAGCTGTGGCGCTGACGGAGACCACCAGGGAGACGGGCGGGGCGTGGTCACTGCCGCATTGTCTCTCCAGCAGCCTAGGAGATCTGCAGCAGGCTAGTGTCCCCTCTAATTGTGTTCCTCAGCCTGCTTTTCCTCAATTAATCAGTTTTTTGCTCCTCTCTCTCTCTCTCTCTCTCTCTCTCTCTCTCTCTCTCTCTCTCTCTCTCTCTCTCTCTCTCTCTCTCTCTCTGTCAGATACGTTCATTAATTCATGGGATATTCATTTAATTTAAGACTGACATTTATCCTCAGAAGGTTCATTCAATCATTCAGTGTTGTTTGGTGGAGAATTAATAGGCGGTGATGACGGAGGTGACGTGTGCTGACCTAACACCTTCCTCCACGAACAGGTATCCTCGAAGCCGCCTCTACCTTCAAGCAGGACCCGCGCCAGGTTGAGACACGCCACCAGCGAGGAGACTCTCTCACGCCCGCAAGCCACCCGGTAGGTCTCTTCCCTGGGCGGGGCGGGGTGAAGGGGCGGGAGGGTCTGGGTCAGGGTCGAGCCAGACAAGGAGTTGGTGAGATCGGGATTCCTGGGCGAGGCAATGTGTGGGTGAGGCGGGAAGTGAGTGATGCGGCGAGTAAGTGAATCTGGGAGTGGGCGAGGGAGGGAAGGAACAGGGAGGAGTGGGGTGGAATAGGGCGGGGAGGGAGTATAAGTTGTGTTCGGAATTTATGAGCAAGATTTCATCAGGTAGTAAACATCCAGGCAAGAAGTAAGCTGAGGAAATATGAGTATGCGCACTTCACCGCGGCACATGGCAACAGACACACCGCAGCGCACATTACAATGCATTTTCTTCTTATTTAAACGCTTTTATCCGGAAATAACAATTAAGAGTTATCAATATGAGTATTCTTTGAAGTTCTTGGTTATAATTTCACTGTCACAGGATTAATCTCTTCAGCACTGGGACGCATTTTTACCATGAATTTTGGATATGATTAGATAATTTTCTCAACATTAGGAAGAGTGTATGAAGGTCAAAAGATTAATGGCTTGAGTCTTTACTATTTTCATCCCTACATAACTTTCTGAAGCTGTTTAAAATCATCAAAAAGTAAGCAGAATAAAAAATGAAAACGCGTCGTGATACTAAGAGTTTAGTACACAAAATTCATTCACTTGACTAATTTTTACAGCAAAGGATGATCAGCTAAGCAAACTGTCTTTCTCTCTGACTCGAACAGAGCTTTAGAAGTTTGGTGAGAGATTTATCGGCTACATTACAGACGTTTATCTGATATTGTTAATGATCATCCTGCATAGAAGCTCCTCCATATTCATTACACTTATGAAACAAATCTGGAAAAGCTGAAATATGCCTGGGTTTTTTTATTTTTTCGTGGCTGTTCTTGAATTAAGTTTGGCTTCCGCTGTTACGGGGAGGAAGGGGCTCTGACTGTGAACTGGTGTGAGGAATCAGCCGCGGTCACAGGGAATGCAATGAAATGTATGAGTGTGGTGATTCAGTAGCTGGGGGAACGTAAGAGTGGGGTAAAGAAAACCAAGTATGGATAAATGCTGGTGAGAATGAGATGAAGGAGAGGAAATTGTCACTAATATGCTCAGCAAGTTAGTGTCTTTACGTATTCTTGTTTATGATATTCTATTTTGTGTTGTGTCATGCCTATATTTCTGTGTTAATTCTGCGAGAAGTGTTAGGATGCACGACTGTCCTGCATTAACAAGATGTTCACTGACCTGCTCTGCCTCCCGAAGCTCGCTCCCGCCGGAGGAGAGCCCTGGTTACGTCTCGGAGGGGGAACTGTAAGTTGGTGTGGCATGTCTCGCACCACCACCACCTCCTCCTCCACCACTAACCCGCCTCACACTGACCTGGACTGGCTGCCACCTTTCCTTCCTCCACCAAAATCCTCATCCACCCCACCACCACCACCATCACCACCACCACCACCACCACCACCACCACCACTACCTCTACAATACACCATAGTGGATCTGCTTCACTCGAGGGAGAGTTTTCAGGGAGAGTAAAACTGGTCGTATTCTTAAACACCTCTGTGCTTCACCTCCACTATTTCCAAAGGCTTTATGTAAATGTACACGAGTTATCTAAGGTGTTTTTTTACGGATCTAGAGGCAAAGTGACAAGATTTCCACATTATTAACTGGAGAAACACTCTTAAAAACCCCAACTAAGCATCTCTGTGGCCTTGGAAAACAGTCGTAGTGAGAGAGCGAAGTGTTTCTGAAGAGGGAATACCACTGGCTCCACTGGCGTCTCTTTGTCTTCATCTCACCCTGGAAATTTCGCCTTTGTTCCTCACCTTCACATCAGCGTGGTACATATTTTCCGAGTCAGTTCAGTTCACCAGCAACACGCCTTCACATACCGCACCTTAACTGGTTGGTGGAATCTCACTAATGAATTTTCCTCGCCCCGCCCTGGAGTGGTCGGGCCAAGGAACGGAAAAGTCCTCAGGTAAACACGCCTCCCAAGACGCTTCCCTCCCGCAGTCCACATTCATACCCTTGAGGTGAAATATTTTCCCAAGGGTACTCTCTCTCTCTCTCTCTCTCTCTCTCTCTCTCTCTCTCTCTCTCTCTCTCTCTCTCTCTCTCTCTCTCTCTCTCTCTCTATCTCTCAAAGTTCTGTTTTCCCCGGGATTCTCAATATTCTACCATTCTGAAGTAGACACCAGATACACGCAAATTTTGAAGGCTTAGCAAACCTCTCCTCATTACATAAAGCAAAACCTAACCATTACTCCTCCATCTTCTCTCACTCCCTTCCTCCCTCATCACATCTGCCACCCAGGGTCAGCCGGCGCCGTGTATACGTGGCTTCATAGTTGTATTTGGTCTTTTAACCTTGAATCCACTCGTCTGTTGTCTGTCCGTCCGTCCATCTATCGCTCGCTGAGGTGCAACAGATCTACTGCCTCACGCTGCTTTATTTTATTGTTTACCCTCCCTTGCTATGACAGCCAGTGCATGGGAGGCCCCGTCACCACCCGCCGCCCTCCGCTGTGGTGACTCCGACGGGCGGTTGGGGGCGTCTTAGAAGGGATAGGAAGAATAGGTCATGAATTTAAGTGTGCATGGTTCAGTCAACACTCAGTAGCAGGGTCCCGTCCACCTCATCCCCACACTAATGCTGCATCTGACTTGTGCAATTTTCACTAGAGACTGATAGGAATGGTAATGAGGGTGAATGATAGTGATGATGATGATGATGATGTTGTTGGAGCTCATGCACAGTCTTCAGCAAAAGTAATAAGTGGTGTGTGTCTAAGCATTGGCCTTGCACGTGCCATCAATACCCTGTGTTCGATTACTACTCTTGCTACAAGGTACTTTAAAATTCAGTGTCTCTCTTCATTCAGTGTGCTTGTGTGTGTGTGTGTGTGTGTGTGTGTGTGTGTGTGTGTGTGTGTGTGTATACATTTGTTATTAGGTACAGTGCTAACCCAGCATGCTAAGTAGTATTTCTTAGTGCTTCTTCCTTTGTTTAAAAGTTTTGGTTTATGTCTTTATTTTTTTCTGGTGTGTGTGTTTGTGTGTTTTCCGTTTTCATTGCCTGTGAAATGTTGTGAACTGGTTTGCTTGTGTTTGTCCTGGCGTGCACCGACTGGTTATCTGGTGCTACACACACACACACACACACACACACACACACACACACACACACTCTGGGATGCGTCACTACCAGAATAGTGAGTTCCAGTCCAGACGACGGTGACTGTTCTTTTCTCTCTTGTGTTTGTGTTTGTGTTTGTGTTGGTGTGGGGAAGACGCATGGCTCTCCTTGTTCCTTGATATCATGTTTTCTTCTTCTTTTTTCTTCTTTTTGGTCAGTTACTGCAGAAGTTATTCACTGTTCCTAGTGTGTGAACAGGATAAGCTAAGTTGAGGAAGGATGATAAAGAGGGTGGCACCAGACAGGTGATCCACAACACACACTGGGCCAGGCTGCTGCTGCTGCTGCTGCTGCTGCTGGCCTGGACGTGGCGGGGAGGGTACCTTTACAAACCATGGATAGAATTTCACGAGACATTTTAATTTGAGAGATTTTGTTTCCCCTCTTCTCAAATGTACACTTTTATAGAGTAAAAAAAAAGTCAGATGATTATTTAGTCTTTCATAATGTACTAGTTCTTTATTACTCATTATTGAACTGAATTACTAGTCTATCAAGAGCATACATAAGTTGCAGCGTTTCTCTCTGAATCAGACACTTTAGAAATTCGTTACTCTGGTGGATTATTGACTGAGTAATATGTCAATAATGCGTTCGCACGCGCGCGCGCGCTCACACACACACACACACACACACACACACACACACACACACACACACACACACACACACATTTATTTATTCATTTATTTATTTCCTTATTAATTTATTATGGTGTGCTTGCTTGTCAGGCCCTCGGAGGACCAGCGGCGCCACACCTACGCCGCAGGGGAGGGCGGCGAGGCGTACCTGGAAGATCCCAGCCAATATGAAGTGGACCCCATGGACTACACTCGCCTCCTGAATGAATACTACGCCGCTTACTACGAGGCTTACTACCAGAGCTACTTCAGGCAAGTACTACATTTTTTGTTTTCCCAATACGTTACTGATGATCGTGCTACTTGTGTCCTGCGCCACGCCCATCATACCTATGGTGACCACGCCCCTGAACCTGTTTCAAGGCAGCACTGGTTTGCCCTGCCCTGCCATCAATGAAAGGGCAAAGAATCAGTGTTTTTGTGAATCCGAGTTATGTTGCAGTGGTAGACGTTAAGTGAGGTAAGCAGGGTAAGCGGCCGGAAGGGGCGGTGAGGACGAGTTGGGTGGGACAGCAAGGGGTGCGGACGAGAAAAAGGTGGGAGTGTTCACCGGGAGAACCTGTGAGGGAAGCGCAGGGGCAGAGAGGGGTGGAGAGGGTGGGCGGTCACACTCACAGAGGCGTGGGTGTTGGACTGACCAGACCGGGTGGTGACGTCAGATTGGCGGGAAGCGTCGACGTTTGGTGACTCATGCTCCTCCAGCCTTTGACTTTCTCTGTTTCTCTCGTATCTCTTGTTACACACCTTCGTCTATCTTTCCTTTCCTTTGCCTCTGTTTATTTACGTTCCTGCTGCCATCTGTGGGCGGCGATAAGCTCCTCGTTCAGGTGTGTGGGGTGGGCGTGCACGTGGCTCTCCTCTGATTACAGGAGAGCGGCGAGTAGAGGCAGTTCCGTTCCGAGAGGTTACGTCATGCCGCTGTTATGAATTCCCTGGGCGTCCTCACCAACCAACCAGCCGCGCTCCCTTATTCGCGCCGAGGCTCCGCAGGTCACCCTTCCCAGCATGCCATTAGGGCTCTTGTCGTCGCTCTCTGTGTGTGTGTAGGGGGGACGGCACTACTGGTTTTTGTTATGCTGAAGTGACGCGTGTGTAGTGATGGCTGTCCGTTGCTGATCTTGTTGTTGTTGTTGATGTTCGTGATGATAATGATGATGATGATGGTGGTGATGGTGGTGGTGGTAATGGTGGTAATGATGAGTATCTTCTTATTTGTGTTGTACTTGGTATCATTGTCCTTGTTGGTTTTGTTGTTGTTGCAAGTGGGTGGTGGTGGTGGTGGTGGTGGTAATGGAGTGGTGGGAGTAATTATGGCGTGGTACTGCTACAAGCGATGTTGCTTGGACAGCTGACTGCCCCTTTCACACCAAACGAAGATTAATGTATTTATGTACAGCAACTGATAATGTGTGTACGTGTGTGTGTGTGTGTGTGTGTGTGTGTGTGTGTGTGTGTGTGTGTGTGTGTTTGTGTGTAAGAGTATATTTTCTCTATTGTGTGCATCAAATTCTTTGTGTGTGTGTGTGTGTGTGTGTTATCAGGCAGAAGGGCAGGTTGGGCAGCGGTGCGTCGTTGTCAGGCGCCGTCTAGCATCGAAGTCTCTACTGTTGCCAGTTCATTCTTAAGTTCCTGGCGAGACCAACGTCCCTCGTGTAAAATATCCAATGATTTAATCCTTGTCTGCGGTGAGTCACCTGTGCAGTGCCGGGTTGAATAGACACAGAGAAGACTTTGATTGTATTTTAGCAAAACTGATAAAAGGATTTGAGGGAAAGAATACTACAAAGTTGAGATCGGCGCCAGGAGAGAGGTGTGCAGGAGGAGGGAAGGGGGCGAGGCTGGAGGGCGGTAGCTCCCCGTCTGCCGGGCCGTCAGTCGTGTGCTCGGCGACGACGCGTGAGTAGGTGGTCTCCGCTGCGTCCCGTCCCGCTCTGCTCTAGTCAGTTGGTTTGCATCGTTCAAACTTCTCCACGCGGCCAGTTCCCCCTGAGGCTTCACTAACTACTTAAGTGTTTCTCTTCACTGATCTCCAGGAAGGACAAAAAGAAGAAAAAGCTTGACAAGTTTTTCATGAAAAGTTGTGATATTTGATCTGAGAAGGCTGTGGTCATCCTTGAAACACCGAGCATACATTACTTCTCGCTACAAAACTTCCTCGCCAGATTCATTGATCAGCATGGCCAACCCAAACGGTCGTCCCGCCATGAACGGCACCGCCAACAGAAACATTCGCATAGCCAGCAACGGAGCGGCTGGCGGGCCAAAGGTAGACCCTAATGACCCTCAGGTGCGCAAACTGGTGTACAACATGTATCGCGGCATGTTGGGTCAGCAGCACCAGCAGGCAAATCAGATCGTGGACAGCGCGCCCCAGGGGAAGGTGGAGATCGATGCAGGAGTGGGAGCACGTGTCGAGAGCATGATGTGAGTGACAATTTGTTCAATGTTTCCCTTTAGCCTGTCAACCTCTCAGCCTGTTATTGCTCTGTTTTGCCCTCCTTGTATCTGCATTCTGTTTCTAATATGACTTGAATTAGGGAGGTATTTCCAAATACTAATGATAATAGTAATATTATTTCTATTATCATTATTA
>CM035181.1:4665504-4677589 GCA_020233015.1 Callinectes sapidus
AGATAGACTGTGAAAGGCACGTAACAAATCAAGAGAGACAAAGGAATACGTGTATAAAGGAAGAAAGACGTTAAGTGTCACTGCTTATACGTAAACACGAGGACGAAGAAACAGTATTAGATAACAAGAGAAAAAAATAATCAGACAGACAGACAGACAAAGAGAGATAGAGAGTGAAAGGTACGTAACAAATAAAGACATACGTGTATAAAGGAAGAAAGACGTTAAGTGTCATTGCTTATAAGTAAACACGAGGACGAAGAGATAAAAGTTATGATGATCCACCACAAGGAGGCGACACGTGAAAGTCTCATCAGTCAGATAAAACACAGCTGACCTCAAAGGGTGTTTACTCAATGAGGAGGAGGACGACGTGTCACTTGCACACATCAAGAAAAAAATATATGTAAACAAACTTAGGTCAAGAAGAGGGAAATGTTGTATGTAGAGGAAAATGTATAGAGTTTAGGATGGTTTGAATTCAGTTTTACTCTTTTAATCCCATCAGTACTGGAACACATTTCTATCTCGAGTTTTTTGGGTGTGATTAGACGATTTTATTGACATTAGGTTTTTTTTTTTGTATTTCGACTCTCTCTCTCTCTCTCTCTCTCTCTCTCTCTCTCTCTCTCTCTCTCTCTCTCTCTCTCTCTCTCTCTCTCTCTCTCTCTCTCTCTCTCTCTCTCTCTCTCTCTCTCTCTCTCTAATGGGAGGAGTCTATGGAGGTCACAAAACTCATGTCCAGAGTCTGTACTATTTTGACCCCTGCAGTAGTTTCTGAAGCTGTGTAAAATCGACAAATAATAAGTAAAATAAATATTAAAAACGCGTCTTAGTACTGAAGAGGTTAAGATACAGCGGGAACATACACAGAAATCCCTCTCTTGTTTATAAAAATCAATTCCCATACTTTTCATAGGCCTGTCTTTGAGTTCCCCGGTAGTCTTAGGCCTCCTGCGTGCGGTGTCTAAGAAGAACAAGTGACGTGACCTATCCTAAGCTCACGTGGGATCCAATGCCACTCCCTGATATTGGATCCAGCGATACCAGATACCGGCTGGCGACAGGTAGCGGCCCAGCGGAACTGTCTTCTTTCATGAGTTCTTTTTTTTTTTATCATATTGTCTCTTTTTTGGTATCAAGTTCGCAGCATCTTAATGTGGAGTATTTGCTGTTGTTGTTATTGTTGCTGTTTATGTAAGAAGAATCCAGTGTTGTTAAGAAAAATCCCATTGAGGTGCAAGTCCTTGAAAAAAATCGTATAAAAAGGAGATTGTTTTCTTTCTTTGTTGTTGTTGTTATTGTTGTTGTTGTTGCTGCTGTTGTTGTTGCTGTTGTTGTTGTTTTATATCTTGATTTTTTTTCACATTTCACCATCATCCTTGACCTCAGTTGTTCTGCTTCTCTTACTTGAGATGAGAGACTAGATTGATGAAGATAATGATGATGAAGATGATGATGATGATGATGATAATGTCTCCCTTGAGCAGAGCGCTATATGAATGTGGTATACTTAGTGTGGTGACTTATGATGTAATCCTATCAGGGTAGAAGTAAATCAGTCTTGCAGGGCGACTCGGGTGGAAAAACACACTTTGCACACTGAGTCAATGGAAGCCACATGAAGGTCTTCCCCCCTCACCCTTCCCTCTTCCTCTACTTAATCCCTTCAACACTGGGACACGTTTTGGCCATGAGTTTTAGGGAAGATTAAACGATTTTATGGACATTAGAAAAGGTCTGTAGAGGTGAAAAGATTAATGGCCAGAACCTTCACTATTTTAATCCTTTCCCAAATTTCTGAAGCTGTATAAAAACTTCAAATATCAAGCAGAACTGATGTGAAAACGCGTCATGGTACTGAAAGGGTTAGAAGACACTTGGGAAACTATAAAGACATCACCCTTTCATGAACGCGATCCTTTGTTAGTGCTCCCTGTGTGTGTGTGTGTGTGTGTGTGTGTGTGTGTGTGTGTGTGTGTTGCCAGTAGTGTGCCAGCACGTGTTCTCTGCATCACGTAATTCAAGGAGAGGGAGGAGGGGAAGCACGGGAGGAATGCTGAGTTGGGGAGTTACTCAGGGAGGGTGAAAATTATGCCGTATATGGTGTGGCAGTGGTCGACCAGCCACACCGCACCACTACCCCTCCAACACCCTCTCTCTCTCTCTCTCTCTCTCTCTCTCTCTCTCTCTCTCTGATAACCACTGAGCTCTTGATAACTTGGTCTATATGACTTCACAGGAAAGAGCTTAGTGTATTATCGTAGCTTAGTCATTTGGGTGCCACTGGTCTGTGCTTCTTTATTATTATTATTATTATTATTATTATTATTATTATTATTATTATTATTATTATTATTATTATTATTGTTAGTATTATTATTACTATTGTTGTTGTTGTTGTATTTTCGTCATCCTGATCAGTAATATCTTCCTGTGAATCTCCACCACACACACCCTTTGCCTTGTCCTGCTGCCTTGCCCCGCTGTCCCGGAGTAGCGTTGCGTCGGTGCCTCCCTCGTGTTGTCATCGGCGTGGCGGTACCGGGGTCGGTGTAGGGGGAACTACTGGTTGGTTGTCGTACTGCGACCGCCGTTTTAGGTGGCACAGGGTCGCGACGAGCCACCCTGCCAGGCGCGTCGTCGCCAGACCTGACACTTGCATCCATCAACAACTGGATCCGGTCCCTCCCTCTCCTCCCTTCCCTCACTGCCTGCCATCTTTGCTCATTTGGACAATTTTTTCTCCACCTAATGGCCATTTTTGTATACATCGTAAGGCGCCAGTGTATCATGAACTCAGCTTTATTTGTTCAGTGTTGTGTTTTCATCTTGGTTGTTTTGTGGGTGTTTTATCTCCTGTCTCTTCCCTTGGGTGTGTGTGTTCTCCCTCTGCCTTACGTAACCCTGAGGTCCTCTCCCTTCTGTGGGTGTCGTGTGTGCGCGGGCCGGCCGTCGTGATTACTGTTCGCAGCGGTATGCACGGCACTGATTTATGTACAGACGGCATTTAGATATAATGGCGAATATGATCTCTCTCTCTCTCTCTCTCTCTCTCTCTCTCTCTCTCTCTCTCTCTCTCTCCCAAGGGTCATTCCCTCCCGTAACAAGAGCCTTTCCTTTCCTTCCTACCTTGTCCATTTGCATTTTCTCTTCTGTCGCCTCAAGACATTTCACTTCCCTATCTCCCATCCTCTTCAGCTCAGTCTCCACCCTTCTCCATCCACCTGACTCACTCCTCCTCTTACTTTTCCCCCTTATTTCTTCAACTTTTACTTACTTGAACGATATCCGTGGCTGTGGCAACATATTCGAGTGTGAAAATTTGGCATAACTTTAAATACTTCTTGGTTTATCGCTAAGGGACGAGATAAGATAAGTAATTCGTGGTGACTTGGTAGGGATGTGATGACTGGGTGATGATGATAATGCTTCTTTTGTTGTTGTTGTTGTTGGTGGTGCTGGTGGTGGTGGTGGTTGTGATGTGGTGTGGCGTGGGTGGTAGTAGTAATGTGAGTGTTCGATGTGTGTGTGTGTGTGTGTGTGGGAGACCTGCAGCTTGACCCACTTCGCCAAACGTAACATTGGTGGTATTTGCGTTGTAGTTTGTTATTCTTTCTTCGTGTTCTCCTTACTTTACCCTTTTCCTTGTTGTGGTTTGTCTTAGGGTTTGATTTCCTTGTTGTTGTTGTTTTTTGTTATTCTTTTTTCTTCCTCCTTTTTTTTTTTTTTTTTTTCTTCTTCTTCTTCGTCGTTCCACTGTTTAATTGTACGTCTTATAAATTTAATCTTGAAAACCTTGAAATCCTGTGCGGCGGACAAGAGTTTTACCTGACCTTTACCTTATATGACGGCCAATAAACAACAACATTAACATCAACAACATTAAATACGAGTGCCGTGAGGGGGAAGAAAGAATACAAATAAGTACTACTACTACTTCTTCTACTGCTACTACTAATACTAATACTACAACTACTACTTTTACTACTACTTTTACACTAAATCTGCACTGCATCCTCTCTAGTCATTGTCAGATATCCACAAATCAGATTCCTTCCTAGCTAGTAAGTCACCACTGAGTCACAATAGCGATACCATGAGTCAGAGGGCGACAGTACGGCGCGCGAGAGGAATCTTATGGCTTGTTTACCTTCCTTTGGACCGTCTTGACTCGGGGACTGATGGCCGAATATATGTATTGTACTACCTTCTTTTTTTCTTGTATTTATACGGTCGGAAGAATGAGGAGGACCTTCGGAGGGAAGTGAAGAGAAAGTAGCACCTCTCCTCACGTTCTCGTGCGCGAAATTCACTACGTAATACGAAAGAAGTTGACCACAAAGGATAGTAATTATGTGAAGAGGAAATAACTTGCTTTCGCATAGTGTTCTTTTTCCCCTTTTTTTTGTCCGTGGTAATTGAGACCTTATTACAGGATGGTTATGCCAGTGTCTCGCCCTCCTTAGTTCTGATAAGTATCAAGGACCAAGACGAGAAACAGTGCGTGAAATTGATAATGAGCAGTGTCAGTGTAACATAATGCCGGTGTATGTATTTTAATCTGTACATTCTCCTTTGCGTTCACTGAAACTTCAAAGCTTCCTAATACGTCTTACGTCAACAAAGAGGAATTTATTCTGTCTGTCTCTCTGTGTGTGTGTTAGTATGTGTGTTAGTGTCAGTCTCAGTGTCGCCTGTCTCGACCAATGACATCACAATCAGTGTATCAAAGCTGATTGGTTGAGGGAGATGAGCAGGAGGCGAGGACAGACAAGTGCATGCTTCTTTCCTCGAGGGTGGCGGGTTGGGTGACATGCAGCATCCATCTCCCTGACTCTCGCTTACGTGTCAGGACGGGAATGCTGAGCAGGCCCGTGCGTTTTTCGAATTCCCGAGATGTTTGGTGAAAGTTCAAGAGTACAACTTTCACGGGGCGAGACGAGGAGGAGGAGGAGGAGGAGGAGGAGGAGGTGCATTCAGGGTGTTAAGGAGGAATGGAAAGGGAGAAGAAGAGGAGGTGGTGGTCTTGGTTCTCAGTTCTCGGTGTGCCGGGGTACTGGAGGGGGAGGAACACAGGTATGAAAGGGTTAAAGGGTCGGGTGGTGGAATGCCTCGTGCATGGGTGGTGGTGAGAGGTGGCGGTGCGGCGCGGGTAAGGCCACAGTTTTGCACCGTCACACGTGAGCCTGTATTCAGAAACGCTTTGCTCTCTCACACCATGACTATCTTCGAAGGCAAAGGAAATGATCCAATGTATTCTTAACTCTTTCACTGCGATGCACTCCACCACACCGTCCTAGACCAACGAAATCCTAACAAACATCGACAAGAAAGATAAAAAGAAAGGTGATTAAAAAGAGTATATTTAACAATCTTTGCCTGGTAGAATGCTGTGAGATGGCTGAGTTAGGACGAAAGATCTCGAGGATAGTTTGTTAATACGGAAGACTAACCACATCGCAGGTAAAGTGTTAAATCTGCTTCTCCTGTTGATAATGCATAATGATAAGCTATCACTAAAACCATATTTACTACAAACTTCGACTGGAGCCTTTTGAAAGTGGCGGAGATGTGGGAGAAGTGTTTCAGAATATTGTGGTTGCAGCGTGAGGGGTTGAGAGGGAGTGTTAGGTGGAACAGGTGGGCGGCGGGGAAGTGAGCCGCCTGCCAGACCACGGTGTGTGATTTTAGGTGGGTTGATGAGGTAGGTGATGGTGCGTAGTGGTAATGGTGGTGTACGTAGATGTTAGTGTGGTTTCTAGACGGTGTTGTTGGTGGTGATGGCCTTGTTGTTGTTGTTGTTGTTGTTGTTACTTCTGTTGTACCTTTCATCATTACGTTTTTCCTTCGTAAACATAATACCACATGTATTCTTTCATGAATACATTTCACACGTGTTCATCGCTTTGATTATTCACGTATAAACTTATTTCGTATTATACCGCTGAGAGTCGTAATGTACCTCTTCAGTACCATGACGTGTTTTCATATTTACTCCGCCTAGTATGTGTGTGATATTATACCGTACAGCTTCAGAAACTTATATGAGGATTAAATTTGCTAAAACTCTGGGCATTAATAGACCCTTTCTAATGCAAATCATCTAATCTTACCCCAAATCATAATAAAAATACATCCCAGTACTTAAAAAGTTAACAAAACACTGCCATAACTACTTAACCAACACAGCTTTACAACTCTGGACCACCACTGAAGACCCACCACTCGATAAACATACAATTGCAACACAAAAGCATCGTCAAATATCCTGTTTACATGTCGTCTGCTTTCTTACGAACCAAACACACCCCGCGTTCCAATAAAGGGTAACGTTTCACTTCTACTCATCACGTCACATCCTGACCGGGCGGCCCACGAGACTTGCTTAGGAAGGAAGGTGGGGAGCAGATGTGTTGCGCAGTAGGTGGCTGATCAGGGGGAGGTGGAGGACGCTTTTGTTGGTCAGCGTCTCGGAGGGAGAAGGAAAGGACGTTAATTACTACGCAAAAAGCCTCAAGGGGGAGAAGGCCATTTCGCCATCTTCAGAGAGAGAGAGAGAGAGAGAGAGAGAGAGAGAGAGAGAGATGAGCTCATTGCTGGTGTGGCATCATGACGCACCATAGCGCGGCGTCGGGGCGATAGAAGGGCGATAAGAGTGCCAGCGTCAACGCCGACGTTTATCCCCACAACGACCGGCGGACATGCTCGCTGAGGTCACCGCCGCGACTGTCAAATAGCCATGACGCCTGCACACACACACACACACACACACACACACACACAAAGTGGGGGAAACCGCACAATATCTACCGCTACGATCACCTATAACTGGGACGAAACCACAGGAGTCGCCCTTCTTTTAGCGTGCATAACACCACACACACACACACACACACACACACTGAGAGAGAGAGAGAGAGAGAGAGAGAGAGAGAGAGAGAGAGAGAGAGAGAGAGAGAGAGTATACGCATACATGTAGTAAAACTTAACGCACATCAGCGTCTCCTTCGTCGTGTTTGTTTTCTCTCATCAAGCAAAACAAGCACACTGGAGTCAGCCCTTCCTCCGTGCACGCAGCTCCTTCCCCCCCCCCACCCCCTCCTTCTTTGTCCCTCCTTCCTTCCCCTCCCTTCCTGTCTCCTCTCCCTGTAGTCTCACCCCCCCCTACCACCGCCGCCGCACGTCTTCTCTCCGTCCTTCTGCAGTACGGGCACGTCTCTCACACCCCTTGCGATGACTTTAATGGTGCTGAGGAGACCTATAATACGTAGTTGCTCTTCCATTCACCGCAGCATCTCTCGTACCTCTGCCCCACTGACCAGCATACTCCCTCCACTGCTTACTGCGAGGAACACACTGGAAGGGCGAGTGGCGTGGTGGTCTTTATCGAGGGTATTTGCTCGAGATACCGTGCTATGTGTGGGAAGGCAGATTAGAATAAGATTTGCGACTATATTATCTTCGCTATATAGACATACAGAGAAATAAAGGACATGTTGACCTATAAAGAGGATATTAATGCTATTTGTGTGTGTAAAAAGTTGATAGGAAGTAATAAGACTAACTAGTACACTCTAAATTCTTATAGATGGGAATGCATAGCAAAACTTAACCTTTTCAGCACTGGGACACATTTTTTATCATGATTTTTGGGTGTGTTTAGACGATTTTATTGACATTAGAAAGGGTCTATGGAGGTCAGAAGATCAATGACCAGAGTCTGTACTATTTCAATCCCTACATGAGTTTCTAAAGCTGTATGAAATCGACAAATAATAAGCAGAATAGATATAAAAAACGCGTCTCAGTACTGAAAGCATTAAGAACTCGATAAAAAAGGAGGGCATTTTTCAGGTTCATGCCACTACGGGTTTGGAAACAGGAGTGGAGTGGAGTGTTGTGAGGTAAATGGTTAACAATTGGAGTGGGGAATTTGATATGTGAAAGGACAACAATTCTCCAAGGTTTGCAGGGCGGAGGTGTGGCATTTTCCCGAGTAACTTGAGACGAGAAAGAACGATTAATTTGGCAAGATTTCAGGAGAAGGGAGGAGAATTGTTCGCTGCATCGGTAGCGTCCTTACTCGGGGTTTGTTTACTCTCTCTCTCTCTCTCTCTCTCTCTCTCTCTCTGGACGAGCGCAGACATACAAGTACTAATATGAACTCTATTACCACCATCTTTACCACCACCACCACCACCACTATCAAATATATCACCATCGTCTCCACCACCTTCATTATCATCATCATCATCATCATCATTGTCATCGTTATCATCAACATCCTCACCATCATCATTACTAACAGCAGAAAAGAGGACACCACAGCACTATGTAGACTACACACACACACACACACACACACACACAACACGACCATAACTACTATAATTCTTACCAACACTACCGTCACCATTACTACGTAGTGGCAACAACAACAGCAACAACAACAACAACAACATTAGCCACCTGAAAGATATCCTAGTTACATCACAACCTGACGATATACCCCCCCCCCCCCTCTCTCTCTCTCTCTCTCTCTCTCTCTCTCTCTCTCTCTCTCTCTCTCTCTCTCTCTCTCAACATACTCTCCCTTTCATGTATTCCCTCTTTTTTCTCACTATCTTCTCCTTTCCTTTTCTCTTTCCCCTTATATTTCCTCCCTATTATAACCATCCCTTCTTTCCTCCCTTCCCTTCTACAGCAACGTATAACACCCACCTAATCTAAAGTCTCTCCTCTATTTCTTTGTTCCACGTCTTCCCTTCCTCCCTCCCATTCTCCTTCCCTCCCTCCATCCCTCTCCACAGCGGCTGCCGTTCACAGCTTTCTACGTCAACACTTCCTGCCTTGACCTCAGTGCTTTAGTTCTTTATGTTGACGTTGCGAGACAGTAAATACAAGACTGTGAAATGAGTGTGTGGTTGAACGTATTGTGTGATCTTATTTCGTAATCGTTTCGTGTATCTCTTCTACTTTAAAGGCTATAGTGGATGTTAATTGTGTTTTCTTTTTCTTTTTATTTCAGTGATATGAATTATCCTTATTCTGAATCACTTTTGATAGGATGACAGGATCTTTCATTTGACAGGATGGATATTAATAGGATTTCTGCGAGTGTTATTTATGATTCCAGTGATAGTTTAAGGTCGGCTCTGCGTCATCAGTAGGACTACACTCGTGCAAACCTGACTAAACATCTGTGTGGCCTTTGAAAATAGTTCCCGGTGAGAGAACAAGGGGTGTGAAGAATGCGAGCCTTGGTCTGATAAATAGTTTGCTTGTACGAACGTATATGAACATTATTATGCTTCGTCTTATCAATCTTTTAAGGTCTCTGCCATCTGTTGCTTTGTTCTGTCCTGTTCTCCCACACGCAGTCTTGTTATAAGTGAATTACCGGATACTCTCGCTACAGGCAGTCGTACTAACACATCTTTTGGTTTCTTTTCCTGTGTTTTCTTTTATATTTATTGTTTTCCTCCTCCTCCTCCTCCTCCTCCTCCTTCCATTGGCCCATGCAGAATAGTACGTAAATTTGTATATACATATCCTCGTTATACACCATCAAACCTTCTACTATCGATTTTTTTAATGTGTTTTTATATATCTCTCTTTCAACTCCTTCTCCTCCTTCTCTTCCTCATCTCTCTTCCTCCTCCTCCTCCTCCTCCTCCTCTTCTTATTGCCCGGTACATAGAAATACATTAATTAGTTTATACCCTCTTTATAGACCAGGAAGCATACTAACATTTGATTTTATTTCATTCTCTGCATCCTCCTTCCTCCTCCTCCTCCTTCTCCTCCTCCTCCTCAGGACATACGTACATTAACACTTCGCGGGGCCTCTCTCCTCCAAACGATGAAGGAGAAGGAAGTGGGGCGGCGCACACACACACACACACACACACACACACACACACACACACACACACACACACACACACACACACACACACGGCAGGTGAAAGGAGGGACGCGAGCACGGCGGCCACACAAGTATTCAACCAACTGACTTACACGAGAAAAATGGCAGGAGAGAAAGGGGGCTATCAAACAGAGAGAGAGAGAGAGAGAGAGAGAGAGAGAGAGAGAGAGAGAGAGAGAGAGAGAGAGAGAGAGAGAGAGAGAGAGAGAGAGAGAGAGTGTGTGTGTGTGTGTGTGTGTGTGTGATTCTTTAATGAGATGGCTCTACTTTGCTTGTTTATTCATGAGTTTCTTTTTTTTTTACTTAATACAGTAATGTTTTACGATTTTACTACTACTACTACTACTACTACTACTACTACTACTACTACTACTACTACTACTACTGTACATTTATCAGTTTCCTTGAACACCACCTAAGTTTCCACACACATGAGAGAAACACACGGAACAGGAAAAAAGAAAAAGATGACCAAAAAAGAATTGTCAAGAAAAACGAATTCCTCTCGTGTTATTGTCTTTGTATGTTTTTCTTTCCCACCGGACTTAAAAAACGTCTGTGGAATGCAGATCACCGGGCAGTGTTCCCCCGATAGATAAATGATGTGACACGTACATTGCAAAGAGACGTAACACAATGACACAGGATGAAAAATAATGAAAATAATAACAATGTGAACTTAGATAACACGAGTATAGGTGAACGAATGGCATCTTAACTCCTTCATATTTATTCTGCTTATTATTACCTATCTTGTATAAAGTCAGAAATTTACGTGAGTGATTAAAATAGTATAAACTGTGACTATTAACCTTCTGACCTCGATAAACTCTTCCAAATGTCAATAAAACCGTCTAATCGCACCCAGAACTCGTAAAAATGTGTCCCAATACTGAAGGAGTTAATATATTCTCCTCATCGATGCAGAATAATGATAATAATGGTGGTAATAATAGTCCGGATGAAAGTAGCAAGTCCCACCAACATTCCTGCGTTTCTTCTTCAGGGTCAGGGGGGTTAACTCGTGTAGGTGCGGGGAGAGTGCATGACCTTACCCCGGCCGGACACTCCCTCTCCCTTCACCCTTCTCTTATTTAACTTCCTTCCCCCCTGACCCTTTGCTCATTCCTTCCAGTCCCTTTCTCCCCTTCCCATCCTTCCATACTCACTATTACAACCTTATCTTTTTCCCTCTCTCTCTCTCTTTCTCCTTTCCCTTTCTCTTTTCGTCTCCGTTCCTTCTCTCCCTCCTTCCGTATTCTTAAGCACTCTCACTATTTAGGTGAAGATAGTCGTGTTTTTAAGGATATTTCTATGGTTTTCGTGGTTGATTAGTAAGATTTCCAGTTGATTAAAAGAAGAAACTGTCCTGAAAACCTACTTGTCTCTGTGGCCTTGAAAATTTGGTGTGTTGAGAGAGCCAGGCGGTTCTGAATACGGCCATTCTCCTCTTCGTTCCCTCCTTCTCCTCCTCCTGTCTCTGCAATGACCTCTGTCTGCCAAGGTCACGTGGTTTTCTCTGCTTGCTTGCGGGCTGGAGATGTGTGTGTGTGTGTGTGTGTGTGTGTGTGTGTGTGTGTGTGTGTGTGTGTGTGTGTGTGTGTGTTATTCTTTTGTCTCAGATGTTTCTATTGATTTTCGTTCAATTTCGTGTTGTGATTCTTGTTCTTCTGGCAGTTCTTGTTCTCGTACTTGTCCTTCTTACTCTTCTCCTTTTCTTTCTCCTCCTCCTCCTCCTCCTCCTCCTCCTCCTCCTCCTCCTCCTCCTCCTCCTCCTCCTCCTCCTCCTCCTCCTCCTCCTTTTATTTCTTGTTCTGGTTGTTGTTATTCTTTTTCTTTTTTTCTTTTCCTTCTTCTTCTTCTTCTTCTTCTTCTTCTTATTATTATTATTATTATTATTATTATTATTATTATTATTATTATTATTATTATTATTATTATTATTATTGCTGTTGTTATTGTTGTTGTTATTGTTGTTGTTATTGTTGTTGTTGTATGGTTAGAGAGATAAATGATTGTACGACAACTGTTGGTTCTTCTTGCTTTGTTTCATGCATTTCTCTTTACGTTATTGTAGGTAATATTTGGCCATCCCCCCACCCCCCCACCCCCCCCCTCTCTCTCTCTCTCTCTCTCTCTCTCTCTCTCTCTCTC
>CM035181.1:4715356-4765356 GCA_020233015.1 Callinectes sapidus
CAATGAAGCTTCGAAACGCTGAACATGAACGAAATTAACAAGGAAAAGAAAAAAAGAAATACAATTATGTGAAGAAAATGAAAAAAAAGAGAGAAATGACAAAGTAATAAAATAAGAGATGAGAATAAGATAAAGAAAATAGAAAAAGAAAAGAATAAAATAAAACAAGGGGAGAAATGAAAAAAAAGAAAGAAAATGTGTATGTAAATAAATGAGAAAAAAGGAAAGAAAAACAGAAGAAAAGAAAAAAAGGAAAACAAAGGGGAAAAAAGGAAAAAAATACAGACGTGTATGTAAATAAATGAGAAAAAGGAAGAAAAAAGTAAAAAAAAGAAAGAAAAAAGGAATAGAATGTAGACACGTATGTATGCAAATAAATGAGAAAAAAAGGAAGAAAATAAGAATAAAAAAGAAAAAGGAAACATTTTAGATACATTGTGTTTCCTTTCCTTCAATTTTTTTTTTATCTTTCCTTAGAGTTCAATATGATGAAAAGAAAAATGAAAAAAAGAAGGAAAAGGAAAAAAAATAACTAAATTGATCTATATTACTCCGTTTCCTTGTTTTTCTATTTTCTATATTTCTCATTTTCTTGCCTTTAAACAATTATATAAGGAAAAGAAAAGAGGAAAGGGAATAGAAAATGAAAGGAAAATAAAAACAAAATAACAGACAGACGTGTTTTTTTTATTTATTTTCTTATTTCTATTTTTTATTATTTCCACTTGTCAGACACCGGAAAGGAAATAGTTGTGCCTTAGAAGGAGAGGAAATAGAAAACGTAATAAAAGACGGAAGGGAAAGAAAACGAAGAGAACAAACGACTCTCTCTCTCTCTCTCTCTCTCTCTCTCTCTCTCTCTCTCTCTCTCTCTCTGGTAGCGAAGGGAAAGAAAGGAAAAGAAGAGAAAAGAAAGTAAGTAACTAGATTTATATTTATTTTTACTCCTGCCTGGAAGAAAACAGTATGTCAAAGAAAACGGGAGGAACTTATCACGAAGAAAAGGATAAACTGTTTTATTTTGATAGGGAGAAAAATGAATTGTGAGACTAATAACTTGGCTTTTATGTAACACTGGGATAGCCAAATGTGCGTCTTATACAGAAGGAAACGTGGGGTAACGCTTCTTTCATTGCTCTAAACTAAACAAACGAACACACACACACACACACACACACACACACACACACACACACACACGGAAGCGACTTACTATGTAAATAAACACACAAAGACAGACACACTCTCTCTCTCTCTCTCTCTCTCTCTCTCTCTCTCTCTCTCTCTCTCTCTCTCTCTCTCTCTCTCTCTCCATCAATTGCACTCTCATTGACTAACGATATGCTGCAGTATTAGATTCACACAAACATAGACAAGGGCACGAGGAGGAGGAGGAGAAGGAGGAGGAGGAGGAGGAGGAGGAGGAGGAGGAGTCGCTGGTATAGTATGTGGTTGCGTCATTTTGCCTTTATTTATTTGCCTTATTGCGTGCACTTCTTCTGATTGAAATGGCGTCACAATCTTCAGTGCATGACGTCACCGGCCTGAGAGTCTGCTTACACTCTTGTAGTCAGTCGGTTTGGTCGGTCGGTCGGCGCCGCCACTCGAAAGCACTATGACCTGCGTGTGTGTGTGTGTGTGTGTGTGTGTGTGTGTGTGTGTGTTTAGGTTTCCCTCTCATCACCCCGATCACTCGCGAGGTTTTTAATGTTGGCTAATGCTCCTGGGCTTTTAATTAATGGGTGCTTTTAGATGTATGTGTGTGTGTGTGTGTGTGTGTGTGTGTGTGTGTGTGTGTGTGTTCGTTCGTAATCTTTTGGGTATGATAATCAACACACCCACTTCACATTGTTGTTATCTTCAAGTTCTGAGTTTCTTCGTATTTGAACCCTAACTTTCATGACGTGTAATGAGTTATTCCGAGAAGAATGTGCGTAAAACCTTTCCTAATGACAAGTGAGGAAAGCATTAAGATACCTCGTGCTACAATAAAATGTTGCTGGTCATCGAGCGAACCTTAACATTATTCATTAGCACACAAGATGACACGAAGTAGTAATAAAATAAAGGGAACTACTCCGGTAAACTTATAATACCAAGCAAAATCAAATACCGTCAGACGCAGAGGAGAAAGTATCGAGAAATAAGAAAGAATTATGAAGGATTTTAGAAGTGAATACAAAGAAGAAACTCTGATGAGGAAGGTGGGTTGATGGTGTTGTTTGTTGGGAGACTGAGGACATGATAGGCAAAACTTGAAAGCCAGCCCACCAGAAAAGAAGAAGAAGAAGAAGAAGAAGAAGAAGAAGAAGAAGAAGAAGAGCGTGCTTTTCCCCTGAGTACCAACCACTCGGGGTGACAGGAGAGTGGGCGACAGTGTTGTGTGTGTGTGAGTGTGTGTGTGTGTGTGTGTGTGTGTGTGCTGGCGTCGAGTATTATCTCGCACCGCCTCAGTGGTCTAAGGGAAGTGCTTAAGTCAAGGGCGACGGGCAGAGAGAGACAGGCGACAAGAGTAAGAGGGTGGCGAGGGACGCAGGGAGAGAGAGAGAGAGAGAGTATGGGCTATGGAGAGGGAGTAAACTAAAGAGGCGAGGCTTCACTTTGCTTTCCTTGTTCTTTGGCCTTGAGTGAGTCTTGCTTGTTGTGTTTTTTTTTAAGGAAAGGGTATTTTTAGAAGCAGTGGTAGTGGTGCCTCTTTCGTTCGTGATTTACTTTCCCGAGGGAGGGGAGGGAAAAGAACTTTATTTGGATGAGCTGCTGGTGTGGTCTCTCTCTCTCTCTCTCTCTCTCTCTCTCTCTCTCTCTCTCTCTCTCCCTCTCTCTCTCTCTCTCTCTCTCTCGCGCTCTCTCTCTCTCTCTCTCTCTCTCTCTCTCTCTCTCTCTCTCTCTCTCTCTCTCTCTCTCTCTCTCTCTCTCTCTCTCTCTGTGTGTGTGTGTCAGTGTTTAGTCATCTAAGAATTTTGCTATCCATAAGATCAAACGTGCTACAATTTTTCCTTCTCCACTAAACCATCCCAGTGATCTCTGAACCAAGAACGATCATCACTATTCCGGTAGACGAAGTAGCGCAGGTCCTAACACAGACTCACTCCGCTGGGGAATGTCCTGGTTGAGCACTGATGTGAATGATTCGTGCACATCTCTGCTCTTCTTTTGGTTCTCACTCGTCGGGATTCATTTAGCATGTTATTCACGTGCTCCACCACAAACTTTAACCTCGTTTTTAGTTCATTTGTGTGCCTTGCAATTGGATTTTCTGGCTGTGGTATTTAGTTCTCACTCGTCGGGACTCATTTAGTATGTTATTCACGTGCTACACCACAAACTTTAACCTCGTTTTTACTTCCTCTGTGTACTTGACGATGCCGGTTTCTAGCTGTGATTTCATTCCTTTTAACTAATGACACCGGGCAGTGGTTGTTCTTCAGCTTACTCAGTCGTAAAGTGGTGAAGGAGTGGCCGTGTATATAGCAGTAGTCTTAGGGAGGCTGTGTATCTCCTTGAGGTTCTCCGCTCCACTGGTTATTTAGGCTTCTCTGTCGCCGTCTTTGAAGTTATTCCTCTCTTCTTCTGCTTAGGAGATACCTTTGTACAAAAGCATTAGCCGGTCAAGGCCAGCTAACCAATAAAGGAATAAAGCCTTCTATGTTGTACTCTGAAAATAAAAGTTTAATGTCCGTATAAAATGTCACGTCTCTCTCTCTCTCTCTCTCTCTCTCTCTCTCTCTCTCTCTCTCTCTCTCTCTCTCTCTCTCTCTCTCTGGGGCACATGGCTGGCTGGTTGTTTCCCTCTTCAAACACCTCGAGAGTCCCACTTTGGCTCGGCGGTTCCTCTTCCCTTCCTCCCTCAGCGTGGGCAACAAGCATGCTCTTGTCTCCTCTTGCCTACCTTTGCCGACTCTCACCCGCTGCTATATATAGGCGCCAACCCAATCTTTTTTTAGCTCCTCGATGCAACGGGAAACACTACACTGAGATGATACCTTCAAGAATTCTTTTTTTCTTCCTGCAATGAGTGTAGTGTAGTGTGATGGATTATGGGGGATAGAGGAAGGAAAGGAATATAGGGGTTGAGGTTTTATATTTATCTTTGTACTGTAGTTGTGTGTGTGTGTGTGTGTGTGTGTGTGTGTGTGTGTGTGTGTGTGTGTGTGTGTGTGTGTGTGTGTTCGGTCGTTGTTTTATCTTTAGTTTCTATTTGTTATTCTCAGTTTTTTTTCGAAGTTCTCATTAACTCATCTTTCGCCTTCTTTTTTTTGTTATCCTACCAACCTTCCGTTTTCTATTTCTAGCAAAAGTTTGGTAGGGAGCACAGACTTCATTGCAACGTTTATTTTATTTTCTCTCGTATATTTCATGGCATTTTTTTCTTATTCTTATTCTTATTCTTATTTTCATTTTCTTTTCATTTTCTTTCTCAACTCTTTCTAATAAAACTTTAGTAGGAAGCACAGACTTCAATTTCACGTATTGTTTTTTTTTTCTCTCTCTTTCTTGTATATTTCCTGGTATTCTTTTCTTATTCTTATTTTCATTCTTATTTTCTTATTCTCTTTCTCAACTCACCATCTTTTCCTTCTCTTTGGCTTCCTCCTCCTCGTTATCGTTCCCGTTCTCCTCCCATTATAGTCAGCAGTCAGTGCTCAAACATTACCTGGCATGACCGTCTGTCTCAGTTATTCCGTAAGGTAAGACAGAGGAAGTGCCAGGAAATGTGGTATGGGTCTCTCTTCCTCTCTCTCTCTCTCTCTCTCTCTCTCTCTCTCTCTCTCTCTCTCTCTGACCCCATCTCTTCAATTATCGGCTCCTTTTTGCATTTTATTACACACAGATCATCACAATCAGTAAACCTATTCTGAAAGTGTGTCGTTCAATTCAGCTTAAAGTCAAGAGTTTCTTATTATTATCCTTATTCTTATGCTTTACTCGAAAAATTTAGTGGATGAGCCTATGTATGTATATTTTCCCACACACACCACACACACGCGAACACACACACGCAATAATAATTTGGCGGGACCTCCAGAGATTAATAATGATTGAAGTCAAGGTTTTATTTCTGTTTATATTTATTCAACATTTCCTGCCCTTCCTCTATGTACTGTGGCATTCAGGACGGCGACTCTGTTCTTAGTTTATGGCGGTGATTGTCATGCGCACTTCGTTTCTGATCGTCATGCTCACACTGGCCGCTCCATTAGTCGCCTCACCACGTGCCCTGTGAAACTCGTAACTCGTTCTTGCCTTACTTCTGCGTTTGTTGTTGTTGTTGTTGTTGTTTTGTTGTTGTTGTTGTTGTTGTTGTTGTTGTTGTTTTTGCTCTTGTTCTTGTTCTTCTTGTTATCGTTTCTTCTTCTTCTTATTTTTTTTTTAAACTCTTATTCTTATTATTGTTTCTTCTTCTCCTCCTCCTTCCAATCTTCTTCTTCTTCTTCTTCTTCTTCTTCTTCTTCTTCTTCTTCTTCTTCTTCTTCTTCTTCTTCTTCTTCTTCTTCTTCTTGATGTTTTTTTTGGTATCTATATATGTATCTCAGTATTCAAAGACGCCGTGGGGTACAACATGTATGGGTTCCCGTGGGTATGTGCGCTGAGTGTGGGATAGAGATGGGAAGGGATACGAGGGAGGGAAGGAGGGAGGGTAAGGGTTGGAGCTGTAGAGACCAACGGCAAGTGCATAGAAAATAAAGGTTCGAGGAATGCTAACGAGTGCCAAGAGCTAAGGGAAGAATGTTAGGGAAATTAAAAAGAGAAAAGAATAAATTAAGTTAAAGAAAGCTACCATTATTTTGTGCCTTTTTGTGAAGGTTTTATTTTTGAATTGCCATTATTGCTGAATTCACTATAGCCATTATGCTAAAGTGAGGGAAGGTTTGTAGAGAAGAGAGGACGAAGAGGGTAACTTGACTTGACCTTAAGAGAAAGATGCCCGACAGAAAGGGGACAGGGGCGGCTGGATGAGGCAGAGTCTGGTGGGAGAAGTTGGCAAAGGTTAGCATAGTATTTTGAGAAAGATATTTGACTTCAACTGCCACAAATAAATACACTGGAATTACAAAAGGAGATAACGATGATGGTGTTTAACTAAAAATGACCACAAATAAATGCACTGGATAAAGATGATGGTGGAGGTGGTAGTAGTAAAGGTGTTTTTTATTTATTTATTTCTTAATTGTGGAGTAGTGGTGGTGTTGACTCACACTTTCTTCTTCTCTCCCTCAGGCGCCAGCAGAGCCAACTGAAGGGCGGCGGCATGAACACAGGTGAGTATGGCACGTGGCAGCTTGAGATTATAGAGCTGCATCTTCTCATTTCTTCTCATTCTCCTCTTTAACTCTTCCTCCTTCAGGCTGGCTTCAATGATCAGGTGGAGCCAACATTTAAATCTTGACAAACGCACTACAGTTGTCATGCTGTCTTTCATGTTAACGGCGAGTATAAAGGAGAAGGAACAAATATCCTGGTGAAAACATGGTGGACCTTGGAAAAGTGAAAATCTAGTACGTGATCATATTAATTTTTCACTTCCACATCAACTCATCAACCGGATTGAATAGGATGGCTCAACACCCTCACGTGTAGAGATACGTGTGTGTGTGTGTGTGTGTGTGTGTGTCAAGACGGTAAGGTAAATCAATCGTGTGTGAAAGTCGTCTGTTCAGTGCGACGTATCTCCGTGCTGGTAATGTTGCAAGTTGTTTTCCTGCACCTTCATGGCTGGCTTTTTTATTAATGGCGTGCGCATCTTGAGGGTAATGTGGCCCGACAGCGTAATTTACGGTGCTGACAGTGAATGACGCACGACCGAGAGGGAGTAATTATAAAGACTCGATTGACATGACTGGGAGGCAGCCAAGGCGTCGAGAAGCAGGTCACGACGCCCGCCAAGTGGACCATTGGGTGAAGGCGACGGCGGCAGCACCAGCGTAGGAACCCAATGCACTCATCCATCAGCTGAAACTTGAATGGAATAGCGGCGGTGATGATAATGATGATACAACTTACATAGCAATTACTTTTATATTTAATTCACATGCGTACTTAGAAATCACATTAGTGCTATAGTTTACCAGCCGTTGCCGTGCCTCCTTGCGTTACCATTAATTATCGCTCGGTGTGTTAACTGGGTTTGTTGTTACCTTTTTAGCTGCAGCACCTGTTGATGGAGTTTCTTATTGCAATGCACCTGCACACGTGGTCTGTGGGGTTCTTAATCAAGGTCCAGCATAACGAGGTATTCATTGACTCCCAATCTATATCAATGAATTTCCGTAATCAGTTTGATATCAATTGATGGAAGATGGAGCGTATTTTACGCATGTGATTTTTGTACCTTGGTAAATTTTCTTCATTCATTGAGTCACTTGTGCCCCTTGAATGTGTGACTTCAGAATATTGTTCATCAGACTGACAACACTTTCTATGTGGTAGTTATCTACTTTTGTCCTACGAATAGGATTGAGTGCAACTGCGTTTGAGAAATGCGAAAACAATATCTATTACAGTTTAGCTTTATCCTGTTTGGGTGAATAGTGTGAAAGTGGCTCACTCAGACTTCTTGACACACAAATACAAAACAGCGTTGTAAAATGGCGTGTTACCAGTTGATGCGTCTTACTAACTAATAGAAATCGCTGATGCATGTCTGGATGGTGCCCCGGAAAAGCGAGTAAACCGATTCACTTAACAAATGGTCTTTGATATTGAACTGTTTTATATACCACAATAACTTTATCCAATCAGATCAACCCACTGTTCATCTTTTCAGCGGGAACTTCACTACCACCACCACCACCACCACCCATCCCCACCGTCCTCCCCACCTCCCGTCTTCCTACTGAGGTGAGCACTACAACTTACATTACTTATATTTATTTCTTTTACCATTGCTACTTTAGACAGTTGTATTCAAACTAATTGTATCTTATCTGATGTAGAGAGCATACTTGATGCAGTCACGACATCTTTGGTGAGTTAGAAGTTACAGTAATCAGTTTTTGGTGAGGTAAAGGAGAAATGTGTGTTCAGGAGACAATTCAGCAATAGGGAAGACGGAGAAAGAGAGAGAGAGAGAGAGAGAGAGAGAGAGAGAGAGAGAGAGAGAGAGAGAGAGAGAGAGAGAGAGAGAGAGAGAGAGAGAGAGAGAGAGAGAGAGAGAGAGAGAGAGAGAGAGAGAGAGAGAGAGAGAGAGCAGTGGTGTAGTGAAAGCAATATTTATGTCAAGGTCATGTCAGGTTGTGATCTGGTATAGAGAGGGGCGACTCCCACAGTACGGAACCCCTGGTGAGAAGGGAGGCCATCGTAGATCTACTTATTTACAGTTACCATACATAGTTACTTCTACCTTGAATTGGTCATCTTTTTCTTCTCTCATCAGTCTAGAGGTGTGTGCGGCGCTCCTCAGCTTCTCACCCTCCACACTATACTACTTTTCCACACTATGCTACATTTCTACCCCTTTAGCACACCACCAGGATGAAAGCTTCGTGATAACATAATCCAACACATCACTCTGTTTAGAATGATCATATATGGATAGACTTCAGTGTTATAATTTCCTTGATCTACTAAGCATTAGCATCAAACCTATACTGTGCATTGCTGACTTTCAATTTCCAGTTATATGTGAGGAAATAGTAGCGGAAATTGTAAGATAACGCTGTTGTATAGTAGCCACATGTGGTAGGGTGGATTACGGAGAAACTGTGTATGTGGATATATCCTACAAAGGCGCTTGTGGCTGTCCTATTACATTAGTCTGCGCCGAAACACCATGAAAGAAGACGAGCACACTCGGGCCCAGCTGCGCGCCGCGTGGAACCGAACGTGTAATTCAACGCTGTGGTGAATTTCGATGTGAATTCAATTTCTCTTTGATATCTGAAAGAAAAAAACTGTCTATTACGTCCCCAACTCCCCTAACGGTAGTTGTGCCTGCAGATCCCGGCAAGAGCCCCTCCAGTCATGAATCCACCAGCAGCCCTGGCAGGAGCAATGATGAAGGACAAGAAGCCCTTCACCTACACACCAGGAGGAATTGACCTGTCTGAGATTAAGTAAGTGGCCTTACTGTAATTATCTTTCCACAGGTAGTGTGCTGGAGGAATTCTACCATCGGACTGTTAATCTACATAGTCTTGTGTCTTCTTGTTTTCAGTTTTAACAATATTTCATTTCACTGTCAGTGTTCCCTTCATGTTAGACTTCTTTTTTAGGCTTTCCTATATCCTGATAGCCTTTTTATATCAGTATCATGACATGTATCTATTCTCCAGTGTCTTCTAGCCTTATGGTATTAATTCATACTATTAATATATGAAACTCATCATTCCACATCTACATACCTTGACCATCTGTCATACACTCGTACAAGGAGTGCGTAGAGATAGAGGCACACGTTGTATAGATTCCAGTGGTGGAGAATGTTTGTAATGTGTGAATGTGTGGCCTAACCTCCTGGTTGGCTTGACTGACTACTAGGCAAGTCCTGTCTCTAGTGTAACTCTTCACCATCATCTGATATGCTGACACTTCAAACTAAGTGTCTCGTGTCTGGCCAAGGCTTGGCTGAGTGTTGTGCGTGTGTGAGACATGTTAGTGATGACTCAGCACGTTCACCGGGCAGGGACGTGGCGCCCTATGCACCTTCTCCTCCTCCTCCTTCACCACCACCACCACCACCCCGCCCCTCTCCTTCTTTCCTGCCCGGCTCCGCACAAGTGTTGGCACCCCCGCCCACAGGTCACCAAGGATGCAGAAGCGGCTGCTCAGGAATGCTCAGTTAGAGGGTGTGCGGCCATCACCACTGGCCCAGCAACCCCCCCAGGTCCCAGGTAGTTCCTCAGGAGCGGCACCTGCTGCCAGCCACGGCATAGCAGTACAGGTGCTGCCAGTCCCAGGCATGGGCATGGGGCCTCAGCCGCCTCCACAGCCAAGGGAACCACCTAAGCCCAAGAGGAATGTGTGTGGACCCCCTCCTCCTCCTCCACCCTTTGTAGTCGGATCAGAGCGCAGAGTCACCTTACCAGCACCCGCCCCGCCACAGACCACCATCACCTCTCCGCCCACCATCGCTTCTCCACCTACTTCCCCTCCTACTCAGGCGCACCAGCCCGTCAGTGACCTGGGAGCCTCCATCCCCGCGGCCCCGCCTCCTCCATCCTCGGGCTCCGCTGCGTGGCGCTCCATCCACCCCTCTGCAACACCTTCCACCCCACCACCTGCGAAAGCTGAACAACATGAGCCCTGCCCGCCCCCTCCACCACCACCCCAAGCTGTGAGGGTGCCTACTTCTCCTCTCTTCGCTCAGGAGCCTCCCCTCTCTCCTCCTGCTGTAAAGTCACCTGTGGTGCAATCACCAGCAGTGCCCTCATCACCTCTTGCTCGGCAGGAACTCTCCTCTCCACCATGGTCAGACTGGTCCACAGCAACACCTCCCAGTGGCTCACAGGCTGTGGCTGATGATGCACCTCAGCTGTATCGTCCCCCAAGCACTGACCATTTACCCAAAGAGAGAGTGCTGTCTCCTGATGAAAGGGAGGAGCAGCCAGACCTCAATGTTGCTCCTTTGCCCTCATGGCAAGCAGCAGGAGGAGATCAATATTATCCTGCATCAGAGACTCCCACTGAGGAGCCTGAAGTCGTTCAGCTCACACCTGATGACAGTGAATACAAAGACCTTTCACCTGTACAGCAGGCTTCACCTGTTGAAGAAGATGATGTCACAGAGCCCTCACCTGTCAGGGAGCCTTCACCTGCTCAGGAGCCTTCACCTGTCAGGGAGCCTTCGCCTGTCAGTGAGCCTTCACCTATCAGGGAGCCTTCACCTGTTATTGAGCCTTCGCCAATCAGGGAGCTTTCACCTGTTCAGGAGCCCTCACCTGTGAGAGAGCCTTCTCCCATTGAGATACCTCTGCCTGTCAAGGAGCCTTCACCTGTTGAGATAACTTTGCCTATCAAAGAGTCTTCACCTGTCAAGGAGCCTTCATCGTTGAATGACTCCTCACCTGTCTCCTCACCTTCCCCTATCAAGGAGCCCTTCCCTGCTGAACCCTCGCCTTCACCTTCACAACTAGTCTCTGCAACCATCAGAGATTCCTCACCAAGTGATCAAGAATCTTCCAGAGACTCTTCACCTGCCAGTCAAGTTTCCTTTAAACAGCCATCGCCTGTAACACAAGATTCTCCACCTGCTGCACAATTGTCTCCCAGAGAGAAATCACCTGTTGTAATCCCAGAACATTCAACTCTTGGTCAGGTACCTTCCCAGGAATCACTATCTGTTGGTGAGACGTCAGCTAAGGATGATTCTCCTATCCAATCATTGCCAGCCAAGGATTCTTCTCCTGCAAGCAAAGCATCAGCAGAATCACTCAACTTTGGACAACCCAATGTGTCTGAAGCCTCCTTTAAACACATGGAACCACCACCACAGACCTCCTCTCCACTTTCCCTGACAGAAGCTTCAATGAAGGAGTCAGCACCATGGCGAAGAGCACCAGCTAAAGACACGCCCACTGCACCAGTAGAACAAACACCTCAAAAGACTATCCAGTCTCCTCAGACCATTGCTTCCCCACCACCTGCTCTATCACCAGTGGAACGAATTACTTCACCTGTATTACAAACACTTGCTCAAGAACCATGCTCAAGAAACTTCCCAGCAACACCTGTGCAGGGGAAAGAAGCTCCTTCAAAGCAACCCTCTCAGCCGCGCTCTCCTCGTGTTACTCACATCCCAATCCAGAAGCCTGCAGCAGTGAGTCCACCATATGTCGGACAACAGCAGCAAGCCACCCCAGTGAACCAGGCATCATGGCACTCCCCAACACCAACTGAGCCAGAGCCTGCCCAGCCCGTTACACGGCACATCCCTGTACGGATGGCCTCTCCCCCTCCCAGGTCATCTGTGACTTCACCACCAGCTGCCACCAAGTTGATCCGACAGGCATCTCTGCCCACCAAACCCACCTCACCACTCGTGTCTCCTCCAAATACTCAACTTGGATCCATCAGCACCTCCTCCACCAGTGATGGCGAGTCACCTTTCTCTCCATTTAGTGACAAAAGTTCCCAGGGCAGCTCTAGTTCAGGCCTGGATCGAGCACCACTGCCCTGGATGTGTCCTCCAAAGCAAGGCCCATCTCCTCCTCCCTTCATTGTGTCACCACCTCCAAATGCACAACAGAGACACCTGAACCAACTGAACCGCATTGTACGACAAAAATCTTCAGGACCAGAGTTGGCTCCTTCACAGCCCCTCTCTCAGGCCACAGTCATACCTCAGCCAGAAGTGTATCAACACCCAGGAGTCCAGAGACAGTGGTCATTTCCTGCAGCACAACACCAGCAGCAGCCACAACCATCTAGAGTACAGCAGAGCCAGCCGCTGCAACAACGAACCCGCACAATTCCAATCCACATCCAGACTCCCAATCAGAGCCAAAGCATCCCTGTCCATGTACAGCAGCAGCAGCAGCAGCAGAAGCAGAAACAGCAGCAGCCTCAGAGTAGAGAGCGCATCATTCCCATCATGATTGAGCAAGACACACCATCAAGTGACTCAGCTCAAAATTCTTCATACTCTTTTCCATCCCAAAAAGGGACCTTTGTTCCAATCAATATAGTGCGGCAGCAGTCTGAGCCAAACTACCAGAAGACCCAGCCCACCTTGCAACAACAGCCAGCCTATCAGTCCCAGCAGTCCTTCCAGCCACAGCCAACCTACCAGTCCCAGCCAGTGCTTCAGCCACAATCAACTTACCAGCCACAGCCAGCTTTCCAACAGCCACAGCAGCAGCAGCAGCAGCCTTGGTCAAATGCTCCTGGAACAGCATTTTCTCCACCACAGTTTCCTTCTTCATCGCTGATTGGAGGTGCAAACGGAGCATTCCTTCCCTACAACTCTCCAGCTGGCCTGTACTCCAATAATAGTGCCTTAGATGCCCTCCACCAGATGCAACAAAGCCTAGAACAACTCAACTCAGGCATACAGAAGTAAGTTCCTTCCTCCTGACTCCCAGCCTACCTCAGGCACTCCATCAGGACTCTCCTACCCATCCTCATTTGTGGCTGCCCAGTAATCCAAGAGTGTAGTAATCTTTTATGTTAATTTTCTTAGCTGATATATTTTTTGCCTTATGTTAAATCTGTAACAGATTACTGAAAGAAAGACATAGCACTCACTTACCAAGTGTTTGAAAGTGTGACAGTCAAATGCACATTGTTTTCAGCAACTCTTTAGCATTGTGAGCAAAAGTTTTGATAACGAACTTGATAGAATAGTGGCTAATAAGCTTTCTATGAGTTTTGTTTATTATATTTGATTATGAGTTTTTCCAAAGGGCAGTTTTTACATGCACTAACTAACTTAATGCATCTGGCAAGTGCCCTTTGGTGGCCTTAGAGCTTAACAGGGTTTTGTCCCTTTGTTGCAGCGCGTTCCCAAGGTTCATTCAGAAAAAAATGTCGGACTCAATAACACCAAGGACAGCTCAATCTAGGTACTGTGTTGTAACAGGCCTTGCGGAGTTCACATGTGTTTGTGTGGTTTGTGTGTGTGTGTGTGTGTGGCTCTACTCACTTTGCCTGTTAGTTAAGTAGCATTGTGTGGTGGTGATGACAAACATTACAGCCTGTGTCCACTGTGAGGACTGTGAGGCACAGAGAGTGGCTGTGATGGAACCTTCCTGTGTGGTGCTATGGTATTCTTATATAGTGGTCACTGCTCTCTTAATGTAATTTTGTATAACATCACCATGGAATCATCCTGATGGTTATTGCATTAAAGTGTGAGTGGCTGCTGGATTGTATAAACACTCACAGCTGCTGCCTCAGCTGCCATTCAGTGAAACATTCATTTTATCATGTAGGTGCAGCAGCCTGGTGTAGTTTCCCCCATCAGTGTTGGTTTTACAGGTTTTACTGATTTTACTTTAATATTGTAATTAATCTCCTAATTATGCATATAAAGCTGTACTGTAAAATTCAACAGTTAAGCAGATATATGTATAATCAAGGTATCTTAACAAAGTTCAACATTTCCTTGTCTTCAAATGTATTAATGATATTGCAACTAACTAGTTTTTAGTTTTCCCTTGTATTTCCTTTCATATTTCCAGTGATTTATATTACCTTGTTCTCTCTTATTACAGTTTTGAAACATCGCTCATGTTATCTTATGTAGTTTTATTATGTATCTATAGGAAAATTATATAGCTGTGCTGAAGACCTTTTTTACATCTGATGTGTTGTCTGTACCTAGCTGAAGTGTTTGTATTATGTACCATATACATATTTGTAGTATGTATTTTTTTGTAGTTACCCTTCCAACTTGATATACTTACACTATATATACTTGACACTACTACCAAAACATGAAACTCTTTTTCCATTCACCCTAAAGCAGCTGGTGGTTTAGGAACTGCCCGGCCAGAGCATGCTGTGACTCTTTGTCTTCCCACAGCTCTCCCAATCAAAATGGCAATGACCACGGGGAGTCAATGGCACCTGTGCAGTCCCGCTCCTTCCGAGTCCTGCAGAATGTCCTCAGCAACCAGGATGTGGCAGGTAATGCACTGTTACACTGACACGGTACATGGTGATGCAACACATACATAAGAATCATATATATAGTTCTTCAGATATACATACATTGAATTGATACACATATTTGATTTTTTACACTAGTGATCAAGCATATCGATATGATTTTCTCAACAAAGGATAGGAACACTCTGCAATACAGTATAGAAAGATAGACAGTACCACCAAGGAATGGAGAGTGCTTGAATATGTTGTATTGTAAATGGTTTGTGATCAGAAAACATATTGAGTATCACCATATTACTGGGTATTGGATGTATTTGATTAGATAAATATTTAGAGTAAATGATTTTTCCTTTCTTGTGAAAAACAAAAATGAGGTTAAGTGTCTGTGTGTGTGTGTGTGTGTGTGTGTGTGTGTGTGTGCATGTAAGCTAATGTTATCACTGAATCACTTAAGATACCATGAAAAAGTAAGAGGTGCCCAAATCATGCCATAAGTAGAATCACCACACCTGAAGATAATAAAAATTATCACTGCCCATGTGCCACTGACGTAACTCAGTATCACTTGCTGTATGGCAGATGGTTGACAGCTGGTGGTGAAGAAACATCACCCGACTATTCCTAGAGATGAAATCTTTAAGCATAACTGTCTTAAAAAAAATTAGTACATCAACTCTTTGGTGACAACACTTTCTACTCGTATATAGATTGATGTGTTGTCATTATTGCTGTCACCAGATATTTTCAATCTCATCTTTTTAATTTCATTTTTTATATCATAGTTACTGCTTGCTTGCATTTTAAAGATTCATTCTCAGTTATACATGTCTACATAATGCAAAATAATAATGATATATGTAAGATTGTTGAGTGACTTGGTTTTCAACTTTTCCCGTAATACCTTTCCTCACTTGCGTGTATGCCAGCCCTGAATAATCAAATAATCATTGCATGCAAATATTTGATGTGAATAAAAAGTTCAGCATAACACTCACTATCACAACCAGTGAAGTGTTTCTTTTGAAGTTGTTAATGAAGTGACATCACTTATTCATAACTCTCCTTATTACTTGATGTATCAGAGCATGATTAAGAAGACTTTCATGTTTATGTTGAGAGAAAAAAAGAGCAAGTGAGATTTGCTGGTCAGTGGAAGAAAAGCTATTGATTAAAGTTCTTAACAGTATAAATTTTACATTAAGCACCACAAACTGTAGCCTTGATCAAGTTTTTACTATGGTTAATGAAGATAACAATTTACCCATATGTAATGCACCTGTGTTTATCTGAAAATTGTTTACTTGTCTGTCTCTCTTTCTATCTTTTGTCAGTCTGTGTTTATATCTTTCTATTTTACATTTTTTTTGTTCATCAGTCTGTATGTGTGTGTGTGTGTGTATGACATCAAATTCAATGTAATTTGAGAAAAGATAGACCAAGGAACAACTTACTTGGTTTTGTGGTTGATCCAGCCGTGTCCAGAAGCAGAAGTTTCCAAGCTCTTATAGAATAGATATCCTAGTGACAAATCTTCAGAAAACTTTGCCGTGTTTCATAACAGGCTATCAAGAACAACATTTCTCATTTTTTTATGTTGTTCCTATAATGTGCACCAAATGTCTTTCACCATTTTTACTCTGTATGCAATATATAAGAATTTTCACCAATCCTGTGAATTCCATGCAAAATATGCTTTCAAAAATGGATATTATGATGAGTAATGTATGGAACATATAGGAATAGATCTGTGTCATGTATAATGATCATACAGGATATCATAGTGAACTATGGAAAGAAATCAACATTGACTGTATTTTGGATAAATGGCATTAATACAACCAAATACATAAATGCTCACTTTTTTACTTTTGTGATCAAATTTTCACAAACAGATAACTGAGCTGAGATGTTTTCAAGGAAAAATGTATGTGGATGTTTTTAGAAGCTGGCACCTTTACAGATGTTCCCTCTAATGGCGTACCAATGAGAGTAGAGGTTCCCCTTGGATCAGGCAGTCCCTCCACTCAACCACGAGGAGCTCAGACTAATTCTGGAAATAGGGCCAGTCCACAAAGAGGCTCCTTTTCACAGGCCAGCAGTAGCCAGAGGGGTCCTGTGTCCCTTGCTAATATGGGGCAGAGAGGCTCAGTCAGTAGTGCTGGCAATCCCATCAGTCAGCTCAAGAGCAACTCAGAACAGCAACAGAATTGTACTTTTAAAGTGATTCCCATTCAGCAGGATGTCAAAATCACTCCTAAAATGGGAGGATTTAAGACTAATAACTCTAATGGCAACGAGTTGTCGAGCATTTTTAGAAATCAAGGTGAGCCACATGATGTAACTTTAATGAAATCTTCAATACCTACATGTACTAATACATAACTTGAAATACTGTACAGCATTAGTAGTTTGCAATATATAGTAATGGTCTCTACTTGTTCATTAGTATCCCATCTTTCAAAACATGAGAGAAGTATCTTTGTATTAATACTGCTCTTGGTGTCCCTGACTACCATAGTGCAAGTGTCCACGGACAATGATGAGGCCCGCAGCCGAGGAGGTTACTTCCCACAGAGGACTGTGGTGGTCACTCAGTGTGGTAGGGATGAGTCTGTTCATATGGCGGGAAACAAAGGATGATGCATGCAGGTGCCTGGGGTTGCACGTGGTAGTGGTGATGGTGGTGGTGGTGGTGGTGGTGGTGGTGGCGGCAACAATAAACACACAAATGCACACACACACACGCATACATACGCACACACAGACACACACACACACACACACACACACACACACACACACACACACACACACACACAGTACAAATACATAAATTTAATACAATAAGACACATTCAAAACATCAGTGAAATTATGGTAAAAAAGAAAGTTACTTTACTGTAGTTTGTACTCTTCACACTGGCTACTTCTATCAGGATATTGTATTGTAAGCAACATTATGTTTTAGTGTATATATATATATATCTATATATATATATATATATATATATATATATATAGCCAAGATTATCAGAAAAGATATCACTTCAACATTCCATTATCTTGAGAGCTGCTTTGATAAAGGCTAGTTTTTGTTGTTACTCAACTCTTTTGTTACTCATGCTCAGAGATCTACTGTTTCTTGACTAACAACACACTTTTATAACTTTTTTGTCTGTAACTTGTTTTTTTTTTAACATGTCTCACAAATCACTTCTTGATAACACTTCCATCTTGTTCTTTAACTCTGTACTCGAACACACCCCTCAGGTTCTGATGATGAAACCTCCAATTATATGCGACAGACAAAGCAACAACAATCTTATGGTCCTGTGCACCAAGAAGAGACTCAGCAAAATAGTCCAAAGCAACAGATACAGCAGAGCTATAAGAGTGTGCAGAGTGAAGGTCACCCCAAGAGTCCTCACCATAAGCACTCACAGCAAAGTGATATGCCTAACTCATCAAGATTTTTCCGTATGCTGCAGACAATCACTGATACTTTGCCTGATGGAGCTGGTATGAAGCTCAGATGACTTGCTAAAAGCTTAGATCCCTCTGACAGTCCTATTCAATTATAACTAGTTCCCTTTGACTCAAGTTTGATATTTTGTATCCCTGTACATGTCCCTTTTGTTGTTCATGTCTGCCTTGTGTGCTGCAGTCAATAAATAACCTATGGTCAAGACTCAACATGGACATGTATGTACCTTAGAGGATGAGGAGCACTGTGAAAAACATTCCAGGAAACAAGTTTGGAGGAGAAAATGTAAACCTCTATCCATTCCATGCAAGCTGCTGCAGTTTAATTACAAAGTGTTAACTAAAGTGCATATCAATTTTTTATTTATTAATTTTTTTACCAATGCTAATACAAATATGAATTGGCTCTTAAATATTATAAATGTAATGAATAAACACACATAGAATGATACTTGGAATTCTGAATAAATGTTCATTCTCATGAGAAAGGTACATGCAGAAAAATTTTAAACCTGCATTAATAGAACTATTGTCATTCTAGTGTTGTCTGTTGTACTGAATGGTTCTAAGAAATCCTCTACCCACCATTCCAGCTTGTATACCATTATCTACCATGCATGATTTCCTAACATCACTAATAAAGAATAAGGATACACTCATAATACTGAAACAACAAAGGTATTTTTCAGGCATTAACCTAGCAAAATTATATATATATATATATATATATATATATATATATATATATATATATATATATATATATATATATATATATATATATATATATATATTGTAGAAAAATTTGGCTAAATAACATTACCTTTTGTAATTTTTTTACTATGTCTTAGTATCATTGTAGTCACAAACAATTTTTCATGGTAGAAATTTGCTACAGTATCATTTTTTGTATGGCAATTAAAATGCTGCATATGTAGTACTAAAACCAGCTCTGGTCATTATTAGTCATGAACATCAGCACGTATGAGATCAAAATGTACATGTATAATCTTCTATTTATCATTAGCATTGGAAATCTGGCAGCTCATCTGATGGTCACTGACTTTCTTCTTTTCATTACTTCTTTTGGTTATTTTCTGATGTCCAGTATCAGTTTATAGTTAATCATATTATGCTTACTTTTAGAAATGTATGAAGCATTGACCTCCATGTAGCTGACAGATGCTGAACAAGTCTTACACAGACTTACCCACCATCACTCATCATCCAACCTTCAACAGAGCCGCAGGGACCTGTCCACCTTCCCAACTTACGTCAACAACAGAAGTCAAGTCCTGTGCAGCAGCCAGTTCAGTACCAGCCTCCATCCCATCATCAGCCAACTACACTTTACCAGCAGCCAGGTTGTTATTTGCTTAGAAATATTTATCAAGTTATTAATGTTGGGTTTTGGTTAATCATTTGTGGCTAAGTTTTGTTGTAATATCATTGTTCTCATGGTATTATGTGTAAATATGCTCTGTAGTCCTTTCAGTACTAGAGCAGATGCTTTACAATTACCTAATATTTTGGTCAAATCTATTGAAGATTGGTAGGAAAGAAGAGCAGACTACGACACCTTTTAGAATATTAAGTTAATTGATTAGTATTACAATGAAGACATGGCAAATTGACTTTAAAGTGGGTGAATTTACTCTTAAATCTTTTCATTGTATATTCAATATGATTTCACACCTCTTCTCGTATTCAATTTTACTTTGTATGGAATCTTAAAATGTTCATTAAAATGTGTTTCACTACCATGCACACTCCTTATCTAGTACCATGTTCTGCAGGAGGTGTGGTTAGCTCTGCCCCCACTGAAGATGCCCCTCCTGAGCCCAAAAAGTACATGGGAGGAAGCATCCCCTCACGATCCTTCAAGATGCTGCAAGCTTTGACATCCACAGATGATGGTAAGGCAGAATCATGTTATGACTTCTAGCAGTCTCAAGATTTTTTCATTCATCCAAGTTATTAAACAAGCATTTTTATGGCAGTTGTTAATTTTTATACCAATGTAACACTGACTCATTTTACCAATATAACACTGATGATTAGCAAATAACATTCAGTATTGGCAGGTCCTGAAATGTGGACCTTTTATTTATTCTTTACAATGGATTCTCTTGCATCTGAAGTTAAATAACCAAGAAAATATTTTCTTTAAGTTAACAAGTTTTTTTACGTAGTTAACTGATGTTGATAAAAGGGATGCAGAAATTTCATCACTATGGTAATCTAATTCATGCAGATTAAGTAGAATTATTACAAAAAACATTGAAATATATAAATACAGTGTGGTATAGTCATACAAAGATGATACAGTAGTAGTTCACATATCTTGGAGCAAGTCTTGGTGAAACCATTGTAATTTGCCATAATTCATCCACTATTTTACTTGAATATTTCACTTCAAGAGAGTCAACAGAATACATTGTAAGTAAAGGAGCAAACGTGTATTTACCTTGATCAAAGCCTTTTAGGACTAGCATTGTAGCCAAATTTTGCTGTAGAGACTCAAGAGGGAAATGAATAAGATCCTCGAGTGTGTGACTGAGAGTTCAAAGCTTCCCTACTGCTATCCATGCTTGGCCCATGAGCCACTTGCTGGTGCTTGGGGCTCATCGCATCTTCTTGGGCAGCTTTGTAAGGGGATCAGGGTAAAGTGTTTTGGGTTTTATACATAATTGGCTCATTGAGTATTGCTTTGCCATCTCAGAAATAGACATTATTGTAGAGAAATTGCTTTGGGTTTATAGTTTATAAGCCTTCATTTATTTTTAAGTCATTTTCTTCTACTGAGTAATATTGTACCTAATGAAAATTTTAATCTTTTAATTTTCAAAAGAACTATTTAGCAGTGCTGTTCAAGCTACATTCCATTACTGAATTATTGAAACAAAGTATATTTTTCTTTGATATATCATACCTTTCTCCAAAACACATCTGAAATTCTTTGGAGGAAGGTGACACTGCATGACTGAGGGTGATCCCTTTAGGATTAGGGTTTATATGGTTTGATTATAATTTAGAATTTTCTTGTGATTGTGAAAATAGATTTAGATTAACTGATATAGTGAAGATTATTTTATTGGTGAAATCATAAAAAACAAGCAAAATATTTTAGATTATCTTAGTTGACAAGCCAATACCAGGCCAGGGCAGCCTGTACCACCACATGCCTCTTGTGGTTGCAGCTGTTTTGCCTCTCACAATATTATGTCAATAACACACTTGAGGTTTGAATCTTGACACTCAATGAGCTTTCGTATTGTACATGGAAAGTGAACTGTTTCATAGCTGCCACAGTCAGTATTTGAGTAAAAGTATTGGAACATCATACCTTCTATATTCAGATTAAAACTTGAACACTTTGACAAGTAATTTAAAAAAAAAATAGTAATGAAACTGAAACAAAAATTTTGCAGTAGTAATTCTTCATCCATTTATCAATTTTTGTTCTCCATTTGTTAGAATGGTATGCAATATGAAAGTGCTCATAATTTCATCATTTTGAAAGGCACCCAATAAAACCCTCACCTGTCTCAAATGACAAGGTCTCATTGTCCATGCCAGCAGAGGAAATTTGTTCACTGTTATGCACACAGCTCCTGTCTTGTGACACAACTACCTTACAAAACTCAACATTGACAATATCCATTGAATTTCATCCTGTCTATTTACAGTGGGTTTTAATACAGTTTGTTGCTAATGTTTTCTTACAACAGAATGGCTTGCTGCACAAATTTCCTACCACATTTATGCCTGCAGTTTGCTTTACCAGCTATTTCTTGCATGTTCTTTGTTTCTAGCATCAGACAACGGAGTTCCTGCCAATGGGTCAGAGGCCTCCCACCCAACTGACAGCGACACACAGCATGCAGGCAGTCAGATCCCCTCTCCTGCCTGGAAAACCCACATTCAGAGCTCCCCATCACCCCTATCCCAATCCTCTACTCCCACCACAACAAATGACAGTTCCTCTGATAGTGGGATTTTTACTCCCTCCAAAGTATCTCCATCTTACACTACCACTGAAGACAGTAAAGTATACAGACATGTTTCTCCCAAGGTCACTACTGTTAAAACAAAGCAGGAGCATGTTGTCAATCCTGCTCTCAGTCAAAAGAGTGTTACCTCTCCTAGTTGGAAAAATAGTCATACACCAACATTTTTTTCCTCACACCCGACATCAACTGTAGTCAAATCACACGAACCAAATGTCCAGGATTTAGGTCAAGAATCTCCAAGAATCATGAAAGTTATGAGACAGGAGTCAACAAGCTCCCAAAACAGTCAGGAAGGAACTGAAGTACGTTATGAAGGAGGACACATTCCCTCACGTGTGTTCCGGCACCTGCAGACTGAATATCCGGATTCACCCAATGATAATCGTATGATGAAATCTCAAGAAAACTCTAATGTGCAGCCGGCACGTATTGAGGTCAAGGCAATTCCCTCAAGGGTTTTAAAGTCTCATCAGACCAGTGGTCTTGAATCAGATAAATCAAGCTCATGTGGAGAACTTGATTATCACTGTAATGGAATGTCCACAACAGCTGCACACAAAGATACTGTACTGAAAGAACTCACTTCCCAGTTTGGTAGCATGGGCATCAGGAAGAAGCCCAGAGCTGCACCGGGAAGAGTGTTCCGACACCTCCAAGACCAATACGACACACCAGAGGATGACCACCAGCAGGAAGTCCCCCAACAACAGACTGAGGACACACCCAGCTTTGGATATCGAGGATCAAAGCTGCCTTCACCATCTTTTAGATTCCTGCAGAATCAGTATCATCAGCAAGACCGGCCAGAAGAGACTTTCTGTGAGGATGAACAAACTCACAATGCTCCAGAGTATGAGGAAGAGCCATTGCCTTACCAAGGGGCACGTATTCCAGGCCGCACATTCAAGTCTCTCCAGGACAATATGGGTGCACATCCTTCAGTTTTTAAGCCAAGGAAATGAGAATGAATAATTTTTTAAAGAAAATTTGCATTCTGATCTATTGAGATGGAGAGGTTGTCACAAGGATATCTATGGAAAGTATAGGTTGTACTACAATTTATGTTTGGGTTCATTGTTCATTCAACAGAAAACAGTTTATGTGGTAGCATTATATAAGTTTACCATAATAGCTCTATCATATACCTACATATGACATTTCAGTACTAGCTCTAGCATCAAAATACATAATTAATATATTTAAATACCTGCATATACATACATTTTATGATTCTGAATACTACTTATAGCTCATATGTATGCAATAAGTAAATATATATATATATATATATATATATATATATATATATATATATATATATATATATATATATATATATATATATATATATATATATATAAACATGTCCATTAGTGGCATCTACTAGACTTTAGTGTATATAGATCATTAAGTTGCTGAGATATACTCATCTCTCTTGTTTCAAGAACAACATCACCACCAGACTACTTCTGAAATTGCTTTTTTTTTTTTACAGAAAAATGTGTTGATCCTGAATTGTGATATTAGCTCATTACCTACACATGATACATTAGTATAATCTTGTTCATTATGCCCCATAACCAAAAGATATTATATTTGCATTAATTGCTATGATGTTTATGATACAGTCAGGTCTCCTTATACATACATATAGTACATATGTGACATATAGTACATACATAAAGTACAATACATGATGAAGCTGCAATGCCATATATCTTACTCTAATTCATTTCTATTATTTCGAGTTTAGTTGCCAGGCTCATAATATGCTTTTTATTCTCATTTAGGAGAGATGATGAATGTTGTAAGACTGTAAATCCATAAAAAATTTACAGAGCAAGTTATTGATCACAGGCAGGCACAAAAGATTTGAAACAGTGATGGGAGGTGTGAGCAGTGGTGTATGAACAATGCATTAGGTGTCGCACAAAGTACGTAGTTGTTATTTTTAGACCACATATATAATTTCAAGTGATTTTATCAGTTTTTATAAGTCAGCATAAGTGCATTTAACAAAGCAAAAATAGTAAAATAAGGGATTTTATCCATTAATATTTCTTGAGTGACATCCACTTACAACAAATCCACCTATAAGGAGACCCAACTGTATGTTAGATATGAATTACAAAAACTGTAAGTCATTTATTTGGTTCCTCAGCATCACTGTTGTCAGCACACACACACACACACACACACACACACACACACACACACACACACACACACACACACACACACAAATCATTCCAAAAGTTCTCCTTGACCCCCATGATATCTGATGTTCTGTTTTGTTATGTGTTTATTATAGTTAGGTAGAGGATAAGGACACTAAGCATGTACTTCACTGTTTATGCATTTCATAGAAATCATTTAGTGGGTATTTGATGAAAATTTTGTTCATCATATTGTCAACAGTTATTGGATCATTAACTTTTGGCATATGTGGTGCATGCAAATTATCAATTACTATTCATTGTTGCACTAAGCATACTATTATATACATATATTAGTTCTGCCACACTCATGTAGAGGAATCAAGATGCTGTAACAAGTGATACGTAAAACCTGAAGGACACCAAAAAAAATATCAACACAAAATACAGGAAGTTTGAGAGCATCCTGCCATAAACTGAAGAAATATGTAACATGAGTTAAGATCTGAGGTTGTAGCTCATAGACTAGTGGTATAGTTAGTCACTTGTTCTTGTGCTGCAGTTTTTAAGCCCTATGAAAAATGTTTTGCTTCATAGTTTCATGTTAAAAATCATACAGTATGTAGTACATGCATCATTTCCCTGTGTGTGATACCTATGTCTCTTGGTTTGCCATTCTTTATTCATTGATGAAAAGAGTAAAGCACCTTTTCATTTATGTTTGTCTTCATGCACAAAAATTTGGAAAATAATTTCTTTTGGATGTCTTGTTTGTTTCTGCATTTAGTTTTTCATATACAAAAAATTGTCCATGAATGTATGTACAAAGTTCTCATCATGAGGACACTGCAAATCCCTTGATCCCTGTAGCCCCAGCACAACCTCTCCTGCTCCTACCACACCCATCCTTCGCTGATTCATCCTAGTGTTGTCTTCCCATTTGGCTTGCTTGTGGTGTTGAGGATGTTGCTTTGGTAAGTATATCAGTAATATAGACAAATACAACTTTTGGTGTTCATAAAATCAGCATGCTTTTTGGGTGCACAGTGATGTTTGTTGGGACATAATATTGCAACTTTGTACTTGCAATATTGTAGTAGCTGCATGCTCAGTAAATGTGAATGGGTTATGTTCATCTTTTATGTAATTATTTAACTTTATATTAAGACTAGCATTTTATTGAAACTATGATTAATTTTCTTTTTTCTTGCAGTTGCAGGTCCAGGCCAGAGTGACTTGTAAAATAAGATTTCATCAGGAAAAGTCATGCACGAAACAAGTAGGGATGGCTCTGTGGTTCATCTAAACAGAGAGTAGTGGAAATATTTGTGACTTACGCAGATGAAATGTCACGTAAGGATGAGAATGAAGGTAAAGATAAACACCAAGCCTTATTTGTGCCTTTTTAGACTTGCTAAGTGCATGTAAATATATGCAAAGAAGAATAATAGTTCTTTCAACAAGGTTTTCATATTTTGATAACTTGCACCTTGTGATGATTCTGTATCACAATAGTGTTAAGCTATTATTATATTGCACATTGTGGAGACAGACAGGTAATGGCTAAAGAGTTTCTTTTTTTTCATATGTACCTAACAAAGGTGTCAGTCTGGTGAAGGGGGAAGACTGAGGCTCATGTTGTTTCACACTGGGGTTGTGATTTTGCAGTGTTCTATTTACTACTCTCTCATCTCTGCTCTTTTTCATGCTCTTTACTCAAAGTTAACGTAATTCCATCATTCATTAATTATGTTTATAGAGAATAGAAATTCAGTTTACAGTACTAATGTTCGAGTTGATGACACACTTTGAATGAAGTCTAGTGGTGGTGTCTGCTGAGTGAGCCTTATAATGCCTTCATTTTGATAGCATTTTGTAGTTCCTGCTCATGTGATTAATCTTACCTAATTAATGTTCATTGCATCATTCTTGGTGTAGCTCTTATGCAGTCAATAACATGGGAAAGCTGAATTTTTCACATGGATAGCTTATATTTTCTTGACTGGTAATGAAATATTGAGACTATTTGAATGTGATATCTTGATGTGCTGTGTATGTCCTAGTGTGTCACTGTGTAATATTGTAATATGGTATGTACCAGTTTTGCACCATTGCAATAATGGTTTTAGTTCATTGTGAAGGTCTCCTTTCCTATTCAATTGTACGAATGTTTGTGCTGCTTTTAACTGATACTGGAGTGTTTGTAGGCTTTTGCAGGGATAATTAATGTCACTATAGACTAGACATCAATTCTGGTTTACATGTAATTCTGTTTTGTATCTGGAATGAATAAATAGCTGTAACTTTGTTCTGATCCATACAATGTTGAGAAACCTTTCTTCCTTAAGAAAGAGGAGACTGAGCAAAGGATACAAGAAAATTATAACAAATAAATTATATATATATATGTATATATATATATATATATATATATATATATATATATATATATATATATATACATACATACATACATACATACATACATACATACATACATATATATAGTCATTTCATTGGAGGTTATTAAAAATTATGGTAAGACTCCTTGTGTGTTGTGATGCTATGATATTCCTTATTTATTTGAAATATTAATGACAGTCAGGGGGAAAAAAGCATAAAACACCGCGAAGAGGATCTGAAACATTCCAAATAAAGAGAATAGAAGGCTGAAACAGTCGGCTGTCACTGTGTCGCAATTCCCTTCGTGTGGAGAGACCGTCCGGAGGCAAGAGAGTCAGCCTGAAGGGACTAGAGACACTCCTGAGGAAGAGGAGGCAGTAGAGACACTCTTGAGGAAGAAGAGACAGTCTGAAGGCAGTAGAGACAGTCTGGAGGGACTAGAGACAGTCTTGAGGGAGTAGAGACACTCGAGAGAGAGAGTAAACATAGGAGATTGCAACTACCGCTGAAACAGCAATGTACAGCTGTCTAATATGAGAAAATGTAACCCCAGTAGCCGATATTGAATATAAAGAAAACTAGAGGCGTCGTGATTTTGGTGAAAAGGACGAGGTTTGCAGCAGTGATCCTTAAGAAAGAGGAGTTTAGTTTGCTCATCGATTTAATGACAGGCGGCTCTTTGGGGCGGACCTGCCATATCTTAGTGACAGGGGTCGATGGGTCATCCCCGTAAGCCACGCTGTCGACGAAGGCGTGATAGATGATGACGAGGAAAGTGATACCGATGCAGAATATGAGCCAAATATCCACCATTTTGAAGTAAGACGTCTTAGGAAGTGACGCAGATACCTGGAATGTGAGAAGATGAATTTGCATATGTGAATAATTTCTTAGCATATCGTTCAAGATTGCAGTATTGGAAACACATCGTGGTCGCAGTTACAAAGGAGTTGGTGATCTAGAGAGAGTGGCAACACCTGTGAAAAGAGCGTGGCGATAACCAGTTGCACAGTAAGGGCGGACATCATGCGCACGTCAAAGATGGCTGTCCTGAAGAAGAGGGTGGTGTAGCTGACGACGAGAAGGACGAGGGTGGGTGTGTAGATGGTGAGGATAGCGTACCCGTAACGACGTGTCAGGGGAACCAACACGCGTGCTTCGCTGAACTGCCCGCTGTTATCGTGTACCAGATTCACCACTCCTACCTGTAGAGAGAGAGAGAGAGAGAGAGAGAGACGATGGTGGTGGTGGTGGTGGTTAGATGGAAGTGATAGGGTATGAAGCAGGATTGGGTAATAGTATGAGAAATGTAGAAACAAGAAGGGAGTAGGGATGGGGAGGCGGGCATGAAGTGGGGTTGAGAAAGATGTGGCTTAGAATACGTCACGAGTTCTGGCCAATGGCATTTACCTATTAGAATCCCTTGAGTGTACCTATCGCTCTGATAAAAGTATGGGTGCTTCATCAAGTAGGGAGCCGTCTGTTCATAGCTCTATCTATCCAGTTATCCAAGACGAGGGGTGCATACGAGATGGTGTACGGAGACATAGAATTGTTGTGGTTTCTCTTCAAATTAGTTAAGGTGGCACGGGATGCATTTAGGGAATAGTATTTACAGACAACTAACGAAATCTAAAAAATATATGGAGTTCGTCATATAAAATTGTCTTTATTTATGTAAGACGAACTCTAGTCGAGGGATAAAAAAAAAAAGGGACAAAAAAGTCTTCAAGATTCCAGCCCCTAAAAATAACTTAATGGACGTGTGGACACCTCCCTTCTGAGAGTTCGTAGAGTCCATACTGAAGTACGGACGAGACGAAGCGGATTATGATGAACACCAACAAAATATAGAAAGAAGATCCCAACCCCAACAGGAGATCAAAACAGAATATGCTGAGCTAGAAACACAATTAGCACCAGCAGCAGCATCAGCAGCACTGACCTCATACTCAATCAAGAAGAGTAAGCAATTGACTGAATCACTGCACCAAGAACGAGTGGAAGCGAATCAAGATGAACAGCAACAGAATATACAAAGGCAATCCCCAGCAGATCAAAACAGACAGTGGTGAACTAGAAACACAAATCACCACCACCAGCAGGAGCAGCAGCAGTAGTGGAGCTTACCTCGTACTCAATGAGGAAGGGGTTGGAAAGGTACTGCACGGTGGAGTTGTTAGTATCGAAGGTAAGGAACGACTTGAGCTCCGAGGTGATCCTGAGGTGCATTTCACACTGTTGGGCGTCAAACGGATACAGACGGAGGTCGAAGTTACATTTGTACACGGTGCCGTATTTCCTTCTGATGGTGAGGGTGTTGTCCTGCCCGCTGTACACCTCCACTGCAGACACATGGGACAGATCACTAGCACCAGGTATGTGTGTGTGTGTGTGATGAGATTGGTAAGATTATTCTCTCTCTCTCTCTCTCTCTCTCTCTCTCTCTCTCTCTCTCTCTCTCTCTCTCTCTCTCTTATTCATCTTTATTTGTATTAGTGAGTTTTTTCCTCTTCCTCTGGCTCCACTACCACCTTCACAACCACCTCAACACAGCAACAACAGCAACTACTGCTACTACTACTACTACTACTACTACTACTACTACTACTTATTCTTGTTCTCCCTTTATTTCTGCTGTAATTTCTGTTCTCGTCCTTCATTATTTTTTTAACTCTTCTCTTATTTCACCCTTCCGAGCCGTAAGTATTATGAAAGAATAATTGATGACATGAAACAACAAAAATCCTGGGAGATCTTTTTTCGCCAAAGTCATTATACGCTATTAGCGAGGCACACCAACCTCTTTACTTCTCGAACCTGTTAAGATGTCAAGTTATAACCTTTGTTCGAATTGAATAAGAATATTATCATCCACGAACAATTAATTGGACGTAATCGTGTAAAAACCGAGGCCAAAAAATATATTAACATCCATCAATCTTTCTACTCTTCTGGAAATACGTTTGCATATCGTCGCAAAACCGGAAGCTGGAGTTTTTATGAAACTCATGAAAAAAGAATCCTTGTTTATGAAAAAAAAGGTTAATAAGGGAAACATTGATACAAAAATTACCCCATGCATTATCTTATTAACCATGTAAGGGTCCCCACTTCAGTTTTTGTGTGAAATTATATATATATCCACCTCACCCTCACGAAGCCGTAGAAAAACAGGCAGCATGTTCACTCTTTATCACCTGAATTGTGCTTTGCCATTTCCATCTGATCAGTTTGTTCACATTTAATTCCTGTGACGAAGGCTGATCAAGAGGATGACTTTACCTTCGGCTGGAGCGGCGGGGTCCATGTAGAACTTGTGGCGGAGACGGTCGATGAACATGACAACATCCTCGTCAATGCGGGTGCGGTGGATGTTGTCTGTGTTGATGAAGTTGACTTGTGGTATCCAGAGTCGCCGCACCGCCTCCATGTCCAGCTTATTGAGGCTGTTGTTTGCCTTCAAGTTGAGGTAGCTGAGTCGGTTATCAATCCACGTCATCGCGATCTCGTAAGCAACCTCCATTGTCATCTCGAGGGTTTGGACGGCAATAGTCTCCATGATGACGTCGAGGATGATGGGCAGACTGAGGTCCTCGTCTCCGCTCAGGCGAGGAGGCAGGTGAGATTGGTAGTCCTATGAATTTTTGCATTAGGTCCAGGCTGGTTTCAAGTGGTCACACGTGTATGTGTCAAGTGTTTCGTTGTGTCAGTGTCTTACCTGTGGAAAGAAGATACGCTTGCAGTCGTATTCGTCGCTGTTGTCGCGGCAGTCGTACTTGAGGTCACACCGGTAGTGGATGGGGATACAGGTGGCGTCGTTGCAGGTAAAGTGACCGCTGGAGCAAGGGGAGAGAGTCAGCTGCCGTCTCCCTTCCTTCTGATCACATACAGGCACCTGCAAACGCCACCATCGGAGACCCATGGGAAAGTAAGGGACCGCCTCTTCCATGTACGCCATTGTGACATTGTTTACCACGTCCACCCACTTCCACATACTGTCTTCCAGTCGGATGTGGTACTTGCCATAACCGATGAATGTCACCTGACCGATGACACGCTGGTAAGCAACGAAATAAACGTTTCGTAATTCTTGTTCACATATGCCGTATAATGAAAACCTCTGCTGTTTTTTAAAAGTGCATACGGCACAACGTATTTGCATCTCACAATTAATGTCTGCGACTCCGTAGCGGCTGAGTGCTGCACAATTCTCGTAACGGAGACCGTTTGGTTCATAGGGCGCCCAAAAAATATCTGTCACAAGGCTGCCGTTGTTCATTCTCCAAACATTTTCGTCCTTTATATCTGTCAGTGCCGTCCAGAAATTATAGTGGCAGTTGTCATAGTCAGGATGTGTGGCAGCTGACACGTTCTGAAGCCTTTGGATGTCTGTGATTGAGGTGGCCCAAGGCAGCTCTGTTCCCAGCGCTTCGCATATGTAGTGGGCCGTCACCACAGGCAGCGAGGGGAACCAGAAATATGACGTGCCCACTTTTTGTTGACAGAACTCTTCCAGGGAGAGGTTGTAAGGGGTGACAACCTTCAGATTCCAGCCGGCCTCCCAAGACAAGTAGTTGCCTTGAGGATTAGTCTTGCAGCCCGCGAAGTCCAGGATCTCATCGTGGCTCAGCACTCTGTCCCACACGTTTATCTGGCGAAAGAGGAATGTGGTTAATGCTTTGCTCAGGTTATTTGACACTTTCCACCTCCTAAAATAATGATTATTAAGAATCACTGAGTGAAATGTTAACACACTGTTCCTCATGTCCTGTAGGGCGTGTTAAGGGACTGTGAAATGAGATTACACCATACTATTGCTCGTTTACAATTCAATTTCCAAACTATTGTGAAAACATTTTCTTTGTGGCTGCAAGCACTTTCACCTACTCAAGCGTCTAACCTGAGTAAGGTCTCCACTGAAGCTGTTCCGAGCCTCAAAATTCTGGCCGAGCCTCGCCCAGTTGCCATACACCGGACTCAACAACACGAAGTCCTGTACGTTGTTCAGTTCTCCATCCAGGAAGGTGCTGATCAGTTTCTCGTTGTGGTTGTAGGTGAAGCACAGGTGGTGCCATCTGGGATTAATGAAACATGTTAACTGGACAGATGTATACTATGTAGCTGATACCGAAAGGTGTTTGTACCTGAATGCCACTGATTTATCGGTTTCGATATCTATCACGTCTTACTGACGAAGCAAGAGTATTTTACATTCATACTTTTGTAGAGTTGCATGTGTCAGTCATCCTACTCTGTTATTTTCTCGTGATTTGGAAGGTCTTTCCTCTTTATGACCTGCTATACGACAACACTTATCTAACAAAGGTTAAGGAACATTTTAGAAGATCTTTACATATGAGTAAAGGGAATATGTTAACATTCAAACTCTTACATTCTTGTGATATAGCATATCTTGATTTAGTTTTGGTAAAAAGTTTCTTAGCTATTTTGTAATTCGAGTTCAGAACAACAAATACAACATTTGAGAAACTTGTTCAGCATTTTCTATATTTACGAGAGAACTTTGACATGCACCAATGAGGAGGCCAAGTAAAGATGTATTTGGCGGTAATAAAGCACTTTCTGAACGATGGATGATTACCATGCCCGAGCACTTAGTATCAATGATTCTCTCTCTCTCTCTCTCTCTCTCTCTCTCTCTCTCTCTCTCTCTCTCTCTCTCTCTCTCTCTCTCGATAGTTAGAATGATAGATAGATAGATATATAGACAGATAGATAGATAGGTAGATAGATATAGATATAGACACTAACTTTTGTTATATTATTTCAGGTTAAAAACTTACAGAAAGTAATGATGGCATCCATGTATAACCATACATTGTATGTGTTTATATTCACACACACACACACACACACACACACACACACACACACACACACACACACACACACACACACACACAATGGTTATTATAGTCCTGGTTCGGACCTCGTGTCAGGTCTTCGGTGGGATCTCTTTACAGTGGTGCCACGTTCAGCCAGCAGTGATTAGTTACTGTACTTGATGTGGGTCAGAAGTTGTGAATCCGCTGCTACTAAGAAGAACAAACTAGAATGGAAAAATGCACATAGGGTTTGCCTGACCATCCCTGAGCAAGTCAGACTATCTTCGTATTCAGGATGTTGGCTATTCTTATCCCACATTGTTATGTATGAATACTTCTTTCTTTTTTCTTTTCATTTTAATGGCTTTTGACCTGATGACGGAAGAACGCCACTGTAGGTACATACTACAGTAGACTTGGCAACGCGTATAGGCCGTGCGACGTGCCTTCCTATAGAGTGACTGACTCGTGAATCCCCACTTGCTGCTGGCCATTGTTAGGTGAGGATGAGGCGGCACCAGCGCAGAGGAATACAACACTGCCGGCAACATCCTGAGCAGTGAGTGAGTAGTGAGTACCATGCTCCACCAGACTTGAGGGTACCCACTCCATCTGATAGCCACATTACCAAATCGTAAGTCACTTCCTTGGTGTTGAATGTATACTTAAAGTGTAGTGTGTATGTCAGCAAATAAGTAGTGTTTTAACATGTCGATTTTAACTGTGAGGCCGCAAGATTAATTACCTGAATACTATTACATTATCATCACACACACACACACACACACACACACACACACACACACACACACACACACACCCTAGTATTAGTCTATTCTATACTCCCCCCGCCCCCTGCAGTGTTTCTATATGTATATTTACCAAAGTCCTTCCCTCTCTCACTTTGCTTTCTCTTGCTTACAGATTCAGCAATGGCCGAACACAGACCTCGCTTCTCGCCAGAATTGCGGCATTTCTTGAGATGCTGCCGTGGTCTCAGCAAAAGAGGATTAATGTGAGTACAACACTTTGTTCTAGTGAATTCTCCAGACTTTGGTCCTTATTCTTCTTTTTCATTGATATAAGACTGTTTGTAGATAAGTATTTTACATTACATCTGCGTTTGATGAGATATTCGATAAATCTGGACACGAGTGTAAGGATGGTAAGGAAAACCTGGGTTGGGTCAGGGGCACTCTTTACTCTAACGTTTCGACAGAACGTCTTCCTCAGAGAATGAGTGACAGACATGGAAGGAACTCATTTTGTCGTACTACTACTCAATAAATCTGGACATCCTTTTGGGGTCCGGTGATGTGAATAATGTAATACAGTTCTTTCAATACTTTGATTTCGTCACGTAGTAAACGTTGTAGTAAACGTACGCAAATAATGCACTTTATAATACATGGTTGTGTTTCTTGCAGTGTCCGGACATTTTATTCTTAACAGGAACAAAAAGAGCGAGGATTTTTCACGTTTCTACTATATACCGTTTGTTCCAAAAGGTCATATTTCAAGTTTTGTATGTATATTGTCTCCATGTGTTCAAGCGTGTGTGAAGGCAATAAGTTGTACTAATGGTAAAATCTTCCTAATGTCAATAAAATCGTCTCATCATACCCACAATTCAAGGCAGAAATGTATACCAGTATTGAAGTTGTTGAGGTTATACTAACAGTACTCGGAAGCTTATACATATTAAAGGTGATACAGAAATCATTGACATGGGATTATGTAACCAAGCCAGTTTCGTTAGATGAATGTGGAGTGAGTGACGAAGATGGGCAATGTGGTATGTAATTATCACACAAATATTGGACAGTCCCACCAGTGTTACTTGCACCACGTGTGGCCCAGTGATGGAAGACTAAACAATGCAAATAGTGGTGTAGTGGTGAGCAGTCAGTATATGTACAGTGGGAATGATGTATGCGATTAACGTTACTGATGGATTGGGTGATAATATCTTTATTTAAAGTTGTGTAATGTGGAGAGAGAGAGAGAGAGAGAGAGAGAGAGAGAGAGAGAGAGAGAGAGAGAGAGAGAGAGAGAGAGAGAGAGAGAGAGAGAGAGAGATAGAGAGATAAAGAGAGAGAGAGAGAGAGAGAGAGAGAGAGATGGATACATCACAATACCATTATTCAAGTGACGAAGTTGATCTCTCCTGTTATCTTTGAAAATGTGTAGTATATTCTGACTTTATCAATTATTATTATTATTATTATTATTATTATTATTATTATTATTATTATTATCATCATCATCATCATCATCATCATCATCATCATCATCATCATCATCACTGTCTAACTGGAACAGGTCTACGAATACTCACCTAAAAGCCCATAATTCCTTCTTCAAGAGTTGGTAGTTCCACGCGTTGTTCATGACGAACCTGACACGCTCCACCAGCACCTCTAAATGCAGGGCAGGGCAGGGCAGGGCAGGGCAGGGCAGGGCAGGGCAGGACGAGGAGAACACACCACACGACAAATCACCACCACACGCACAAAAATAAATAAATGAATAAATAAACAAATAAGTAAAATAAAAAAGGGGGGAGGAATATTGGTGAATTAGTGAGCATTGTTCTTGCAGTGACATCCATATATATCTACATTTACATCTTATTGACCAAACTCCCTTGAGTGAAGCCTTAGCTGTTTATTTATCCAACCATGCATTCATTCACCAGCATGTGAGTATATGTGCAGAAAGGCAGAAAGAGAGAGAGAGAGAGAGAGAGAGAGAGAGAGAGAGAGAGAGAGAGAGAGAGAGAGAGAGAGAGAGAGAGAGAGAGCGAGAGAGAGAGAGAGAGAGAGCCGGAGAGCGCGCGCGCGAGAGCGCGCTCGCTCGCGACGCGCTATAGAGCGGGGGGGTGGGGGGGTTATCGTGATGTAAACGCTCACACGAAACCACTCTTTCAAACGCCTGTGAAGAAAAGCGTGAGAAATTTAAGAATATATTGCCTTTGTAATATTTGCTCTCTATATTGACGTTGTTGTGTGCATTACATTGACGCGTGACGGAAAATCCACCCCACCCTGAGGCCTTCATTTACTCGTTCTGACAGTACGTTATTCTTGCATGACTGAACAACATACTGGCAGGGTTTTTTACCCCTCGTGTTAAAAGTAAGACACTTCTCACGAACAGTTCTTATTGGAGAAGGGGTATATTCTTAACCCCTTCAGTCCTGGAACGGATTTTTATCGTGAGTTTTGGCTGTGATTAGACGATTTTATTAACATTAGGAAGGGTTTACGGAGGTCAGAAGATTTAATGGCCAGATTCTTCACTAATCCCTACATAAGTTTCTGAAGCAGTATAAAATCGCCAGATAGTAAGCAGAATGAATATGTAAATGTGTCTTGGTACAAAAAGGGGTCGGGTTGTCTATATAAATAACATCTTTTTCGTTAGTTCTGTATGTATATGGTTACTTATTTTCAAATGCAAATCCTTCATGACTGAAAACTGATATCTCTGGATTTTCTTACATGTCACACACACACACACACACACACACACACACACACACACACACACACACACACACACACACACACACACACACACACACGCAAGAGTAAGTACGATGACATGTTACGCTATAATCTGGAAATAGGGGCAGTCCTGATAATACATGTTCATAAATATTCCATTACCTGCCACTCGAAGAACCGAACCCGGCCATTGTCGAGATATAATCCAGATAACCAATAATTATGGCCCGAACCTCTCACCCTCTTTCCTCCAGCCACCCTTACTCTCCCCCGCCCCCCACTCCCCCACCTCACCCTCACCTTCCCTGCACATCTCAACTCCTCGTAAAGTAGGAAGTACACATAAAAATTGGGAATTCGTCCATAAATGACATACCGTCGACTTGTTGATTTCCGTGTGAGCGTTTATCATAAAAATCTGTACTCCGACCCTTTACTGATTTCCGTGTAAACCTTTAGGAGAAAAATCTGTGCTTATTCTGACAGACACTGGTGGAGAGAGTGTTGTAAATGGTCTGCTGGTGAGTGAGGCAAGGCAAGAGGGGACGTGAAGGTGTTCTGCTACGTTCTTTATTGGGGTTTTTTGTTCGGTGGTGCAGAGATAGATAGATAGATAGATAGATAGATAGATAGATAGATAGAGACAGAGAGACAGAGAGAGAGGGGGGGACTTCTCTGCCTCTTGTTGGTTGTCGGTCGTTACATTTCAGTGAGGGACGTGGAGTGGTGATGAGAACTTTTCCTGGACATTGGTTCATAACATTTGTGATATTGGGATATGCTTATGACCTACACATCTACACACACACACAACACACACACACACACACACACACACACACACACACACACACACACACACACACACACACACACACACACACACACACACACACACACACCTCCTAGCAGCATGTTCTCCAGCTTAAGTTCAGTGTCGTGTAATTGGAAGAAGACGGCTCTGGTGTGAAGGAAAAAGATCTGGAACCTGGCACAGAGGGTGAGGGAGAGGAGCTGCTTGTCTCGAGGTAACCGACCCTCGTACACTGCCACAGAGTCTGGCGTGGCTATCCCGTCCTCCTGGAACCTCAGTACAAGCACGCCTTCCACTTGTCCGCTATCTGTCGGTACACGTAACATCCAGTGTACGATGAGAATAAAAGCCCATTAGAAAAGTTATCAGTAAGAAGAAAAGGATGATACTGAGAGACGAAAGAGAGGATAAAAGACAGGCAGGTTATTCTACGTGTGTATTAGGATAGCATGCGGTACTGCTGAAGTTTTTGTAGTAATAGCTCACCATGAAACGTTAACATCAGCAATTGCAGCAGCAGGAGCAGCAGCAGCATCCATGCCCGCTTCCCTGGCAGGCTCATGGCAGACATTCTCAGCGCCTTCAGTGTTACAAAACCACAGTTAATTTAGTTTGTGTGTGGAGTACTATTCATCAACATTGTCCTTATCACTCTGTACTTCCTTTCATTAAAGAGCGTACGAGTTAACACACTAGCACGGATAACACTTAATTGGTACATTACTATTTCTTCCTTGTCAACCTTTGCCTGGCGACTTGTGAGATCAAAAACTGAGTATGTGGTTATCTTAAAATAATAATGGCAAGGTAACTACAGCGCACATCACTTGTATAACACCAGTATAACGTGCGGTAATACAGTACATGGGATGGCGTGGTGTGTGTGTGTGTGTGTGTGTGTGTGTGTGTGTGTGTGTGTGTGTGTGTGTGTGTTTATTATGAATTCACTGAGGATGCTGGTCCCAAGATTCAAACATTGTAATCCAAACAGACTTAACGACACATGCAAGTGATGGGCAGCAGACTTAAGGAGCGGTAATGACACAGCAAACGTTCAGGCGCCACATCTCACCACTAACCGCTCACAAACTAATATTCAGAGACCCGCTTGATCTCACGATGGGAATGAACACAAGCAGGAGTCGTGAGTGCTTGAGGCTGCGGGATGCGCCTCTTCAGTAAGGAAACGCCTCGCTATGGAGTCGCGTAAGCCAATCAGCAAGGCTTTCAACGTCTGCCGCGCCCTTCTCATTGGGAGTGAAGGGAACTACAGGCTGAACGAGGCGGAGAGAGTATAGCTGGGAGAAACCCTTGTCCCCTCACCAAGACAGACGGTTTAACATTGGAGGTAAAAGGGAATGGGAATAAAGATCGATAAAAAGGGTGAGGAACCAAGCTATCGTCAGGCCTACACGTGGCTGTCCCAGCATGAAACCTGTCTGTCTGTTTCCATCTATTTTCCCCATCCATAAATCAATTAGTTCTGTCAAATGGCTAAAAACGCCGTAAAATTTCTAAATACGTTGTAGAATTTCTTAAAACGCCTTAAAATGTCTATAAAACGCAGAGCTTAAATTGACTCCTTTTTTTCTCTCTCTCTCTCGCAGAATCCAGCACCGCATGTTTAATACTACTAATGCTTTAGAAGACTCGGGGAATTTGGGTAAATATTACATTGCGACACATTAAATACAAATCAACACCACATTTAGCGTATAATTTTTAGTGATGGCTATGGTGATAATGACGATGATGATGATGATGGCTAGTATGAGTGTTACCTTGGCGTGCCTCATCTCGCCGATCTAGGCAGAGTGTTACGTCCAGTCTCCGTTGGGGCCGTCACGACACTGGTAGTCTGCGTCCCACTGACTGCTGACTGTTGCTCGGCTATCCTTATACTCCGGCACATTGATTGGTCTAACCGGTATTTTCCTTTGAATACTTCATTCACTTATTACGAGTGCTGTCTTCTGAGTGCCTTGCCTAACGTGACCTGGAGTTACTTAACACGCAAGGCCCTTTTATGCAAAATAGAAAAGGAACCGGTCGACGTAAATGTATGACTGGCGTGGTGGTGTGTGTGTATGTGATGGATTAGCCACATTAGAACATTAAGTCTTCGATTGTCATTCATGAAGGAGCGTGGCGCTGCCCCTAAATAACACGGCGCTATCTTTAATGCAGTGAAAACAACGGTGATAAATACCTGAGCAATCACAACTGAAAGAAATTGTCTCAACGCATGTAAGAGATGGATAGAAACAAGAAGGTAAAAATGCACAGAATGAATGTTCCCCGGAAAGAATTTTTTCTTCAGAATTTCAAGGTATTACTATGAGACAGCCAACCTTGTCACGCGTGATTCAGAAAACCTATATTTATACATTTTCATGCGCTGTGTTAAGCACCACCAAACTCAAGACTTATCACGTTCATATCATGTGTAATGCAGCTTGATGTGTCAACGAGAAGGGTGTCGCAGCACCAGACCTTGCAATTCTTTACTGGACACTCACAGAAAGAAAGGGTTGCCAGGTGCGTTTGTACTCGTAGCTTTGCGGTAACTATGACTTGTTAAATCAAATAAATCGTAAGGTAAACGCACGCACACGCACACGCACACACACACACACACACACACACACACACACACACACACACACACACACACACACACACACACACACACACACACTTTACCCTTACTGTTATGCCCTTGATGAGCTATTAGAACAAACCAAGACAATTTTACCGAGATATATGTTGAATTACTGGAAGATTTGAATGATTCGGCCGTTCTTTCTGTCACTGATGCCTTTGACCCTAACACTCTAAGCTGCGCCGAACCATTTTATCAAGTTCCTGAAGAAGCCGTAGCTGTGAAGGGGTTAAGTCCTTTGAAGTGTTGACAATCTTACAAAACCAGACACTTGGCAGACTCTGAGCAGATCAAAGGACTGAAGACTAAGGGAAAGACGTTAACTATAATGAAAAAGACATCTTAACTCTACTTCCATTACTGTAAATCTGTGATACTAATAACCAGTATTGAGTAACGCTCTTCTCTCACACTACGACTGTTCTTAACCCTTCAATACTGGGACACATTTCTACTACGAGTTTGGGTGTGATTAGACGATTTTACGGACATTATAAAGAATCTATGGAGACCAGAAGATTAATTTGATTCCACATGAGTTTGTGTACCTGTAAAAAATGACCATTAATAACCAAAATAGATATAAAAATGCGTCCCAGTACAGAAGGGGTTATTAAAAAAGATCAATTCATTCGCTAAATAAATGACCGTGTTAATACTATATAAAGACGTACGATGAGTGTTAAAATTATCGTCTTTTGCTTCCACTCACTATCATTTTCCCTTTCACCATTTGGATCACACTTCACCATCGTCCCCACCTGTAAACTTGTGTACCGGCCAGCCCAGCCCTCATCCCCGCCCCTTTCATCCAATACAAGGGCACCGGTGTACTGAGTTACGAAGAACTTAACAAGACTTCCTTCCTGTTTCTGATTGGTGACCTGCCTGCCTCTTGTTGTTGTTGTTGTTGTTGTTGTTGTTGTTGTTGTTGTTGTTGTTGTTGTTGTTGTTGTTGTTAATGTCACATTTTTATTATTGTTATTATTATTATTATCATTATTATTATTATCATTATTAGTAGTATTATCACTAGAACTTTGCTGCTACTACTACTACAGTAACTACTACTACTACTACTACTACTACTACTACTACTACTACTACTACTACTACTACTACTACTACTACTACTACTACTACGACTACGACTACTGTTGCTGCTTGAGTGCATATATTTTTTAAAGTTATTATATATTTTTCTTCGGTGACCCATTCTTATATTTTCTAACTTAATCAAGTGTGGTTTTCATCAGTTTCTCATCAAAATATGTAACAGGAGTGTGTGTGTGTGTGTGTGTGTGTGTGTGTGTGTGTGTGTGTGTGTGTGTGTGTGTGCGTGCGTGCGTTGCGTGGCTTCGTGAGGTAGGGAGTCGGAAGGGTTTTGTCATTACCGAGAAAAATGAATCTGTTCTGCTGTAAGGCCTCTCTGTCTTATTGTTTGCATGTCTCCCAGGCTCCTTTACTCTCTCTCTCTCTCTCTCTCTCTCTCTCTCTCTCTCTCTCTCTCTCTCTCTCTCTCTCTCTCTCTCTCTCTCTCTCTCTCTCTCTCTCAAGAATATCAATAGAGAAACCAATGTACCAAATTATAACGATTTACTTGCACTCTCGAGATTATTTGGTAACGTTGATGTCTCTGTGTCTCTTCTGCCTAAATTCAACTCAGTTTTTTTCTCAAAGAATTAAGAATCATAATGAAGATGCAATTAAAAAAAAAAACTCACGTACTATACTTCGAATGTTATAGTATTTGTATCTTCTGCACTACCATATACGTGAAAGATAGAGTGTGTACATTGCCATTAACTCCTTCAATATTGAGAGACACATTTTCGCCACAAGTTTGGGTGTGATTCAGCGATTTTATTGGCATTAGCAAGGGTCTATGGAGGCCAGAAGATTAATGGCCAGAGTATGTACTATCTTAAATCCCCACATGAGTTTCTGAAGCTGTATAAGAACCGGAAATAATAAGCAGAATAAACACGAAAGCGCGTCCCAGTACTGAAGGGGTTAAACACAGCTCAGGTCCCCCTTACCATCCCTAAAACTAAAAACTTACACATTCTTCTCGCCTGAAGACAACTGAACTTTAAATAGGGACAAAAAGTTATGAAGTGGGGAAGAAGCGTTAAAGAGAGTCAGCCAGCCACCTCCCATCCTCTCCCGCTGTCCTATTTATTTCCCCTTTTTTTCGTCTCTTATCTGCCTTGCCTTTACGCTGAGGGGAATGAGAGAGTTAGGTTGTATGGGGGTCTTCTCACATGCTTCTGCCTGTAATGTATTTTTAAGTTCAGTTGTGTAAGTTGATATTCGTGTGTGTGTGTGTGTGTGTGTGTGTGTGTGTGTGTGTGTGTGTGTGTGTGTGTGTGTTGAAAGAAAAAAAGATGAAGTGAGATGAGTGGAGAGACTTCAGAGAAATTGCCTTGTAGTGGAATCATGGAGGCAGTATGTAATGATGATGATGATGATGATGATGATGATGATGGGCGCTACTTAGTTGGTTTGTCTATCTATGTTTGTACGAGTCTGTCTATTTCCGTCTATATGTCTATCTACTCTCTCTCTCTCTCTCTCTCTCTCTCTCTCTCTCTCTCTCTCTCTCTCTCTCTCTCTCTCTCTCTCTCTCTCTCTCTCTCTCTCTCTCTCTCTCTCTCTCTCTCTCTCTCTCTCTCTCTGTGGTGTATGCCTATGTATATATATGTTTCTTGCCACCACATGGACGAGCACCCAAAGATGCTAGATAAGAGAGAAAAATAACCCTCCATTTTCTCAGAAGGGAAGGAGCAAGGACCAATTTTCAAACCACCTGCAGGAGCCCCTCATTACCACTTCCAGAGAGAGAGAGAGAGAGGGGGGGAGGGGAGGGTTGGAGGGAGAGAGAGAGAGAGAGAGAGCACACCTAAATGAGCTTGGTGTAGTAAGGTTGGTGGCATCTTCTTCCACGGCGTGTGCTTCCTACTCGAGTGGATGGGAAGAGCAGGAAGTGAGGCAGCGGCGGGGACGACGACGCCTCTCGCTCAATTGAACTTTCCTTTAGGTTGGTCTGGGGAGAGCCGGGCATCGATTAGGGGGGGAGGGAGGGAGGGAGGGAGGGAGGGAGGGGCGAGGGTGGCAAGTTTAGTAGTAGTGGCGAGTAATTACTACAAATCCTGACCCGGCCTTTACGCACACGGTGAACTCTCATTTATTGCGCCAGCCTTTTGTTTCGCTGCTGCTATCGGCCGTGAGATCCTTATAGCGGAAGCTGCATGTATTGGGTCGGGTAGGGGCGGGGGCCGAAAGTTTGCTAATAGGCTTGTGTCTCCGGCCGAGGGAGGGAGGACACGACGAGTGAGCTGGAAGTCGAAACCTTGATCATTTGCGAGCTGGGTAGCGAGGTGGGGGAAGGGGAGGGAGGGAGAGCAAAAAAGAAAGAGAAAAGAAAAGGAGATAGGACAACTGTTGCTTCTCACAAGGCCACGAGTTGCTGGTGGTTTGAGGTCGACTCGGCAGCCGGAGCCCTGCTATTGGCTCCCGTCAGGCGAGGGAGCTGGCCTTGCTGTTTGCTAAATGGAGAAGACAGGGTGAGGGGCGTGGCCAGGGAAGCGTAGCAGGTCGCTGGTTGGTGCGGGAAAGGCAGCAGGCGGGGCCGGGGCAGGCTGACCCCGTGAGTGCCTTGGCTCGGAGATGTTCCTGGCACTCCGCACCCGGCACTCTCCGTGGTCATACATGCTGCCCTCGCCTCACAAGTAAGTGGTGCCGCGCCTCCATTAATTTCTGTCACCCCAAAGTGTGTCCAAGACTGAGGGTAATATTGATTCACGTGCTGGGCGTGTTTTTTCCACTGGTCAGTAGGTAGTACAGTGCTTGTGTGTGTGTGTGTGTGTGTGTGTGTGTGTGTGTGTGTGTGTGTGTGTGTGTGTGTGTGCGTACATGCATTTGTGCGTAACGGTCAGGTATCTATCTGTCAGGTGTCGCGTGACGCACTGGGCGACGGTCAGTCTCCCGCCAGGTCTTGGGAACGTTATCGACCAAATATTTTCAGTGTTGGTTCGAGGGAAAACAAGTTTTTCCTTCGCATTTTTCGTGGTGAGGGATGCCTGTCGCCGTCCGGAAAGGGAATTTTTGTTGAATGGCGGTATTTTATCGCGTGTTGATTGGCGCTCAGCGCTGCCACAGGAGAGTTAGACTGTACCTTTCATCGAGTGGAATTTGTATTCTTTTTACTAATATATCGTTGTAGATACCTGCAGTGTATCTGTGTACAGTTATCGTGAAAAGAACAAGTACGCCTTAAAACAGTTAATTCCTGTAGGCCCTGAGCCTGTACGTAGAACATTACAAGTTCGAACACACATTTCACTGAATACGAGTGACAACTCTGTATAGAGAGGATGGGGAAGGGTAAATGTTTGGGTTAACTTCGGGTATTAATGGAAAACATTACTTTTCATCATAAAGTACGAATAAGAAGTAAATGCTGTGGCACACCGCGTGGCATCACTGCCTCCCAGCCTCCCCAGCCTCCCAGCCTCCCCAGCCCCCCCGGCCTCCCCAGCCTTCCTAGCCTCCCCAGCCTCCCAGCCTCCCAGCCTCCCTGGGTAGTGGTGCGTGAACACCCGGAAGTGACAGACATCCCGTACACTAGTTAAGCTTTCCCGTGTTTTTCCAGGTACTTAATTATCGAGTAAGACAGCCCGTGTGAGCATATCAACCCCAGCGAGGACACTCGGATATTTTTTTCTTCGTGAAGGATAAGGCTGGGCAGTGGTACGATCATTTGAAAAGAAATGTATCAAGTGTATATCCAGTAGTTTTCCTTCCATGAGAAACCTCATGAAATAATTTTGAAATATTATCCCTTTGAAGTTTACAACTTTGAGTGTTTAACCTGACTTTTAACCTACTTTTGTTTTCTTGCTTCCAAAGAAAATACGAACCTGGAAACAACTTAGCTATCAGTGTTCGTGTCCACCTCACCAGCACACAGCAGACAGGCATCACAGAGTCCCAATGTATTCAGTAACGACAACCCGTAACAAACTGAACTGTAACATTTTCTTTTTTGTAACAAAGTAAAACAGAGGAAATATCCATCGCTTCCCCTTCAGGATGCTTTCACAGTGAAGCTTCCTGCGCAGTCATCTCACCTTATTTGAAAACATGCTGTCCCGGCTTTTAGGAATGCCGTCTGTATGTCTTCACTCGCTCCTCACCCATCGCTAGCACCTGACCGAGTTTTCCTTTCACGAGAGTTTAATACCTGGCCGTCGGGAGAGACCACGCCATTGAGCGGCCCCTACAGTGGGTCGAGGGAGATCGATATGAAATCTTCCTAATGTTGCGAGCAATTAAGCGGCCGGCGGGAGGTGCTGGAGGTGACGGTGGCAGCAGGGAGTCGACACGATGCTTTAATTTATTGGATGAGTTGTTGTGGGCGATCACGAAATGTCCCGCGAGACACTGCTTGACTGAATATTATCGTCCCTCCCTCCCCTCTTTCCTTCTTCTTCTTCTTCCTTCCCTCCTTCGTTGCCTCTTTCTATTCGTCTCTCTCTCTCTTCTTCCATCTCTCTTTCCTTCGTTTCTTTCTTCTTCCTCTCTCTCTCTTTTTTTCTTTTCATCTTTCTCCGTCTTTCCTTTTCTCTCTTCCTACACATTGTTCTTCCATCCTTCCTTCCTTCCTTCCTAGCTACCTTCCTTCTTTCCTTCCTTCCTTCCTTCCTTCCTTCCTTCTTTCTATCTATCTTTCCATTTCATTTATTTTTCTTGCTTTTCCTCAATCCCTCTTCACCTGGCTCTTGGCTCTTGCATCTCTCCACCTCATAACCACCACCACCACCACCATCATCACCATCACAACCACAACCACCAATACCGACATCACTTTTCCGTGTCCCTAAAGTCACTAATACTAATCACCACTAGATGTCTCTTTTACTTCATTCCTGTCACTTCCATGTCGACAGCACTGCCTTCCCACACACACACACACACACACACACACACACACACACACACACACTGCAGCGGCGCATTCATCTCCTGGAGCGCCGTGTAAATTATTCCCGTTCGCCTGAAAGGGTTGCTTACTTACACAATACGTCAGGTCTGCATCTTTGATAACAGCATCGAGGCACCCCAAACCTGCACCAATTTCTCCACCAGGAATGAAAGCCAAACAAAGCCATATCCAAAATTAGCAGCATTTGGTCTCTCTGAAAAGGTTGATACTGGGTTTCGCGTTCCGTTTCTCTGCGTTTCACTCTCTCACGTCCTCACGACTACATATACTATCACATACTCTTTGTATTAGACTAAAAGCTTATCGTGCCCGTGGAAACAAGCTCAGCATTAATAATACTTATGTCATATGCAATGTCTGGTCTGGTGGTGGCTGCTGACTCCAATACAACCTGCCTCCAGGATGGCCTCTTTCAATATTTACGTATGATGTCAAGTGGCTGGGGATTTGTATGGCATTTCAGCACAAGAACATGTTTTCTCGTGTTTCCCAGTCTGGATTGTAGGTCTGTTTAGTCTTATATCTTGAAGTTCGTGCGTGAAAAAAGGGGGCATTGGTATAAGGAACTCAGGCTACAGGCAAACGTTCCCAGCATCACCAGGTCCACGTGTGTTTGTTTACATCGTGTCGTGCCGCGGAGGCTGGCCCAGTTGTTTTCACACTCCCTTCAGAACGTGAAATATGTCGTTATACTTCATTGATTCAGTTTGAGATATAGTTTTTATAACGCTGGCAGTAATAGGCTAAAGTTGTTATTTTCTATCTTATACAATGCTTTAATCTAAGAAAGAAAAAAAAAAAAAGAAGACAGAAAACCTGGACTTCGAATATTTTATCATATCGAGGATAATGACTGTTGAATGATATGATTCCAATATGATATTTTCTTCAAGATATTAATCGTTGCATAGGAAAACCAAGACTTATCTTGGAATGAATAGTGGAGTGGAGTTGATGTGTTGCGCCCGACACGCAGGAAATGCAGACTGACCGCTGATTTTGCACTGTAACTTATCTTCTCCGTGGCCATCCGTCACGGCCACCCATTGTCTGTAATAAACAGGTGGCTCATGCAGAAAGTGTACGCCATGCACAGGTGAGGCCAAGTCCGTTCCTGCACGCTACAAGATACACTGCTCCTAACACACACGCACACACAGGCGCGCGCGCAAGCACGCATAGATTTACACTACCACTGGAACACATCCGGTGGGATTACACACGTAAAAATGTTTCATAAAATAAAAGAATTTATATGTTTCTTCAGCATTTATGCTTGACAGAGATCTCTTGCACTCTTTCCCTCCCTCTCTGCACAGATGAAGCAATGCGCTTCACTTGCGGTCAATATACTTTACACACTTTTATCTTGTGTTGTTGCGGTCCAGGATAAAAATGGGGTAATAGTATTATATGGTAAGGATTAGGAACCGGAATACAATTGGAGACGGTTACACCAATTCATTATTTTCATTGACAAATCCTCTTTATCTTTTCTTTATGAACCTTTTTTTCCCCCAAACCCAGTAAGGAAACTATAGTGCAGGCGTCACTATGAGGAACACGTGAGATGCCTGGAAGAAAACTTTGTCCCTCGGGCACTGGAAGGCACAATAGTGGCTCTTCGCGCTAGTTTTGTAACTCTCCAGGTCGTTCTGTTTAGCAACTCGGCAACAACAAAGATGATGAACAGCGAATCTTGCGGCTTCCTACATTGCGCGTAGAACCCCCCCCCCCCCAGAAACAACTACATATCATCCCATAATAGAGGCTTTTGAATATATAAGATGTGTTTATGAAGGATGACCGAGAGGTTAATGCACGTAACACGTTTCACTTGCTCGGGACAAATGTAAAATCTGTTCATCTGCTTATTTCAAGTGAATGAAGCGAACCAATCTATACTGCAGAGAGAGAGAGAGGAGGTGAGAAGAAAGGTAGTAAGAGTTAAAAAAGGAATGCAACATTGCTATACCATTACCCACTTATGTGCGCAAGACACAAACACAAAAAATCAGTCTTTACTATCCTTTAGATTAGATAATGTAGCATATCACATACAGCCTTGCAAGGATCGTTGTTGTTTGTTCTTGCTTTTTGCTCCTCCGTGGACTTATGAACCACAAGTACACCTCTCTGAAAATGTTGATACTCCACACATATCCTTCTCTTCCTTTGACGCCTATTTCATCAACTCATTACGCCCTCAGCACGCGGTGTGCACACTGACACTGTGAGGCTGTTCAGGAGTGTGCATAAACTCGCCCTTCAGGGAACACAGCACAGCTCAGCGTGCTCTGCCTTCACATCGATGTGAATTGTCATGTTTTATTTCATAGATAGAACTTACACATGCTTCAACCTTCCCACAGAATCCCTATCCACTTGACCTGTCTGTCTATCTCTGTGTGTGTGTCTGTTGTACGTCTCTTTCCTCTGTCTGTTTATCTTTGTTTGGCTGTCTGGCTGTCTGGCTGTCCATTTATATGGCTTTTTTAAAGTTTATTTCTATGTTAGCCACTACATACATTGTCATCTAACTCTGCTTCACATGTAATTTTCAAGAGTTATTAGTCGGTATTTTATAATGTTCATGATTATAATAAAAGTAATAATGGTTATGATAATGAAAGATAATGACAATTGTAATGATAATAATAATAATAATAATAATAATAATAATAATAATAATAATAATAATAATAACAATAATAATAATAATATTTTCTGACCTACTATTCTTGGAGAGAGACAAACGAGATTAGATTGTACAGAGCTGAACGTCTCTCGTGTACCAACAGAGTACTAGTGGCTGGCGACAAATCATCCTCTCGACACACACACACACACACACACACACACACACACACACCACCACCACCACCACCACCACCACCACCACTACAAACCACGCGCCACAGAGACTGCATACACATTCCCTGCCATGTACTTATGATAAACAACTCTATTTATGTCTCGTATCCTTCTTCATACATTTATTTATCTGTCTGTTGGTCTCTCTCTCTCTCTCTCTCTCTCTCTCTCTCTCTCTCTCTCTCTCTCTCTCTCTCTCTCTCTCTCTCTCGTGCACTCTTTTCAGTTTTCATCTGAGCGCCGCATTCCCCAGGCACAGACAGGCCGCCCCGCACCGCCCACACAGCCAGCCAGCCAGCCAGCCAGCTCGCGTCCCCTCATGGCTCCATCACGCCAGCTGGGGTCGGCGTCACATTAACAGAGCATTGTCACTATTTTCCTCCGTGCCTCTCTGTCGCCTGGGCTTCCCTCGTTAGCCGCACGTGCCTCCAGTGAAAAGTGTTCATTCGCCGAGGATAAAACTGGGAACTTCTTGTGATACGACGCACAACAAGGAAAAGGAGAAAAAAGAACAGTGGAGTTGTAGTGACTCTTTCTATATAGAGTGCAGGTGCCTCCCTTCCCCTCCCCTTTCCCTCTCATCGCCAATGAATACTCAACCGGCGCGAACTGCCTCGTTTTCCAAGTTGCTGCTGCTGCTGCTGCTGCTGCTGCTGCTGCTGCTGCTGCTGCTGCTGCTGCCTCCGCTGCCAGCCTCGCCAAGTCCTGTTGTCTGTCACCGGTCAATCTAATCCGGATTTAGCTGAATATCAAGCTATGAACCTCTTTTTACCTTCGTACACAAGCGTATATTCGTGGACACACACACACACACACACACACACACACACACACACTTCATTACTACGATCTGTCACCTTCATCTCCATGTCTGCCTTTATAACCACCCACCACCACCACCACCACCACCACCACCAGCTCTGCCACCAATGGGCTTGTGGGTCGCCGCAAGCCACAAATGTAACTCTTATTTTCCGTTCCATCATTTCAGTGCGTAAACAAATAAACGCATATATATGTTAGCTGAACGGCAGAATCGGCCTGTGTTGTGCATTTACCTCTCCCAACCTGGAAAATTGGCGCTTGTTAATTAATATTCACCTCGGGAGACTTGTGTGTGTGTGTGTGTGTGTGTGTGTGTGTGTGTGTGTGTGTGTGTGTGTTACACGCCTCACCCCTCCCACTACCAGAGAGAGAGAGAGAGAGGGGAGGGAGGTGTACTGTACGTATATCTGCCGAATGCTGGTGGCGGTGGCGGCGGCGGCATCCTCGGGTCGTGCATCCTTGTTCTTCCTTGGTGACGGCACAGCATCATCACTGGCGGTTCTTTAATGACTGGGATACGAACCTGGCAAAAGGCCACACCCGGACGTAGTAACAGCCCTCTTTTCCTCGGCAGTCATTTGGAACACCATGAAAGGCAGCGAAAAGCATCGGATCAACTTTATGCTTCACTTTGATGGTCCTTAAAGAATTAACGTCTTACATATTATGGAGTCTGAGTGTTCTGCGCCACGGAAGGTCAAACTCTAAGCCCGCTAAGCTCGGCACTTCACGCTTTCCCTCTCACGACCACTCTGAATGTTCCTCTTTCCTGGGGGGTGGGGGGAAGGGATGCTGTGGGTGTGGGCTCATCCTTCCCTGGGGTCTGATGGTGCGCGGGGGTGCGTGTGATTGGCAGGAG
>CM035181.1:4807403-4812403 GCA_020233015.1 Callinectes sapidus
GAGAGAGAGAGAGAGAGAGAGAGAGAGAGAGAGAGAGAGAGAGAGAGAGAGAGAGAGAGAGAGAGAGAGAGAGCTGTGTGGCTGTGCTGTGTTCTCTTGGTATTCTGAAACGCTTTTGCTCTCTGGTCATTACTACTTTCAAAAACACTGTTATTGGAGATATTTACTTTTTTTAAGGATATTTTTATAATTTTAGTGTTGGATTTGCAAGATTTGTAGTTTGTTATAAGGGGTAAATTTCTTGAAAACCCGGTTAGTGGTCTTTGTAACCTTGGAAAGTAGTCGTGGTGAGAGAAAAAGTTGATAATGAATACGAGCCTTAGTACTGTGTGTCCGTGGGTTCCTTCCTGCCGCCATTCCTGTCACTGGCTGGCTATTATCGCCTTCTTTGTTCTGCTGGTCTTTGCTGTCTTCTTTTTCCTCCGTGTCGATTTGTGATTTTGTAGGTATAACAAAGGACTGCCTAGGGTTAATTAAGGAAAGAAGAAAGATTTTGATTCATGTTATAGTTATCTTTATCCAATAATTTGTAACTGTTATTTCCCAAGCAGCTGTGCGAGAATACAAATATCTGTTATTGTTTTTTTCCCCCATATAACTGTATAAGAATCTTCCTCCTCCTCCTTCTCCTTTTTCTTCTCACTCACTCACTCACTCACTCACTCACTCACTCACTCACTCACTCACTCACTCATTCTTCTGCTCTAAGTTCTCTGGTTTTCTGTTTTCCTTTCTCTAATTTCTACATTTCTTGAGTTTTGTTTACCTGTCATTTCTCGTTTCAGAACGTCTCCCTTCACTGCAATATTCACACACGTTTCCACTTACCGGCCCTTGATGCTGTTTACACGCGACCAGCACCACCTCACACCATCCCATTATTCCTCCTCCTCCTCCTCCTCCTCCTTCTCTCTCATGCTACCCTTGTTCCCTCGCTCTTCGCCATTTGCCTCTCACGCTCACCTTTCCATCTCTTCCTTGCACTACTCCTCCCCACTCTCACTCCTCACTTCCGTCCTGCACTAACGCCCTCCTCACCTCAACATCCCCAGAGACGCACTACTGACTTCCTCCATCAACTGCCTGACCAGCTTCCTCGCCGGCTTCGTGATCTTCTCAGTGCTGGGCTACATGGCGAACGTGCAGAACAAGGACATCTCGGAGGTCGGTGAGGAAGGTGAGTTGCCCATCACCGATAAGTCTGTGCAGGCAGGCAGGCAGTTCTTTTTGTCTATTCACGAAGAGATGAAGGTGGTCTTTTGCGACAACATGTTTGATTTCGAAACCTGCCCGTCTTGGTTTGTTAAGTACGAGTACTGGTGTGGAAGGTTGTAGAAGTTTAGTATTCCTTAAAGTGACGGTGATCTAGGGTTTTTCTTCAATCCTCTTAAGATTTTCTCGTAAAAATGTGCTTGTGTACGAAAACTTTTAGAGATAATCCTTATTTTCATCGGTATTTCTTCGGCGTGTTTGTTTTATCTATGGCTGCCCTCTGTGTCATACGTGGTGGCCAACCTAAGTGGGCTGAGGCAAGCTGGGCTATGCTGAAACCTGCAGCCCCTTCCTGCAACACTTGCAACGCTAATTTAAACTTCACTACAAGGGAGAGGAGAACTGGCCTGGTGATTCCCTCGCTGATCGATAAGTTTGCTGGGGCGAAGCATCCTCAGAGCAACAACCTTAAACACCGGAAAGTTGATGATCAATGACCGATGGTGTCCAGGTCATCATGTCCCTTGATCAATGCATACATCTTTATCCCTGCTCACTCGTCCAATCGTCTCATTGGTTTTTGGTGGCTATTTTTTGTAGATAGACATCCATGTGTTTTTTCACTCGTTATTTACTTAACCTTATATGCAGAGAGGAGTTGAATGTGCCACCGGTTTGCAGTGGTGACCGATGAATACTTGATTTATCACAATATTTCGTTAAAAAAAAAGTTCCTATTTGTTGTAAAGTCCAGGGCCGTTGTTTACAGAAATTCTTAATTATGTGTTTATTCTTAGACGAATTTTTAAACCTGTAATCCATCTTAACCTCCCAAAATTCGTCGTGTCTTGTACTTTAACCATCATCTCATCAGCAGTAAATGTGCAGCAGCTGCTGGTGGTGGGATGATGATGACTGAAGCACAAGATCAATTTCGTGGGGTTAGGATGTCCCAGGAGTTGAAAATGACGTGGTGAAGTATGACTATGTACTGGTGATAGCAGTTTGACGTTTGACCCCATCTCTCCCTCCCTCCCTCCCTCCCTCAGGACCTGGGCTGGTGTTCACCGTGTACCCCGAGGCCATCGCCACTATGACCGGCTCCGTCTTCTGGTCCATTATCTTCTTCCTCATGCTCATCACGCTTGGTAAGTGCCCTTCAGTGTGTCTCAGTGTCCAGGTGATGCAGTGTGTCAGTGTGTCTCAGTGTCCAGGTGAGGCAGTGTGTCAGTGTGTCTCAGTGTCCAGGTGAGGCAGTGTGTCAGTGTGTCTCAGTGTCCAGGTGAGGCAGTGTGTCTCAGTGTCCGGGTGAGGCAGTGTGTCAGTGTGTCTCAGTGTCCAGGTGAGGCAGTGTGTCAGTGTGTCTCAGTGTCCAGGTGAGGCAGTGTGTCTCAGTGTCCGGGTGAGGCAGTGTGTCAGTGTGTCTCAGTGTCCAGGTGAGGCAGTGTGTCAGTGTGTCTCAGTGTCCAGGTGAGGCAGTGTCAGTACTCGTGGCTCATAAGTCTGCCACATGAGGTTCGGTAAGTTTTTTTTCAGGTTTTCTACGGTATATTGGCTTATACTTGCAGGTCTTGACAGCACCTTTGGGGGTCTGGAGGCCATGATTACTGGGCTGTGTGACGAGTACCCGCGCCTCCTGGGATGCCACCGAGAACTGTTTGTGCTGGCGCTGCTAATCTTCATCTACATATGCGCTCTTCCCACCACCACTTATGTGAGTGTCCCCTGCACTGGAAAAGAGTAAACGTGTAACGAATGCTCCTTCTTTTTCTCTTCTTTTAACTGTTACTTTACAAAGAGGTAAGACACATCAGAAACAGTGATGAGATGACAGTGGCAGCCTTACTGGCGCCATTGTGTGTAGGTTTCATGCATCAATCAACACTACCACTCCTCTCAACGCAGGGAGGAATGTACATCGTGGACCTTCTGAACGTATTCGGCACCGGAAACCCCATTCTGTTCATTGTGTTCGTGGAGGCCATGGCGGTGTGCTGGTTCTATGGCGCCGAGAGGTTCGCAGACGACATCGAGCGCATGTTGGGCAAGCGGCCAGGCATGTTTTGGATCGTGTGCTGGAAATACATCTCTCCAACCTTCATCTTTGTGAGTACCACGTCCCTACTCGACACTAAATTACTTCAAGCTAGAGAGAGATCAATAAATGAGTTTCCTGAGTATTCTGAAGGAGATCAAGCAATAGAGTATTTAAGTTAGTCTCTCTCTCTCTCTCTCTCTCTCTCTCTCTCTCTCTCTCTCTCTCTCTCTCTCTCTCTCTCTCTCTTTCCTGTGTCTACATCAATAAAATGACACCAACTGATCATTCTTCCGTTTCTCATTCAGATTGACAAAAGCAACACTTTATGGAGCACTTATAAGGTATTAATGAGCGTAGGAACACCTCCAACACTTCACACTTTGTCCTGCAGGCTTTGTTCGTATGCTCAGTCACCTTGCACGACGGGGCGGCTTCTCTGGGGCTGGAGCCGTGGGCCGAGGTGCTGGCGTGGTGCCTCACTTGTTCCTCCATCATCTGCATCCCTCTCTACATCTTGTACATGCTCTTCACTACCCCGGGGACCTACAGGGAGGTGAGGCAAAGGACACACACACACACACACACACACACACACACACACACACACACACACACACACACACACACTAATGACTAAGTGGCCGAGTGGTTGAGTGGATGAGTGATAGTGACGTTGTGTGGTGAACTGAAGTACTTTAACCGACTGACTCTAAATAGTTCAGTAGGTACGAGGCGGTGTCTTTGCAATGCTCCAGGTGGCCTTACCTTTGCAGCTTCTCTGTGGCACCATTTTGCTTCGTGTTGTATCCCTTGTAACATAAATTTCGTTTTCAGGTCCCTTTAGTTAGATAGTCAATTCCCCAAATAAAACCTTCTAATTTTGTGTCAGTTTCCATCACTTTTATCATACGTGCAGTGCAGTGCGTGACCCGAGTACCCGCGATCGTCAGCCTCCTTGCCCTCGCCTTGAGAGTCTTGTAGTCTGCCAAAGCTTTCTTCAGTGAAAAGTAGTCTTGTCATGGTATCCTTTCATCCACGCACTAATGTTCACAGATGTGGAGTTTAGCGTAAGGATGTTCTCCACTCTTCCTTTTCTCCCCCACAGCGCATCAAGGCAATGATCAAACCTGAGGACTACGTCCCGCCTCAACTCAGCCAAGTGAACCCCAACTACGGGACCCACGTCTGAACGAACCTCCACCTGCATGACCTCACCCACCATCAGATCTCCGACTTCTGAATCCCAGTCATGATTCTTCCACTGCCTCGCCCATTAATCACACTGCTCAATAATCTCGATCAAAAATCACAAATGCTAAAAGCTTCTTAATCAGAGGTATTTCATTCCGACTGGACGCTCACCACAACACATCACCTCTCGTAAAGACAGACAGATCCCACAGTGGACGCCCCCCCAAAGTGACACGCGGCACCCGACATTAAACGCTAATTCATGGTTTGCTCCCATTGCCGATTTCATACAAATCACCTTCACCTCAAAAACTGGTCTCATTAAATTAAATTGGATTAATTATGAACTTTTAAGAGATCATCAGTAATTTTCAAAACATGTAAAAGAGGAAATCCAATTTTACCTTTAGCTATCAATGTATCTTTTGCTTACTAATATGAAGAAAACTTTTCCTTAAATGAGAATACCGTACTATGATATATATATATATATATATATATATATATATATATATATATATATATATGTTAGGGGCAGTTTGTGGACGTGGAGAAATGT